>CAJVRC010000882.1:813607-886779 GCA_911456345.1 Penicillium egyptiacum
CCTTCAAATCTTCAACTTTGGCTCGACCATTTTAACAGAGGTCTTTGGGGCACTTTCATCAGAGCTCCGGAACCTAATATGGAATCGGCCTGTAGTTGGACTTGATGTAGAGGGCGTATAGTCATAGAAGCAAATATATTTGAGTCAGTACTATGTCTCGTCCGTGGAACCCAGGCAAAGCAAAAGCTTCGAAGTATCTTGTGATTCTGCTGAACTTGAGTCATTCTGCTGTCGGACAATAGTGGAAAAAAATAATCGTGTCGGAGCACTCAATCGAGGTGCTGGCAACATTCTGTTGGGGCATCACGGGCATGCCCCGGAGTCAAAGACAAAGAGTTCAAATGTTATTTCACCGGAACAAGAGACTTAAAATCCTTTTGGTCTTTGTTGCGTATTTCGGACAATTGTTTTCTTCCGATGAACAACGCCTTTGGTATGTAGTTTGTCAACAACCATGCCTAATGCGGAACATAATGTCATCTTGACCATACATCTCGATGGTAACGTCAAAAGTACATAAAATACATATGTACCTATAAAGAGATTCACCGAAGAACGAAAAATGTCATACAAGGAAGCAAATCCAGAGGGAGAACTGGTCTCACAAGGAATTACGGAGTTGACATCGGACTGGCTGCAAGCGTGCCTAGCTCATTTGGACCTTTCAAACGAACATGTGGGCCAACACGGTTATTGTTCTAACACAATTCTCAAAGCTCAACTTCCGGCTTCACTCGTGTTTTGTTCTTATGCACCAAGTCCAGGCCCATTCTAAGATGGAAGTATGACCAAGCCAATGAGAGAGTAGAGCCACATGCGCTAAACCTTTTCTAGTAATGATCTATACCTGATTTGGAACCGGCGTCAGGTCTCCACCCCGTTATGTCTACTTCCTTCGGGTTAGGGATGTTCAAGTGAACACCAATTTGTTAGGTCCTGCCAGGATTCTACAATCCTAATCATTTAGTCTCTTGCCAGTAGGTACTTAGGTATGTGACATCTATTTCCTCTCTCCTTTTGCTCGATCTTTCCGAGATTCGATCATTGCCATTCCTCTCGTTTCTAATGTTGTACTTCAAGCCTGCCTAAACTCCTCCCTTCACTTCAACCCTAAATATGCCCGGGTATATTACATTCTCCGTCGGGCAAAATCCTAGTTGCTGTGATGGTCCCTAAACCCCCTCGTAAGACAGAAGAATTCCTGGCAGGTGAAATTCAAAACACAACCAAACACCTAATCGCAATGCAAAGCAGAGCAAAATATAATAATAATACATCCAGGGGGAGAGAGACAGAGACAATGTACAAGAGACACACAAACAGAGACAGCACAAGCGGCGAGAAATCAATCCTTCTCAGCCACAGTATCATCCTTGACCCCCTTACCAGCTTTCCCATCCTTCCCACCCCAAGTCCAAACGTCCCAAATATGTTCCTGAATCAAATCCCCATACCCCTTCCCCTCACTAAGTGCCTTCTGTTCCTCTCTCAACCTCCTCTCCTTCCACCCCTCAGACTCCCCACCCATCCAAACCCGCTGCACTACCCCTTCTTCCTGCGCCTGTCTCGCCTTGAGTTTTTCAATCTCCTCTATCAAACCAGGATCCGGATCCCTGCGCTGCTTATCCGAAAGCGATAAAATACGCGCTTGCAACTGCTCATGCTCAGCCTGACGGACCTGCGCATCGCGCGCAGCCCGAAGTCGTTCCTGGATCTCCTGCGCGCGCTCGCTCGGCAGAGAAGAGAATGTCCCCTGCACGCGGGAAATGCGCGCGTCAATCCGGTCGACTATGCTGCGTCCCGTGCGCTCATGCACGATATGGTTTGCGGATGCGCCGAAGGAGCAGAGCACTAGGACTGTGAGAGGGTCGAGTTTGCGTGGTGGGAGGGCGATTAGGATCGGCGCGCCGATTAGGAATGTGTAGGCTGCGTAGTTCTTGAAGCGTTTGTAATCTGCTTCGCGCGTTGCGTTTAGGTCTGGGGTTGAAGGGGTTGCCATTGTTGATTTTCTTTTTGATTTGCAGTTGATGATATGAGAATGAGAAAAATTTATGGTTGGCGGTTGGGCTTGGCGGATACTTGGCATCGGGTTGATCGCGAGTCTTGTATTTTTGTTGACTCTTTTACATATCTACTGTATATTTCAAAATCCCTCTTTTACGTAGATTTGAAGGGTCAACAGAGTTCCTATTATGTTGGATACACTGAATTACTCCCTTCTGGTTACAACAGAAGGAAAAACACATCAAAAACCCCTGCCAACTCCATGTACATACTACGCTTCAATCGGATTTCACCAAGATCTGTATGAAATACGCATAGCCACATCTGAAAATATCTAAAGTCTACATCTCAAGAGACTATTAAATGGAAAATATCTTACATCGCACTGATGGACAGGGATCTAAATTCAGCTTCATATATGATTGGCAGAGTAGACAATCCCACCCTATTGATGTTCAGGTCGAGGTTATACAATTATCAAATCAGACGTTATAAACTACAGGGCTTACTTTCCCCATTGACTTTCCTCCCTCTCCACTTCCACTCATCTCTGTTCATCTCCCATCTTCAAGCCACAATCAAGATGTCTGCCAACCTCCTCTTCTCCTGGCTTTCCTCCAAGGAGGCCATTTCAAACCCTACATCGGATGCTATGACTAGCATCGAGAGCCACCAGCCCACCAGCCCAAAGGCCCCCTCCACTAACCGCATGGTGACCGAGCAGCCCGTATGCCATACAAGACACAAACCCCTACACTAACAAACCAGTACTAATATCCCCCAGAGCCCTGAGGAGACCATGCTGAAGCTGCGTGGTGGTGGCGCCGGCGATATCTGCTGCGGCCTGTAAGTCAAATGCGTCTGAAGTACAAACAGCCAAACCAAACTGACACTCACCTAGTTGCGCCGGTCTTCTCTGCTTCGAGTGCTGTGAGTGCTGTGAGCATTGCTGCTAGTTTCGCGCTGGTTCGAGCACGCTACCGGGTTTCCTCTCGATTTCTCGATACTTTTGACGATTTTCCGCGTTTGTTTCGTCCAGCGATTGGCTTTTCGAGGGTCTAGGATGGGGAATATCGAGAGACAGGGATTAGCCGGGCTTGAGGGGGCATTATTGCCGTACTTTCTATGCTTCCTATCCCAATCCAGCGAATATGAGTCTTGCTCTGGGCTATTTGCCAGAGCCTCTGTCAAAATGGAGTCTGGACTCAGCTTTTACATACCCAATTTCTTTCTCTAGCTGAGAGAATTGGAATTCTATCTTAATTCTGATCTTATTTTCTGTGCTGTCAGTATTATTGATTATCTACAGTCTGACAGGAATAGACATACTGGCTCTACTCTGGACAATTGGCATTGATCAAGGTGATTTGTGCTATGGAAATATGTAAAAATGGAGAGATTTCCCTTCTATTCTTCCTTGACATGAATTAATTTCAATCCGTAGAACCGTGGCAGATAGTCTTGAAGCTCACCCTCCAAGTTCACTTTAGGTACGTCCTCAAGGTATCCTCAGAAACTCTCCCCTGATTTCAGTCTCAAACCTCGCTCTCAAAGCTCTTCCTCTTCGTCTTTGTCGTGTGGATCAGAAAAGACAAGTCCGTTCAAATCATCCACTAGGGATTCCAGTTTTGAGGGAACGACCTCTACGTTAGAAGACACGACCCCGGCGCTGGAAGATACAGCCCCTGCATTTGAAGAGACATTATCTGCATTCGAGGAGATGGGCCCCGCGTTGGAAGATACAGTCTCTCCATCCGAAGAGATATCATCTTCATTCGAAGAGACTTCATCTGCATTCGAAGAGACGGGCTCCGCGTTGGAAGACACGCCCCCCGCGATGGAGGATACAGCCTCTGCATCCGAAGAGACGTCATCTGCATTCGAAGAGACATCATCCGAATTCGAAGAGATGGCGACTGCGTTTGAAGAGACATCATCTGCGCTCAAGGACGCGACGTCTGCATCCGAAGACCCGGGAGTATTGTGCTCGGGCTGGCTACTCACATCGAAAGCGATCTCCCCCGGCTCCGTTTCGTCACCAATCATACGCGGGATATCGGCAAAGCCACGAGTAACTTCACTGAGTTCCTGTTCAATTTGACCAGTTGTCACACGGAAAGCACACTTAGAGTATCGAGCCTCCATGTGTGCGACGAGTGCAGCGAGGGTCCTGAACCGTTTGAAGCATCGAGGGCAACTATAGAAATTCATTGTTAGTGAGAATCCCTTTGCAAGATTACGACCAGACAAAGAAGATACTTACTCGTTGATCGTTTCATCCTCCATCGTGAGATGGTACTCGAAGGTGGTAGCGTACAAGAAAGACGAACCGCAGTTGCAATAGTAGCGACGTTTCTCCTGATTCCAGAAGCTCTCAGGGTCCACACCTTGGATCGTGCGGTGAGCTGTGGCTCGGCAACTAGTGGGAACAACGCAGCGAGAAGGGCCTGCTTCTTGGACAACCAGAGAAGATCCAGAGGATCCTGCCTCAATCGACAGCTCAGTAGCTCCGTGAGGAGCCAGGAAAGGACTATGGTGGCGCGTTGAGGTACCGAAAATATCATCGAGGAGGACACCTCCGGGTGACTCAGTGGAGCTACTTCCTGGTTTTCCTTTGACTGGGGTCATTGGAGCGCCTAGCTCAGGCCAGTTGTCATGAGGAATGGTTGCATTATTGGTATCGCGAGCAGGGCGCTTCCCTTCCATACGAGGTGTGGAGAGGTCCAGCAGAACGCCACCATCCGCATCCGGGTCCTCACTGGAGGTATCAGAAGGCGGAGACTGACGTCCAGGAGAATCCCTGCCCATGGTCAAAACACTTGCTGCGCCGTGAAGATTATAGTTGACACCGTCGCGGGCTTTGTCTGGCAGGGTAAGGACAGGGCATTCCTTGTCTTCGATGTGTTTGATGACTGCAGAAGCAGACTTGTACTTGCAACCGCAGCCCATGCAAGCGACTTCATGACCCTCGTGGTGATTCTAGAAGATGGAGAGTCTGTTAGTACTGTTTCTTGTTCTGTGTATGTTACCATAGAGAACAATGAACACTCACGTTTCTCATGTGAACTTCCAGACCAGCCTCGCTGCGAAGCTCGAGACAGCATTCCGGGCAAGCAAAATGACGGTCGCTCATAATCTTGTGCAGATGAAGGGTCTGCTGAGACTGGAAGTCGAGGTCACATTTCATGCAGTAAGAATGTCTGTCCGCATTGGCTTTATGGTGTTGCATCTCGCTGACGGACTTAAAGATTAGTCTGCAGCTCTGGAAGGTACAAGGTACCTCTTCCAGTTCTTCAGCCATTGCGAGGAAGCTTGATCAGCTGTCAGGGCGATGAAGTGACCCGTATCAATGAAGGATAGACAAGATATCAAGATAGTTGGAGAAGGAAAGGAATGTGAAAGACGAGAATATCAGAAAAAGGTGGGAAGGGGAGAACAAGAAAGTTGCTGGCAACGTCTGAAAGTGGAGGCAAACAAAATGATTGCTTTCTCCTGACAAACTGGTGCCCCCTCGGGCATGTCAAAAAAGGGAAGAGACCGTCGTGTTTTGATATTGGGTAATATAATTGGAGAAAGCTAGAGAAACAAAAAAAAGGTGCATCAATATTATTTGACGAGCCCAGGACTCGATCGTATGATCTTGCAATTTCAGTTGATCCTCACCGTCGTCGTTCCTGTCGTTCCTTAAATGGGTGTCCGAATTGCCTCATTTTTGACTTGATATGCATGTACCCGAGGGTCAAAGTCTCTGCCAACCACCACTTTTCGGTTTTCAGATTTCCTTGTAAATTGACGGACGACAAGCTGGATCTACCTAGATACTATACTCCAAATTTGAAACTGTACTAAGACTAGGAAGAAAGATAAATCGAAGATATAAGATCCTAAGTGACATCTCAATTAAGTTTTTGTCCTATATGAAGAAGACAACGACTAATATTTCAACCAGCCCCCCCCAGTGGCCCAGCGGTATTATGGCCGGGGCATCCCACACCAGGATGTCGCAACGGGTTTTACTTGCTCCCCACTGTCGGTCGGACTCTTATATGCTGAAACTCTCCCGAAGCACTACACTAGGCAAACCCCCCGCGGAAGGGTATAGTCCCCCGTTACTTAGGGGGGAGGCCGTAGATTAGTACGGAGGGTAGAGGTGTATAGGCGGATGGCCGGAGGATGAGGACATACATCGAGTGACCAGACTCTGTCACTGTCCTATCTTGTGGTCTAGGAACGGTCTAGATTAATGGGGATCTTTTTTTGATGCTATTCACCTTTGATTTTCTCTCTTTCTTTCTTTACACATTGATACTATCCGTCTTGCTCCCTATTCCCTCATATTCAGTGTCCTTTCTTCTCGATGGTATCTCTTTCATGTCCTTTCCCCCCACCGTCCCATGAGGTTGTTAACCTTCTTTCCATCCGTATTACTCGACAACAAACAATGTTCACTTTCTTTCCTTCCTTCCCAGCATCCTTCATCTTCCGTCCTTCCTATGTACATATTTATTCTTCCTTCCTCTACGAAGGTTACCAGCACAACAACCGGGCTTTTTCCCTGCAGAAAATAGTAATGTACCTGGGTATAGTTTAGATTTCAGATGACTTTATAAAACTGCTTGGATTCAATATAAACTACTAGTCCTAACTAATCTCTGTGTACGAAAGTATGTGATATGCAGATCGTGACAGCTAATTCTTTTTATCCTTCTATAGCATTAGTAAAGGGAAGAAAATCTATAAATAACAAAAATATCTTGGGAGACATCTAGCCTTAGGACTACTAAAACAGAAATAACAAGGCTGTATAACATATTCTTGTATAC
Organism: Penicillium egyptiacum; assembly: GCA_911456345.1. NCBI lineage: Eukaryota > Fungi > Ascomycota > Eurotiomycetes > Eurotiales > Aspergillaceae > Penicillium > Penicillium egyptiacum. Next base: position 820,435 of record CAJVRC010000882.1, read on the forward strand.
TACCTAAGTATAAGTCGAGTGGGAAGGCAAAGAACTAAGGCCGTGGCCCGATTAGGCCGGTTGTCGTGATGGTCCCTAAATACCCGTATTTCTTCCTCATCTTAATGGTCTTTTACTCTTTTGAGACCATAATGTTCGAGCTAACGTAACTGCAGTTTGAGCGTCAAAGAGATGTTTCTCATCAGGCAACTCTACATACGGCTTTCTATGTATGCTTGGATGAGTTCTCAGGTGGATTTGCTTCGTCCTCCCGCATCACATATACATAAAGTCTACTTGACCGAATGCTCTCGACTACCTCCTTTCTACCATTCTGCACTTCTATCACTGATGGTATCAGAAACTGCAAGAACTATTGAAGGGTTACTTGAGCTGCTGACGAAAAATAGATCCATAAAGTCAATGTCGACACAATATCTTTGCTACTCCCTAGTAACATCCTTAGACTTAGAAGCGAGAGAAGGGCAACCTATTCATCTGTTAGATGGAAGTTCAGCAAGCACAGAGAAGACACTCTTACCATTTACCACGGAGAGTGATAACAGCCCAGTTATTACCATCCTCATCAGTCTCCTTCTCAACCTTTGTCGTAAACGAGATAGCACTCATGATCCCATCCCCAAACTTCTCATTGAGAACCGCCTTGTAGGCATAGCCATAGTTCTGCACGATCTCATACAGTCGGTAGATGAGGGGCTCCTTGGGTGGCATTTCGACTGAGCGGCCGCGATCGGGGAAGCCGTTGAGTTGTTCCTCCAAAGGTTGCTGGGGGATGTGAAGCAGATCGGCCAACTTTTCGATGTCTTCGCGCGACGCCTTGGCCTGGCCGTAGAATATGGCAGCTGCAGCTACTTCATTGCGACCGAGGTGCGCGCCAATCTTTTCGAAGCTTAGCTTGCGAGCTGCCTTGGCTTTAAAGAGCGTTGTGGACACGGCGGGGAGGTTGAAGTGCTCGGTAGTCTGAGATAAGGTCAGCGGGCTTTCGGTTGACAAATGGCATTCTCACATCCAGGGTTGCGAGAGACATGATGGAGTGATTTTGGTAAATGAAGGTATGACGGTTTGTGGCAATGCTTGATCCTTGATTGTTGGTAGTGGAAGATGTATGTCAGGTACTTGGGACAGATGTACTGCGGGGAAACAGCTTTGATGCAATATCTACATGTATGATTCATTCATGTCTTCCAGTGGCTTCCCACAATAAATGTATGTATGCAATTCTATTCACCTTGCGTTATGAGCACCAGGACTTTCTATCTACATTTTTGTACATTTGAAAGTATTGGAGCTAAATATAAGCACAAATTTAGGCCTCAGGCCATCCCATGACTTGGCATGGAAATCACATGGCGTGCTTTGAGCTATGGCTGATGAGCATTATATACAAGAACAATAACCACCATTAAACAGCCTCCTTGCTAAAGTTCAAGTATGTATATGTAGGCATCAAGGTCAACTCTCCCGCAGGTGCCGAAGGTTCTCGGAATCACATTTGCGTAGATGATCGTCCAGATCCACCAACCTAAGCTCCTTTGGGAAACCACTGCGAGCAGCCAATAAGGGCACACTCTGGCTCCACTTGCCTGATTGATACCATCGAAGTATGGCGGAAAATAGACAAAACCTTTCGACCTACGCTCTACCACATGCTTTGCAGGCAACCTCGGTCTCTTCCATACATATAAAGATAAACAAGATAAAGATGCGCTATCCTCAGAATTGGTCTGTTCCTGAACTCCAGAAGACCTACCGTTCACTATGGCCACTGGAAATCCGATGGATAATATGAAATCCACATGGCGCACATGGGACCCAGACAAGTGGAAACTGCCGCACAAGATCTTCGAGCATGCCAACGTATATCACATCGAACTCAACAGGGACGTTCCAATCCATTGCAAAGAAGACAAAATACCATACGTATCCGACTGGTCGTTAAACCGCTGGGTTCTTATTAATTCGGGAGTTCCACTTCTGGTCCACCAGCTTTTTACCTACTTCACCGGATACAATTTCCACCCGATCATTGCCTTCTTCTACTACTACTATGCCTCAAGGCTGTTCACGACACGCGAGCTGCGGATTCTCCGAGAGCTCGGCCATACCCACGGGTTCCTAGACGGAGACAAACATGAGCGAGACGGTGTACCCGACGTGGGGGTTTCAAAAGCTCTAATCTCGGTTCTCCTGGCCGGATTTGTGCGACCACTGATGACCGTATGGCTCACCTACGATGCAGATAACGCACCTGCCTCGCTCAGCTGGACTTGGCTGCTCGTTGAGATCAGTCTTTATGGCATCATCCTTGATTTTTGGTTCTATTGGTACCACCGTGTCATGCATGATGTGAATCGTCTCTGGAAATTCCACCGTACCCACCACCTCACGAAACACCCGAACCCACTGCTCACAATCTATGCGGACTCGGAGCAAGAATTCTTCGACATTGCCGGTATTCCGTTGATGACATGGTTTACGATGAAAGTCATAGGCATGCCGATGGGATTCTACGAATGGCACATTTGTCAAATGTACGTTATCTTTGCAGAGCTGGCTGGGCATAGCGGTCTCCGTCTCCATGCATCGCCACCCAACCCTGTGACGTGGTTGATGCGGGTGTTCGATGCTGAATTGGTCATTGAAGACCATGATTTGCATCATCGTCGGGGATGGAAGAAGAGCCATAACTATGGCAAGCAAACACGGGTGTGGGATCGTCTCTTTGGAACATGCAGTCCCCGTATCGAGAGCGTGGACGCAAATATCGACTATGATAATCCTGTTAGCGTGCCGATTTTGTGATATATCATTGCAGGCACTATTTGCTTTTCATCGGTGGAACGGCGCTTTAGTACGATGGACATAGAAAAAGGTTAGAATATCACTTGCAGCTTTTAAAACAGTCCTATTTCATTCAACACCACCTCGTTTTATGTATTCAGTCTCATTCTTGCTATAAGCTGTGTTATTGATCAAAAACGTAGGTCTTCATCCAACATCAGTCAGCGTGTCCCAGCAAGCAGTGAGCCTCTATGCGTAAAGTGGTGACCACAGAAGTTAAAGAAACTGGAGAGGGCCTTGCATCCATTTCCATAGCTGTTGCTTGCTATTTCCTCCTTCTGGACTCGCCATCCTTGTCTCCAGGCTGGCTTACCTCAGACGAGATCCGATATCTTGAAGTGCGCCAACTAGCCTCCAATAACCACAGTGGTCATCACAAAGGATTCGACGAGTAAATAATCTTCAGCTTCCTTTTTGATCGGAAGATGTGTCTTCTCATACTTGCCACCTGGTCCAATGCTGTTCCCAACTACGCAATCAAGTTCGGCATGCCCGAGATCATCAAATCCATGGGCTGGCTACAAATCAGCCAACACCCAACTCCATCCCCCCATACCCGTGGACGCCGTTGGCGCTGGGTCAGCATACGGCCTTTCCGTGTTCGCCGATCATTTCTCGTGGAGAATGCTTTTCATCGTGGCGCTGCAGTGCTCACTCATAGTCGCATTCGGAATATTATTTTCTAAGGCTGCCGATATCGAAAATGACATAGCACTGTGCTACTTTGGCATTTGTCTCGCTTGCTTCGGAATGTATCCCATTCTCCCCGGTGTCAACGCTTGGAATCATTCCGAATCCACACAAGCGCGCCGTGGCTATCGGTTATCTAATTTGCGTTGGTAATGTGGATGGGATCATTGGGAGCTATATTTACAGAGCTGAAGGAAGCCACGATATCCCACTGGTTGTAGAACTTCACTTGCGTTCGCTGCTGCTGGAATTATGGCTTGTTTATCCTTCAATTTTGTCTCTGGAGTGCAAACAAAAAGAAAGCTCTCATGACTCTGTGTCTGAGATTGAGGAGAAGTATACTGAAGACTAGCTTCAAGAGAAGTAGGAGCGGAGCCCTATTTCAAGTATAGCTTGTGAGATATTACGTGGATAAATTTACTGGACGAGGACCAGGGGAATTGATGAAAATGACTTCTCAGAAACGGCCTTCCCACGTAACTGACAAAAGTACATCAAGGACTACCAAATAACCCTAGACCAAAAGATATTCTAAATCAATAGAAACACATCCAGCAATGATATCCTCCCTATAGTGTTCTGCGTATTTCAGGGCAAGGGCAGCACAGTCGTTCATGGGAAGACTTAGATCCATCGGAAACGACACATGCAACTTCCACTGATGGTGCATGGCAATACCTTTTGTGATTTCAAATAATCCATTTTGAATACGTTGAATCACAATATTCATCAAGTCCTTATCGGAGAGCTCGGTCTCGTGCTCTAGAAATTCCACTGACACCCACCATGCCTATCTGGTAGAGGAGATATGATCCTCAAAGATAGGCAGGCCATCTTGGATAAAGATTGTTCGCGTAGAGGGCATAGTCTTGCTGGTAGTAAGGAAGCCTGGATCAAGTGTTTTATGTTGCCTGAAATAGAATACATACTCCCATAGGCGGTGAGTCATTATTTATGTCCGTAACAGTATCCACGCAAGCAATGATTCAGACCCGATCCATAGGGTCTTCCAGTCTTCATGCTGGTTTCACTATCTTAAGACATCACTTGTAACTAAAACTGTGTGTTACTCTCTGTCCTAGGCATCCCAATGTCTCACACAAAGCCTTTATATTAGCTGGCATGGAACAAAGAGCACATGAAAGAGGAACAGTTGAACGTTGATCACCGCTTATCACTTGTAATATAAGAAGCCCGGTCCCATTATAGAATTAACCACTGTCAAGTTCATTAACCTTTCTCAACATGGAAAAGAAGTCAACGACAGATGTTTTCATGGGCATCCCACATGAAGACGCGCTAGAGATTGCACGTGGTAACAAAACCAATGTATATCGCAGCTACTCCTCTCCCGGCCACCGTTCGCCGCATCTGGTTCTACACCACCGCTCTATTACAGTTTATTGAGTATGTGGTGTGTATCACACAATGGAGTTGAATCCAACATGGAAAACAAGCAACCCAGATACGGTCACAAGGTTCGCCAGGTATGGATGTTGAAACGCCCTATTTACCTGCATCAGGCTATCTCGCGAAAGCGCCCCCGCGAAATTACTGTTGGGCGACCGAGAGTCTCTTGGACGACAGTCCTTTCTATCGGCAGTATCTAGTAAGAGGTCCGAAGGAAATCATCTGGTAAAGGACAACGCACCAACTTTTTACTTCCCGGAACAATCAGTTATCTTTCTTCCTTCTTTTATGTTTAAAGCAATCTTGAATACTAAAGTCGCGGAATGTTCGCCCGGGCTAGCTCTATTAAGCGAGTGAAACCACCGGGGCCCTACCTATTATAGTAACAGTATCAGGATTAATTTACATTAATTGCTTGTGGTCTGAAGGCTGAAGGTGAAGGCTGCTGGTTGGCATTGACCCTCCAACACATAATGCATACTATGTATGCATGGAACTGTGTGCAACATGCAGCTATACCTACATATGTAACCTGGCACTACAATTTCAGATATTATTTAGACCTATTGGCAATGTGTCTGGGTTTCAAAACCATCCAAGATATCTATTTCAACTGTGGGGTTCAATTATAACTAGTAGTCTGCGATGTACATCGCTCCATATATTAAGAGCTCTTATTGCCTCCAAACACCAGGTGATGTATGAAAAGTAAGACAGTCTCCAATTTAGCACACACTGTTAATCTCAGTGGTTGAGCTGTTGACACTCTAGTAATACAATATAGGGCACTTTCTTAATCCTGTCTACGTATGTAGATTGTTGAAATATAGATCATCCATGTATGTATCCAATAGAATCACAGAATAATGCAAATAGTGGATCTACCCGTAGACCGAATTAGTTCCGAAGGACTCCTATTGGTCCGATTATTGATCATTCAAAGAATTCCTCCGGCTCACAGGTTGATGAATGATCACGGCGTGTTTTCCCTCCGTAAATGTTTGACATCAGCTTTCTACTGTGGGTTGATTCAAAAGATTTCAGCGGTGTAGCAACATCTAGCCTATACATATAAATTGAGGCCCAGAGTATTGATGCATCTGATTTCTCAATTCTCTCATGGTCGAAATCTGTATCTGACCACAATATCATGGAACCAAAACCGTTCAAAGTCGTCATCGTGGGTGGCAGCGTTGCCGGGCTCTCGCTAGCCTTGATGCTGGAGAGGAATGGCATCGATTTCGTCATCCTTGAAGCGTACGGCAGCATTGCACCCCAGGTCGGGGCTAGTTTCGGCGTTTTGCCAAACGGCTTTCGCATTCTCGATCAGCTAGGTTGCTATGAGTCAGTTGTAAAGATGGCTGAATACCCTGTCGACAAATTCCGCTTCCGTGATTCGCGAGGACAACCATTCTGGACGTTCGATGACTTTAACGCCACTTCAATCGGAAGGTCTGTCGTTGCAATCTTGTATGCCGATATTGAGACAGAGTCAACTGACAGTACCTCAGTCATGGTTACCCCGTTGTCTTCCTCGACCGACGAATGTTAATAGAAGTTCTCTATGAGAAGATCCAAAATAAGGCTAAAGTGATCACCTCTCAGCGGGTCCAGAGTATTGAGAATGGTACTTCGAGTGTCACGGTTACCACAACGACTGGCCAAGCCTACACCGGGAATATCGTGGTGGGAGCAGACGGAATCCATTCCAAGGTCCGTCAAGAAATGTGGAAAGCGGCCGAAAAGATAGATCCCACGTGGATTGATCCCACAGAGGAATCAGGTATGAGAACCAAACTCAAGCACTTGAGAAGCATTGGCTAACTCTTGTAAAAGCACTGCCTGCAACTTATGCTTGCATCTTCGGCATTTCCAAAGGCGTGAAGGGAATCGAGAAAGGCATGCTGAACTCGGTGTTCAATAAGCATTACTCGTATCTTGTGCCCAGCGGACCCGCAGACCTGACCTACTGGTTTCTCGTGCGGAATATGGGAAAGACGTACTATGGTGCAGATATCCCTCGGTTCACCAAGGAGGAAGAGGAGGCACTTGCAAAGGAACATTTCGACGACCAGATCACTCCTACGCTTCAATTTTCCGCTCTGTATAAGAGCAAAATCGCCTCGGCGTACAGCAGTCTGCCAGAATACGTCTATAAAAGATGGCATTTCCAGAGAACTATGACTATTGGCGATGCCAGTCACAAAGTGAGTCTACTTACCTGGGATCAAGATCATGCGACGACTGACCAGTATGGCGTCCACTAGTTTGAGCCTTTAACAGGCCAGGGAGGCAATAGTGCGATGGAAACCGCCGCATCCCTGACGAATCATCTCGTTGCGGCTCTCAAAAACTGCCAGTCAGGGACACTGTCGTCGACAGAGATTTCCAGAGTCTTTGAGAACGTTCAACAGCAGCGTGAAAAACGTGCGTGGGGATTGGTCAAAGCATCCCATGCCCGGCAACGTCTAGAGTGCCTGGAAACACCCTTCCTGAAGTTTATGGCAAGATACGTGGTGCCACACTTCCCCAAATCCGTTGTCCTCGACAAATGGATCGACACATATTCTCCCGCAGTGTCCTTGGACATGCTTCCGCTGCCGCACAGGCATCGAGAAATTGCATATTTCGACGAGCGCTTCAGAGCACCATCATCTCGGGGTGTGGTGGGAATCTTGTTGTACGCTGCGTACTTCCTCTTAGCCTGGCTAGGCTATCGCCAACTGTCCACAGCAATCAGAGAGAATGGGACAATGGGGCTGGTCCGTCAGGCAATCCAGAACCAGTCGGTTCCCCTCTCAGGAGGAGTTGAAGCTCCCCTCCGCCAGGTGTACACGGGGCTCCGATCTGTTGACCTCATTTTGAAAATCTTGGTAACAATATTCCTGCCAGCGGTCACAAACTTCTCTACACCGGAGCAGCCATTGCAAGTTCTGTACTTCCTGGCTTCGATGATGCCAATCATCGCTATCTGGACGGTTGAAGGGTTCCGACCAAGGAACAAATGGACCCTTCTTGCCACTCCGAGTCTATGGGCGGTTTTGTATCAGTTGCGAGGGATAGGGCTGATTGCACCGCTGTATTTCGCATCCAGCACCTATATTTCCGCTGGGATACAATATTTCTCCCCGAGTACCCGCACCCTTCCTGAATCCACCGCTCGAGCGATACTGCTTGCACTGATATTGGGATTCATCGTGCCCACAATCATGCTGTTCTTCCCATTGGCCGATGCCCTGAAAACGCGACAGGTCTTTATTGCGCTGTGGCAGCCCGCTCCGGTATATGTGGTTATCTTGACTCAGATATTCTCCCGTGTTATCAAATCGATCGTTTCGAGCACACCGGGCAAGACCGATACCGCCGCAGCGGAGAGCAAATCTAACCGTGACATCCCACACTTGCAAACCCTCTACGCTGTCGCTGGTTGTGTATCTGCTTGTTTCCATGTGGCCTTGCTGCTGAGCTGGGCTGCTTTGGGGACAACCTTTATCACCAAGGCATTCATCCCGTCTGATGCCTTCGCACAGGTGGCAACGCTTGCGGACGGTGTCTTCGTGTTTTTCCAGAACGACTTCTTCCTTGTTGCAGCGGCAACTCTCCTGTGGTGCCTAGTGAGCGTGTGGGATCTATATCGCCTTGGGGTTTCAAATATTTCCTGGAAGATGGCACTGGTCGGTTTGATTCTGGGTTCCGTGGTAATTGGACCGGGTGCGAGTGTGGCAGCTGTGTGGTATTGGCGGGAGGAGGTTATGAGTCGGACATCTTTCCGCCGGCATGGTCCGGGTCTCTAGCTCAACCTAGGGTACTTTATGGTGCAATTTTGGCGTTGGAGGGCCATATGATCAATGAAGAAGCCCACCACTCCTAAGAATTGGAGAAACAAAGTTGGGGTAGTTAGATAGCTTCGAACGATATTGCATCTGATTGATCGAGTTATTGCACAAGTGTGTGCGTGTAGGGGTGTGTGTGTGCATGTGTGTAGTAAGGAAATTGGGTATTATAACCGCAAGTTGAAAGACATAAATGCACACAAGGCTACCCTGGACAAACTCCAACTGAGATCCACCTCACATTGTGGGATACTACCCTCTCGACATCAGACCGGCGAAAGCCAGCCACACAGCCCAGAGCGACTGGAAGCTGGCTCAATCCTGGCTAGGTTAGCTTTTATCGTTCTATTTAGTGCCAACAATAATAGCAAGCAATAGTGTAAGCGTACTGTTAACGAGTTTATACTCATCGATGACCATCATCATACTGCCTGGCAATTGCCCTTGGGGGCTCTCTAAGTTCGAAGGCACGCCGCCTGGGCTGGATGGATAAGATATCGTAAGGGCGGACGAAGGAAACTGGCCCACACCGATGCCTTGATTGAACAGGTATCTCTCGACATCATGCACATCAAACCAGTCTTCATCAGCAGGAACATGAGACACGCCATTTGTTGTTCGGAAGAGGGCGAAGCTATCTGGAAAAGCGTCACCAGAAGTTTGTAGAAAGTGTGTTCCTGCACCACCGAGGCTGATATATGGGAATCGAGCATCGATGATAGGATGGCAAGGTTCCATGCTCATGACACGTCCGAAATAATCTCGGATCTCTGCTCGTGGCATTCTTTGTAAGAGTAGTCCAAACTCCCACATATCTTCATCTCTATATGAGAGGTTAGACAGAAACCGATGGCCACTTTCAGCACAAGCGCGGAAAAGCCGTTGAGTGAAGGACGTGGTTGCGTATTGGATGGTGTGTGTTTCAGCAATAGATGGTGCCACAGAAATGGGAACCAAGACATTCAATTGGTTATCTAGGGTCCAGGTATTAGTCGACGGAATAATGCCAGCGGATGAGGCCAGAAAAAGCTTCCAGAAGTCAGACTGCGAAGTGTGATCTTTTAATCTGCCGATTGACACCTCGGATGCGACCTGCGCGTGGGCTTGCTCATTGACAGACGGGGATGGTTCTGAAGTTTGGTTCTTTGGGGACTCTTGAAAGTGAATATCGGCCCGCTTGAAATGGGAGACTATATCATCCCGCAGCAGCTGGACTGTCCGGAAAAGTTGAGGTTGGGACCACTGCGACCCATCCCGGATCACTTGATTATCGAATATGTGCATCGTCTGGCTCAGCTGATTAAGTACATCTTCCAGTTGCTCTACCCGAGCTTTTAGTGAAGAGAGTTGAGACTGTTGGCGAGATCGGTACGCCTGTTGCGCTTCGCGGACCTGGGCGCGTCGTATCTGTGCCAGGGGTGAGGCCGAGTTATCATGTTTACTTGCAGGAAAGGGGCCTCACGGATTTCGCATCTTCAACTGGTTTTCGGGGTCGCCCAAGAGAGCGCTTTACTTGTGCTGTGGGCATTGTGGTGCAATTCGAGGTTATGGAGGTTCACTAGTTGGCTCAGTGAGATTCCTGAATATCGGAACGCCAAGCCCGCACTCCGAGCAGACGTACGGAGTACTTGACCTCGTGTTTGAACTTAGGCTCATTAGTATATTTCACATAGGGATTTTCCTATTTTCATGCACATATGTTTTGATGATCTCTTTTTGTCTATCTATCATCAAATAACTTGAGATCTGTGAGTAAAAACGGCGTTTTAATACATCCAACATTGTCTCACTATTCTATTGCCTAAATCCAAGAATATCCCAGAAATATCCCAACTTGCAAAAGTAATCATGTCAGCTTATGGAGTACATATAGGTACACCGCCACGTTCACCACGTTCCCACCGTGGCTGGGTAGCGGGGCCTTCATCGGATTTAAAACGAAGTCGCACCCCGCTCTGCAGGCACCCTTATTTCTTGACCTTTCTGCGTTTCTTTCGTCTTGTTGAACGTTCTTCTATTTTATCTACAAATTATTTTGACCCGTCAGAATGTCCAAGCAGGATGATCTGGCCTATGGTGGCTACTACCAGGACACGGAACGTGGGTCCGGAGATGGATCCCGTGGTCTGGGTGATACATTCAAGAAGCTCCGGGACACCTACAAGAGCCATGGATCCTCACAGGGCCAGACTAACCAGACTTACAACCCAAGTGGTTATCAAGGCGTACGCTTCACCCTCCTTCAGGCCCAACATTCACTAACCGGTTCTCTACAGCAGAGTTACCCAACCCAGACCGAACCGCAATACCAGACCCAAAACACAAGTGGACAGCACCAAAACCCTAATTATCACGGGAAACCCCAAAAGGAAGACAAACTGTCCGGCTTCTTGGGGAAACTTCAAGGTACTGTGACCGAGTTTGGTTCCGAATTTGCGCAGAAACTCGGTACCACCATCGATCCACAGGCGTATGCCGAGTATGGTCCCAGCAAGCCCAACACAGAGCACCGATTTGGCAGTTTCGCTCCTCCCCGGGAACATAACGATGCCAAGTGGTATGTGGATGGATGCAGCTATTTCTGGGCGGTATCGCGAGCTCTGGAAAATGCCCGAGAGTCGATCTGGATTCTGGACTGTGAGTTTCAATCTTCCCCGGATTTTCATCGCATGCGGCTAACTTGACTTAGGGTGGTTATCTCCCGAACTTTATTTGAGAAGGCCGCCGGCGAAGAATGAACAGTACCGATTGGATCGCATGCTGCAAGCTGCAGCCCAGCGGGGCGTGCGCGTCAATGTCATCGTTTATAAGGAGGTTACGCAGGCGCTTACTCGTATGTCTATGATCCTTGAACATAGAAACTAACTCAGCTAACAATCCCTACAGTATCCTCTTCTCACACAAAACATGCCCTAGAAGATTTGCACCCCAATATCGCTGTCTTCCGTCACCCCGACCACCTGCCTGACCGCCAAGAGCTGGCAGCTTCCATCGCGTCGTCCTTCCAGAACATGTCACTCGACTCGGCAAGTTTGAGTAAGATGTCAAAGGACACACTGAAGGGACTGTACGGAATGAACGATGATGTCATTCTGTATTGGGCTCATCACGAGAAGCTTTGCTTGATCGATGGTCGGGTTGCATTTATGGGTGGCTTGGACATGTGCTTCGGCCGCTGGGACACAAACCAACATGAGCTGTCGGATCTACATCCCTCGGACGTCAGCCAAACCTTGTTTCCTGGCCAGGACTACAACAATTCTCGCGTCCTTGATTTCCAAGATGTCGTCCACTGGGAGAATAACCAGCTGGATAGAAAGACTATGTCTCGGATGGGATGGTCTGATATCTCCGTGAGCCTGCACGGTGCAGCCGTGGAAGATTTGCGGCGCCACTTTGTGGAGCGATGGAACTTCATCTATGATTTGAAATACAAGGTTCGCAGTGACTCTAGATACGCGAGACTGGCACTCCATGGAAGGCCCGCTTCCTTGACTGGCCAACAACAGGCTGCTTCTCCACAACCCAACTTGTACCCCTCGGGACAGGCAAGCCCACTGGGTCAGCCACCTGCGCCATCCTGGCAGCAGAAGCCTAGTGGGGCCGTATCGCCTACCTACCCGCCGCCACCAGGTCAGACGTCGTCGAGTTCACATCAAGAGTCGCAGTCGCACTCGCAGTCCCAGCCTCAGTATCAACAATCTGCCGGAGTGTATCAGCCCTACAACAGTACTAGCACTTCAAGTTATCAACCACCGCCGACTCAGACCTCGTCAAATCAGCACCAATATCAGCAGCAGAACACGTCTACCTCGTACCAACCTAATAATGCTTCAACCTATCCCCCACCCCCAAGTCAAAGCCCCCTAGGCCATCAATCTCAATCCGCTCAGTCTCCGAGTCATGATGCAAGCCAGTACAGCTACACTGGGAATTCATTCCCTCCTCCCCCGCCTGGACCGCCTCCGGCGCAATCCAATACCAGCACCTCGTATCAGCCGTATCAACCAGGCCAGCAACAGGAGCAGAAGCCATATTTCCCACCCCCACCAGGCCAGGAAGCATCGCACTCCAACACCCGTGGAATCGATGACTACAAGCACGAAGGTGATCGCGAACGAGGTTCTTTGGTGCCCCGTCGCTTCCGAGAGGACTTGACTCAGTATGGCAGCTCCCTTCGTGGTCAGCTCGCCGGACAAATTCACCAATACCAGGACCGACTGACCACATATGGCCGCCCTTCGTCCTCGCAAGGCCGAGGGAATATGTCATGCCAGATTGTGCGCAGCTGTGCGAAATGGAGCAACGGCAGCCAGCTTGAGCATTCAATTGCGGACGCATATTGCGCCATCATCCGAAACAGTGAGCACTTTGTCTACATCGAAAACCAGTTCTTTATCACTGCGACCGGTGATTCGCAACGTCCAGTGAAAAACCAGATTGGTGCCACAATTGTGGAGAGGATTTTACGTGCTGCCCGTGCCGGTCAGAAATATAAGATCATTGTGGTCATTCCATCCGTTCCTTGCTTTGCCGGTGATTTGCGAGATGATGAGACTCTCGGAACACGCGCGATTATGGAGTTCCAGTACAACTCCATCAACCGCGGAGGCCACAGTATCATGGAGATGATTGCCAAGGAAGGATTTAACCCCATGGAATATATCCGTTTCTACAACCTTCGCAATTATGATCGGATTAACAACGGTAGCATGATGGCCGCAGCTGAGCAGCAGAGTGGTGTCAACTACGAGGATGCCCGCAGGCAGTACGATTTGAACACAGCAGGCCCTGGTGGATACGCCCCGAGCACTACTCGTAGTGCTTTCGATACTACCGCGCCGTTCCAGAAATATCAGCAGGGCGCACAACAGGTACAAGGCAGCCATGCTTCCTCGAGCCGGTGGGACAGTGTGAGCGATTGCTATATGCTCGGCGGAGAGGATATTCGCAAAGTGCCGTGGGATGGCCACCCCGATGCCGAAATTGATGCGTTTGTGAGCGAAGAGCTTTACGTTCACTCAAAGGTTCGTTCCCGACAATTCAATTATTATCCAAAATTCTAACAAAAGCACCAGGTGATGATCGCCGACGATCGTGTAGTTGTTTGTGGTTCTGCGAACATAAACGACCGTTCTCAGTTGGGGGACCATGACTCCGAAATCGCAGTCGTTATCGAAGACTTCACGCCTGTGGCATCCAGCATGAATGGTAAGCCATGGACTGCCAGTCGTTTTGCTTCGTCTCTCCGCCGCCAGTTGTTCCGGAAGCACCTGGGTCTTTTGCCACCGCAGGACTATCGACGACCGGATGCAAACTTTGAGCCCGTGGGAGTTCCCAACCAATTCGATTTTGAGTGCCCTGAGAGCAAGGTCGTTGGTGATCCGCTTTCCGACACTGTCCAGAGTCTTTGGAACTCACGGGCGCACACGAACACCGAGGTGTTCCGGAAGGTATTCCATGCGGTTCCGGACGACTCGGTCCGCAACTGGGCTGAATACAAAGAGTTCTATGAGTACTATTTCCACAAGACGGAGAAGAGCGCTGAGGGCATGGAAGGATCTGCACGTCCGGCGCGGTTCCAATGGGGCCACGTCGTGCGCGATGACTTTGCGCCTGGTGCCGAGGGAGCGAAGCAGGTTAAGGAACTGCTTAGCCAAGTCAAGGGTACTCTGGTTGAGATGCCTTTGATGTTCTTAATCGAGGAAGATATCGCCAAGGAAGGATTGACTCTGAATGACTTGACCGAGCCAATCTATACCTAAGTGGGAGATTGCATTTACCGAGTTGGGACTTTATCGTTGCTCATCTCATTTATTCTCGAATTCCAGCATTATTATTAGCTAAGTTGTTGAGCCTAAGCGAAGTCTAACTTCTTCTTTCTTCGGGGACCACTGCTTTCTTTCATGTCCCTAAGTGCAAATGACGACACTCAACGTGCAATCAAACATATCTGAAATTTGTGTGATGCCAAGCCCGAGATGATATTGTTCTTGAACAATCGTAAGCGCAATATGATTGTGATGATTGGTCGACCTAAACTTCCTTTGTTCGCGACGCCCTTCCTCCCATTGGACGAAATCAAACGTACTGCAAAATGTTCTTTGGTACTCTGAGACCCCGGCTTAATATTGTTCTTTCCCTATGAAAGACTCATGAATGTGCCAACTACATGTGCCTGGGAAAAGGCCACTCTCGAACATGTCTGTGGCGTTCCTTCATGAAAGACACGCCTCGGAGGATATGTCATGTGGTCAATATCAACGTCCCTCGATGAATGCACTGACTGCATCTCAAACAAAGAGCAAAAGCTAGAGCCAAGGATGCCTACATTCATGGGCCCGAGAACAATATCAAACAGCCCCGCAATGGGCATCCACCGCAATCCCAACCCCATGCATTCTGGATTGATTCTATGCCTTCATCCCAATGCGTTCGAGTCAGCAGTCCAATTTGATATTTGCATTGACTGCTATTCCCCAGGCGGGATCTCCATCATTGATAGTCCGAAGAATAGGCCCTCATCGAATATAAATACCAGCTGGTGCACCCAGTTTCAATTATTTTCTCCACCACCAGCTCTCATTTCGATCTGTTCAAAACAATCTTCCAATCTTTCCAAGCTCCCGCTTTTTAAGCTCCTCTCAATCTTCGAAATGTCTCGCGCTCAGGTCCAGAAGCGATGTGAGTAACTTGCCCCCAAAACATACACTGCTTCACCATCTCTTCTATACATTCATATACTAAAATGTTCTCTCTGATAGCCCCCGGCGGTGGCTGCGTCGTCATGAAGTCCCCCGGTGGTGGCTGTGTCGTCATGAAGTCTCCCGTCCCCAACGGCTGCGTGGTCACCAGAACCCCCGGAGCTGAGTGCAACATTATGAAGCGGTCTCCCGGCGGTGGCTGCGTCGTCATGAAGTCTCCCGGTGGCGGCTGTGTCGTCATGAACCGTGAGTACCATCTACTCTGTAAATAACGAATGATATACTGACCATGTCTTCATGGATAGCCGCTGACTTCTAAACGCCCTCCATGAGCGCCCCCAATTCCAACTTTCCATCAAACACCATGGCTCCACCTGGCTCGTTGGTTGCCATGGCTGACATTGAAACGCATTAATTCCTTGACGATCTTCGCCGCGGACTCTTGAGGACACTTTCAACTTTTCAACCAAAAAGATCAATCCCTCGAAACATGACCTCTCAACTTTACTTTTGCTTTTGCGAAGACTCTTTAGTCTGTCTGTCCAGTTCATTCTTTCTTCGACGAGAACAGCTCATTTCTTTCGACGGTCTTGGATGATCTTCACGACTGTCGACTCCGATTTGTTCTGCTCTTTCGAACCCTTCGTGGACGATCCGGGTGACGACGGTTCCTTAGAAAGGACTTGCTTTCTGTTCCTTCAGCTACATCAGGGGGATTTTCATTACATACCTCTAAATTGATTGATTGTGTTTCTCTTTTCAATGTGGAGCGGGTTCCTCTGGTTTCTTGTCTGGTTGGTGGTTTATATGGATCGGGCTTTATTTCTTAGTTAAATCGGTCATGGTAGTTGATAGGAATGGATCATTGCCTGAAAGAAACTTTTCTCCTTAGATATTTTCTGTTCTAGTTCAGCTGTAGTTAGAGAAAAAGGCGCATAGTAGCCACCTTCCTATTTTGGAAGGGTTTCCTTATGTTGGACTTTGCACAACACGTACGTACAGTAATCTAGGCGGTGTCAGTGCGGATTATATTCATAAGAAAATAAAACCGTTCATTCGTAGAAATATCATATCTACTCAAAATTCTATACAAGTAGCCTGGATCTGTACTTATTCCCAGACATCCATCTTCTTCCGTATCGCAGACACCTTAGCCTCTTGCGCCTCAGAATATTCACTCAGATCCCCTTCGTCGGAACCAAATGCGTCGCTAGCTGTCTCCTCAATTTGATCTAGTGTGAGGCCAATAAGTCCCACAGACCGTGCATTGCCAATCTGGCACATTTCCTCGCCCACCGCAGCTTCGATGACACCCTCGCCTCCCTTCGCTGTGAGATCGTCCTCGAAGCTCCGGAATACTTGCCGGAGAGGGTTCAGGACATGGCCGCGGAAGAACTTGGCAGTCTTCTCAAGATGGAGCTGGTCGCGTAGCGATGGCGAGGAGAGCAGCAAGTAGTACAGATTCAATGCGGAATGAAGCGGTGGGCCTTGAGTTTGGGTCAGACGAGACCAGCTAGCAACGAGATCGGATGCTGAGCTGGCGGCAGTGACCGGTTTGAAAAGAGCTGGGAATATAGCCCAGAAGTAGAGCGGATCTTGGAAGATATTGTCGGAAGACGGGGCGGGGCTGCGGAGTAGTTCATCCTTCAGCCATGCGATGGCGCTATCCCGCGCCGGGGCAAGACGGTCATCTTGCAAGATCTTGTGTATGAGCTTAAACCGCGTCTCGGGTGATGGGTGGCTCTGGACAATGGCGGCCGGGATCTGGCGAACGATGCCGTGGCTCTGGCGTGCTGTGCATGCTGTCAAGATAACAACGAAGTCCTTGAACTCGGTATCGCTTGACGGGGTTTCGATGGGGTTTTGCAGAGCGTAGACGGTCAAAGCCAACAGGGAGTCGAGAAGCGCATGGGGTTGACCGAAAGCCACTTCGTCGAGATTGGTGGGGCTGCCGACAAAGTTGTTGAATATCCGAGCCAGCTCAGGGAAAACAGATACCTGACGGGGCGGCTGCCCAGAGGCAAAGAGGGTTGCGCCTGCAGCCCGAGCCGCTAGTAGTAGCAGTGAACCATGTCGTTCTAGCGGAATCTGATCGGGGTTTGTTGGTGGTTCATCGAAATCAAGTTGCGCGGTTTGCTCTGCCGGGGATCCAGATATGATTGATAGGAGTTCCTCGTTATCAATTCCAGCGTCTCGTGATAAAGCCTGAGAAAAAGCAACGTCAGATTAATCGTCCTCAGATTTGACATGTCGCTGTCCATAATTTGGTGTCATTTACCATAAGCTTTCCCATAATCATATCTCGCTCCTTGAGCTCCTTGGTCGATCCATATGCCTCAGTTTGCGATTGGGTGGCGGGTAGCCGCAGATCCGGATGCAGGTGTTCCTGCATTCGAATGGTCCACGACATTCCCGGATCCATTGGGCTGGAGAAACTCAAGAGATATGACTTCAGCAATTCAAGCAAGCCGAATTGTATGAATTTCCGAACAAGAAGCGTCTCGTTATCAGCAAACGGAGAGGGCGAGGATACCTCGGCTTCGGGGTCTGGGGCGGAGGCAGCGGCAACCTTCAGCACGCTCGACTCGCTAGCAGCTCTGGGAGGTGGCGCAGGCCGCTTGGTGGGAGACACTTCGCGGAAGAACTCAAGGAAGGCAAGGGTGGTCTCATTGGTTGCCATTGTGGTGTACGCTTCCAGTGCTGCTTGGAGGGAGGTTGCTATGAACCGACTTGGAGCCTTTGTCTGGATCCGTGTGTGAAGTACCGAGAGCATGCCGAGAAGGCAATTGAACTGTAGGATGTGCAGGGGTAGTCCCTGATCAGCCTTGTGGTCCTCGTCCTCCTCGTCCGGCTGAAGTTGCATCAGAGATTCGGAGACGCGCAAAATCACTTCTCGGGGATTTCCTAGTCGAGCCACATCCTGTAGGCACTCCGTAGACGCTGGTAGCATGGGCAGGAGCAGCTTAACCAAGTCCCAGCCGATGTTCGTCGTAAGCTTCTCATCTTGCAGGAGAGTGTGCAAAAGCGGCAGACGTTCTGGGGTTAACTGATACTCTAAAAGAGTGAGGTAGGTCAGGTAGTCTGTAGCTGGAGGCAATGCTTGAACAAGAGGGTCCTCCATGGTGGTGGTGTCGACTATTCGATGTCGCAGGCGCGGGGAAGATGAAACACGGCGATGACATCAGCGGCAGAATCCCGAAGAAACACGGGCCGATCACATCTCCGAACTACAGACGGGATCAATTTGAACGCATTAGTCTTTCTTTCGCACTGTTATATTCATGAATGCTGGTCTGTATCTGTGGTTTTGCCCAATTCGGTAAAAAGGTTGCGACAGTGCAGGGTTTTCTTATCATTTAGAGCTCTAACTATCTAGTACCTTAGTGTCTTGATCTTTGTCTATTAAAAAAAGCTGCAGAAGAAAAATCACTTTCCTATAACCTTCACGTTTACTTACACCAGGTGATGACAGTATAGACATATCGGGCGACGCCAGAGACACTACATCAGGCGATCGTAAAGACAGACCGGGCGACATTAGAGACATTGCTGTGCGCCCTTAGAAATCACTATAATTACTCCGTGTAAACGAGCTGAATCTAAAGGGAGACCGGACCTAGGGGAGAATGATGTGTAAAGTGCCGTAAAATGGGATAAAAGTGACTCCTATCATCTTATGGGCTACCGATCTATCCAACGGAGGCAGAACTGTCCATACAGCCACATTCCATTAAAATCAAAGGATTGGCGGAGAGAAGTTTCTCTAAACTACAGAGCTTTCCAAAATAATGAGGCTCCAACCTTGGAAGGCGTTGTGGGCTATGCAACGCCTATTATTGCACAATATAAGCTCATTCTGGGGTATTCTAAAACCGGCAGGATTCCGACTAAAAAGGCGGGATCTGAGATCGAGCCAATAGACTTACAGTAGTCACGTGGCGGTAGGCCTGATCCCCACTAATCGAGGGGAACTAGTCCTAATTAGGTAGACTCGTTGTTTACTATGTATTATCTAAGCAAATTGTTAGAAATCGAGCAAATTCATTAATAATAATTGCCCAGCTGAAATTCTCTTTTACAAAAAAGAGTGACGAGTACAGATTATGAGGTATGAATGTAATTTATTGTACTTTCGTTACTTTAAAAGTTCCCAGTACTCAGGTCCACTGCTAGGGCGGTCTAAAAAAGCCCCAGCCGCGCGGCTGGCATTGCTGACATTGCGTAGATCGGCCCAAAAATAACTTCTCGAATGTGACTGCCTGACTTCTGCTTCACCTTTCTTTCATCTCTTGAGTTTCTCTTTGTTATATATACCATTCATCGCTTAAGCTCCCTACAACACTTTTGACAGTTTCATGGATTCGCCCTTCTGCTCCCGAAACTAAACAAAGACTCCGCGCCAGGCACCATGGCCTCCAACGAATACTATCACACGAACATCCCACAACCCCCCAGCTACGACCAAGCTGTTCCGGGGAAGACAGACCAAACCCCGCACACAGTTCCTGGATTCGGCTACGCGAGCCCAAGTTATAACCGCGACGATCTCTCAGCCCCCTATCACAACCGAGAAAGTCAACAGTCATTTGCATCGGACAACGGACATTACCAGACAGCCGGACGGACAACGGAAGGCGACAATTACGCAGAAAACATTCCTTTGAAGACC
This sequence comes from Penicillium egyptiacum, assembly GCA_911456345.1. Lineage (NCBI taxonomy): Eukaryota > Fungi > Ascomycota > Eurotiomycetes > Eurotiales > Aspergillaceae > Penicillium > Penicillium egyptiacum. The sequence continues at coordinate 840,582 of CAJVRC010000882.1, forward strand.
AACACCCAGTATGGAAATAATCCAGATTGGATGCGCCAACAGACGCAGTACCCTCCATCACCAGGGGGTATTGAGGATAGCCGACAACGTGACAGCCGGAAGAAGAAGGGATTTTTCAGCAAGAAGATTGCCTGGGTGACATACATCTTGACATTAGCCCAGATCATTGTGTTTATTATCGAACTGGTCAAAAATGGTGAGTTTTGTTCCTTCCTCGGTACTATTCTAACATTTCGGATCAACTAACGAAATCCTTTCCGTTCCAGCCCAGTTGACAGGGTCAGTCATCGAGACGAAACCCACCTTCAATCCGATGATCGGGCCCTCGCCGTACGTCCAAATCTACATGGGAGCACGCTACAATCCGTGCATGAAGAACGTCAAGGGGATCCAGGATGCCAATCATACAATTCCGTGGCTCTGTCCAAATGCCACATCGACGACGGTGACGGGAACGGGGTGTTCACTGTCTGAAGTGTGTGGCTTTAGCGGTGTTCCCAACCCCCGTGTTGGAGGGTCAACGGATGATAAGCCGGCTCCCAACCAGTGGTACAGATTCATCATCCCCATCTTCATGCATGGAGGGTTCATCCACATCGGATTCAACCTGTTGGTTCAGATGACCATGGGCGCGGACATGGAGCGCATGGTTGGCATGTGGCGCTATACCTTGACCTACTTCGCCAGTGGTATCTTCGGTTTCGTTTTGGGTGGAAACTACGCTGCACAGCTTGATCCCAGTGATGGCTGCTCGGGCGCTCTATTTGGTATCCTTGCGCTTTACCTTCTTGACCTACTGTATGAGTGGCCTCAGCGGGAATCTCCGTGGGTTGAGCTTGTCATCATGGTCCTCGGAGTGGGTGTCTCCTTCGTTCTTGGTCTTCTCCCAGGATTGGACAACTTCTCCCACATTGGTGGCTTCATCATGGGTCTTGCCATTGGCATGACTATCATGCGATCGCCTAATGCACTCCGTGAGCGGATCGGTCTGGCACGACAGCCATATGTTGCCATGAGCGGCGGAGCTGGCCAAGCCGGCCCCGAGCAAAAGACCACCTCCTTCATGGATTTCTTCAAAGGAAAGCGGGGCCTCACCTCCAGCCCGACAGAAACCCCCGGTTCTACAAGCGGCCCGCTCAACTTCTTCAAGGGCCGCAAGCCTCTTTGGTGGCTGTGGTGGTTAGTCCGTGCTGGCGCCCTGGTTGCGGTCCTCGTTGGTTTCATTATGTTGATTGTCAATTTCTATAAATACCCCTCCTCGAACTGCTCCTGGTGCTACCGGCTGAGTTGTATGGACGTCAATGGCTGGTGTGACCAAAACAACATGCCAAGTTGATTCAGCTTTTCCTTTTTCCTTTTCGGCGAGCCGACATTCTCGAACAGGTCTGCATTGCACTCCTTTTAAGGCAGAGCTTCGATGGACCTATTAGCATTATGACTGTAAAAGATATATTCACCTTATACCAATATGCATATACAAATTAAAACCTACATATGTATGTAATATCCTATGATCTGGGGGATATCCCATGTTCCTGAAAATTGTTCAACGGAAATAGAATATTGTTGCGACGCTATACTTTGTGTCCCCAGCAATGTACGCGGCTATTGTGGCTGGGACTGTGGCGGAGCGTGTCAAAATTACCGTACATAGTTACTGTACGGTACATCTCACCTGATAGTCCTGGTTCTCATCGAATATTGTAGGTAACCCTCAATCGTTCAGTCCTGGGACTTGTTTTATGATTTCCAATGCTCTGTCTATAATGGGAACGATCCCGTCAAACTCCTTCATGCACAACCTTCTTTCCCCTGTGTCATAATCTCCCAGTCATGGCCACCTTGGCCTCGTCACCCCCGACCTCGCCCTCGTGGCCTAAACGACGCCCTCGAGCCTGGGCCCTCCGCTGCGAACGATACTGCTGCGCAGCGGCAAGCTGCTTTCCACTCGCCTTTGTCTATGGCATCACCACATGGGCCGTATACGTCGCTGTCAGCATCGGCATCAGACCCTCACGGAGTGACTGGATCGGTATGCAGGATATCGCCCGGACTCGAACGGGTCTACGTATCCGGGTGTACTAACATATCGGCAGGTATCCCGAGCTCCATCCTCGCATTTTCCCTCTACGTCATCCTCAACTTCTCATACACCGTCGCCGTTTTCACCGATCCGGGGTCACCACTCTCTACCAGTCGCGGGACCGACCGTCATGAGTATAGCGCGCTCCCTCCCTCCGAGCACCCGGAGTTCACATCATATACCGTCACTTCGACAGGTGAATCACGGTACTGCAAGAAATGCCAGTGTCCGAAGCCGGACCGCGCGCATCACTGCTCGACGTGCAAACGATGCGTCCTCAAGATGGACCACCATTGTCCCTGGCTAGCAACCTGCGTTGGACTGCATAATTACAAGGCATTCCTGCTGTTTTTGATCTACACCTCAATATTCTGTTGGGTTGTTTTCGCTATTGCGGCCGTTTGGGTCTGGACCGAGATCCTGAACGATACCCAGTACATGGATACTATTCTACCGGTCAATGTAGTTCTCCTGGCTATCCTGGGTGGCATCATTGGATTGGTTTTAAGTGGATTCACAGCCTGGCATATCAGTTTGGCCATACGGGGTACTACTACCATTGAATGTTTGGAAAAGACCCGGTATGTGTCGCCTTTGCGCAAAGCACTAGACAGACAGCGGAATGAACAGCCGCCCAACAATAACTATTGGGGCGAGCCGGGCGAGGAAAGCATATCCAATCGACTGCAAGGATATGGTAATCAGATCGTCGATGCCCACGCGAACGCAATCCCGGGAGTCACCCGGGCCGAAGAGGGCATATCTCCTGTGCCGCGCCCATCAGGGCCTCCGGACGGCTCAGGCAACGGTCTCACGCCAGCACAGCGAGCATTAACCCGGTCATACGCCGAAATGGAGCGGCAGCGCGAGCACTCGCGGTACGAGGAGTATCAAAACGACGAAGACAACGAAAAAATGCCTAGCGCGTTTGACCACGGCTGGCGGCGTAACCTGCTCCACCTCTTCGGTCCCCGACCGCTCCTTTGGGCTGTGCCTATTTGCAACACCACCGGCGATGGCTGGCGGTGGGAGCCAAGTGCTAAATTCCTAGAAGCGCGTGAGCGCATGCGACAGCGTCGAGAACAGGAGTCTACCGAGGAGCAGCAATACTACCGCGAGTTGTACCAGCGCAATTTGGACAACAGTAATAGTTGGAGGGAAGGTGCTTCACAGCCGCAACGGGTGCCAAACCGCGGTAGCACACCTGATCGGCCTCCGACCTCTGTATCGATGCAGACTCTTGCACCCCGGTCGCCGCGGCCGAGGCCTGGTGATAGTGATTATGGGGATGATGTGGAAGGGAACGGGTTGTTGGATCCAGGCGCTGGCCGCCAGCAGGCTACACGTAGTGACACTGATGAATGGCGGGCCTGGGACTAAGACGAAGTGATCGTACGTAGCATTTCCATGTAGCATGTTGCAGGCGTTTTATGTGTATCATTGTGAAGCATTTTTGTCATTTATGCGCAGCCTTGGTATCGGTATACCATATCAAGGCTTTTATGACCATTAAGACTTTATCCCTATTGTACACTGTCTACCTTTATGGGATATGTGCTAATCACTACTATTGTACTCTCCTCTGTACATACCGTCACCACTGCCCAATAGCATCATCCCCGCAACCTTGGAAAACCAGACGACTGAGACAACTGTCATCTTCTTCTACCTTATCTCTTCTCCCTCCCAACAGTCCAATTCAACATCCCCAAATTCCAATTCCAATCGCATAAAAAGAGACAAAGAGACAAAGACAAAAATGTCCTCCCCCTCAGCCCGCCGCCTCCTAAAAGAAAGCAGCGACCTCCACAAAAACCCAAGCCCATACTTCACAGCCGCCCCAATAAGCGACACAAACCTCCACGACTGGCACTTCACCCTAGCTGGTCCCCCTTCCCCCTCCCCCTACGCCCAAGGCCTCTACCACGGCCGCATCACCTTCCCAGCCACATACCCACTCCGGCCCCCCTCCTTCCGCTTCCTCACGCCTTCCGGCCGCTTCGAAGTCAACCGCGAAATCTGCCTCAGCATCTCCGGCCACCACGAGGAGACATGGCAGCCGGCTTGGGGAGTGCGCACTGCGCTGCTGGGGATCCGGTCTGAGATCTTCAGTTCGGAGAGTCAGGGTCAGGTTGGTGGGATGGAGGGGAGTGACGAGCTGCGTAGGGAGTATGCGCGACTCTCGCTTGAGTGGTCTTGTCGTGAGTGTGGGGTCGGGAATCTGGAGGCTATGAGGGAGCTGTGGAGGGTTTGTCGGGAGCGTGGGATCGAGGTTGAAGGTGAGGTTGCTGCTGTGGAAGGGGGTGCTGGTGCTGATGCTGATGTCGAGGGCCAGCGGGAGACGGTTGAGGCGGAGGCTGAGGCTGGTGCCCAGGCCTCTAGTGGGAATGCTGTTCCTGTCGGAAATGAGAACGATGCTCGAGAGGATGATGCTTTAGAGAGTACTCCGGCTCTGGATTCTGTTCCGGCTCCTTCTGCGCCTGCACCGGTGCCCGTGCCACAAGCACAAGCACAGGCACCGCTACCTACTATGCAAGCTCCGGCTGCAGCTGTTATGCCTACGCGGACAAGCTCCTCTAATCTGGCTTCGACGGAGTCTCCCTCTGAAGGTATCTGGCTGGACCGGGCTATCATTGGTGTGATCGTTGCTCTTGTGTTGTTGATATTGCGCCGAGTGGCGAACATCGATGATCTGTAAAGGATTTGGATGTTTAGTTGGGCATTTTCTTTCTTTCGGTGGTCATGCGGGCGTTTGGGATTACATTACAGGAGTTGATCCATGATACCTCTAGATAGTTTTCGAAATCAAGCACAAAACGTCATTGAAATGAAGCATCCCCTTGTTCTTTCTTATTTTTCGTGACTTATGACTTATCTTGAGAAGTATGGCTAGCAAGTATGTTCGTACATAATATTACATTCAAATTCAGTCGAGGATGAGCCGTCAAGATAGAATCAGCCACCAAGACTCCTGTAGTCTCCAGCAAGCCATCTCCCCCTCGCCATCTGACTTGACAATGCCAACTTCCTCCAGCCACTGCAGCATCAGCACAGTCTCCCATGCGCCCATGGTGGGCCTGATCATGTTAGAAATGTTACTGGCCTTGATGCCGGGTCGCATCACCAGGCATCCGAGGACAGGGCCAATCACCAGATCCCAGAGACGGTGTACGAACTCTCCATTGATGTCGTACCAAAGAGGGTTCCTAGGCGGCATTTTCGTGTCTGATAATGAAGGCGCTGGTGGGAGGACCGCAGCTGCAGCTTTGCCACGGACGGGGTTACCGTAGCGATATGTTGCGGTGGGAGTAACCTCGATAGGGAAACGGAAGCGTCTCTTGTCCATCTGCCGAGTTTCGTATCCGCCATCGGTGAGACCGAACTTAGCGCGGGGAGCGTCGCGAGGTCTCATTTGAATAGCACCCGAAGCGTAGAGATTGATCAACGCGAGGATATCGCCGTCTTCTGCAGTGTACTCGATGTCGGATGCACCGGTAGTCCGGAATTGAAGATCCAATATGTTTGACTTGAAATGAGAGGCACGACGCAGCTGCGTGCTTTCCACGGCACGTTTGCGGCTCAGTGTCTGCAGGAAATATTCTGAGATATCGTAGTTGCGACCCGGAGTGATGCGGCCACGGGTTGTTGAGCTGATGACGCGTTCGTTGATTAGCGTCTGCGTCGCAGTGGTGATGAGTCGATCGCCAAAGCGCTGCAGGATATCGCTCGACTCATTAGGTCGATAGGTCTCCTCTGCGGTGATGATGTTTGCGCGAACCCATGTCTTTGCAGCCTCAAGTTGTGCCGTATCAACCTTTGATGGAACCGGTTGGGTACGTGTTTCATCATCCAGGGGTACAGCAAATGGATTGCGCGCCATTAAGTTGCGTTTGTGGTTGATAGTGACACCATGCACAGCCTGGTACAGTTCGTCGCCTGCCGTAAGAGCGTCTTCACGTAGTTCGAACACACTGTCGAATTGCTGCCGTGTTGCTGGAAGGTCCGGAGCCCGTTCGGATGGAGAAATATCGAGCCTTGTGCTTGCCCACTCAACCAGGGCAGGCCAGTCATAGCCGTCCAAATCGGAATAGTCAATGCGCGGAACTTCATCCTTTTCATAAGCCTCAAGGAAGCACTCTTGGAAATCTCGATGCATCTTCGTAATCTGCAAGCGATTCTTGCTGAGTATCTGACGCGCTCGCGCTTCGATGAAAGACGAGTCTTGATCTGGGAAAGCTTTCGTCACAAGAGTCCAATCGATCACTCTTGATTCCGCTCCGCCTGCAAGCACACGAACGACGACAAGAGCAACCACCAGTTTTTGTTTGAGATCCTCGGAGATAGGACGCACGAATCGCTGTCGGCGCATGCGTTTGGGGTTCACGGACTGTGCTTCTTTCTCGGCTGTTGTAGTATCATCAAGTTTGGCCAGACGACGGTCCGTAACAGTGGCACGCGGGGCCCGAGGAGCCCGTGTCCTTCTTGGCTTCGGTGTCCGTTTTGGTGTCTCATCTTTCGGAGTAGTTGTTGGAGGAGGCTGAGGTACAGGCTGGGGTAGAGGCTGACGCTGGCGACGGACCTCGCTACGCCGTGCTGGCAGCTCTGGTTCCACTTGAGGCTGTTTTGGAGGGGGCAGGTCAACATCAAAGCGAATATCGTCTGTGATCGGCGCTGGCTTGAAACCATGCTGAACGGTTTGGTTGATAAACTGCTGGCCTGCAAGGTTTGCTTCAAAGAGATTTGGATGATGAAGCTCCCACTTGAGGATCTTTTTGGTCTTCTGAATAAATCTCGAGAGTAAAACTCTGGCTTTCACAGCCATGGGAATTTCCGGCAAGTCTGGTTCGTCGCCAGCCAGGCTAGATAACTCATCGACGGATTTCTCAATGTCCAAAACCGGCTGTTTTGCTGCCATTGGCTTCGCCCTTCTGCGTCTGGCCGAGCACGACCCTGTGGAGAAAGTCCCAGTAGTTGGATCAAATTGTTGCACCGGATTCATCAACATGGCATACGCTCCGATGGCAGAAATTGGTTTCATCACCCGTTTGGGATGTATGATAAACTTTTGGTGCTTGCCAGGACCAACTGTACCTGTCCGAACATATGGACGTATAATCGATGTGTGCGGATGAGAATCAAGGTCCAATGCAGGAGGGCGTGCGAGCGTCATGAGCCGCTGAACTCCAGGCAGATCAGGCAGTTCATCCTCTTCTTCGGCAGCCTTGGCAGCCTTGGCTTGGGCTTCCAGGCGCTTAATGAAATTCGCCTGAGCCTGTCTCCGTCTTCTTTGCTCTAGGTTCACAATGGAAAGAGGCTTTTGTTGTAAGTGAACATGAGTTCCTTCTTCCACCGGGAAGGAAAATCTTTGCGCGCGGGGAGGTGCACCGTGTGGTCGACCACTATTTCTTGTCAAATTTGGATCCAGCTCGACATTGGCCGCAAAGAACGGCCGCGACTCGTGGAAATCAGTAGCCAGAATCTTGCTCTGCATTTCCTTCACCAACGGATCATCTGGTGACATATCAGGCTTCAACAACAGCGTCCTTGTCACCATCACTTTCCTCGTGTCTCGGCCACTGAAAGTCAGCTGCCGAAGCTGGCCGGCATCAATCAATTGCTTGCATGCAGTATTGATAGTTCGCATGTCTGGTTTTTCATTGGGATGAAACTTCATCCATGCAGTGACAAAAGGATACCACATCGCAGTGCCCGCCGGGTATACGCCATCAGCCTTTTCCATGATTTCCATGATGAGCTTTCTCCGAAGGACACTGATGGATCCGCCTCTCCCAATCAAAGGCTTAGGGGATCCCGATCCTTCCTCCTCTGGAATCTGCATGGTTCGGATATTGATCCTCCGGGCTCGTGGTTTTTTTGCAGGCTTGGTGCCGTGAGCGCCAAAATTGAATTTCTGGGGGCCCACTGAGCCAGATCGTGGTGTCGGGATATCAGATGGACGGGGTGTCGGGGATCGTAGAGTTGTGTGGTCGTTACCACTGCGTTCGGAGGATGCTACGCGGCGTCGCTTTGATGGAGTTCCAGTTTGCTCGTCTTCGAGTAGGTGAAGGTTGGCACTCTTGTCACGATGGCGTGGCGTACTCGTTTTGATTGAACCCTCTTGGGGTGCTGGAACTACATTCTCGGGCAATATCCCGTTGGCATCCCTCAAGGGTCCTTCATTGCTTCCCGTTTGGGCCTTGTGAAGACGAGATCGTTTGGGAGGTCTCCCGCTTCTCCGCTCATTGGCCTTGAAACCCGATGGTGGCGTGGGTGAGACGCCTGACTCGTCAGGTAGAGTTCTCTTGGCTCGCCTCGATGTCGCCGGGGTGGGGGTCATGACGGGCCCCTCGGAGTCAATAACTGAAGGTGCAACTTCAGGGGCAAGGCTCTCGGATGCTTGAGTGGTGGTAGCAGCATCCCCTACCTTGTCATCATCACTTGAGTTATCTTTGTCCTTGACGAACCAAGGGATTGATGCTAAGTTTGGCGATTTGAAAATGGCAATTCGGCTCTGTCTCGGGCGACCTCGGGATTTGCCTGCCGGTCTTCTTCGGCCGTGGGGAGTCACATACACACCAGGAGCAGGCTTGTCCATGACAAGAGCGTTGTATTCAGTCCAACTTTCATCCATGCCAAGTGCTTCAAACTTCTCTTGCTTCGATAATCCCCTAAGGCTGTCGTTTTTAATCTTGGCTCTCTTGGCTCGCTGGGATTCATCGACATATTCCCAGCCATAACCTTGGCTTGGCTCCAGTTCGGGTTCAATCAGGGGTTCCGTGGCTTGAGATTCCCTGGGTTCGGTTTCGCCAACTTCGGGTTGCCTAGCTCCAGATTCTGTGGCTATGGGTTCATTCGCCTTAAAGCCTTTGGCTTTTAATTCTCTGGCACGCCTTTCTAGAGTTGCGCGGTTCAATCTGCCTTTTGGTCGTCCCTTGGGCCGAAAACGGGGCTCGTACTGCTGCTTGGAGCCAGGTGGGAGTTTATCAGTACGCGTACGGATCACTGCGGCTTGACGTTAGATTCATCACAATTTCTCTTGTGGAAACCAAGGAGATGAAGGGGCAATCATACCATGTTGACCGTTTGGAAGTTCAACAACAAACGGATCGCTCGAAGAAAGGAGATAGTTGGGCGGATTGACAGCCATGATCCCGTCAAGTAGAGTTGCATTTGGATCCTTCAGCATATTCTTTGGGAATTCCTTTTTGAGGAACCCATACTCATCAAGTTGAGGAAGCACACCAAAAGGTGGTGCCTCAATTTTTAACGATTTGGCTTTCTTGGCTGGGATCTCAACGGCCTCCCATGATGCCTGACCAGCTTCAACGAGCTTTGCGAAGTTGTTCGCCGAATAGTGGACATAATACATGATGGTCTTTTTCATTGCCAAATCTCGAACAATGGCGTAGTGGCGCAGATGAAGTGGCTGGGCCACTTGCCATAGGTCGACCAAGCGATGTACCATACTTTCAGCAGGTCTCCTGTAAAAGGACCCAAAGCAGGTCGAGTTCAGGTTCTTGATTATTATATTAGCTAAGAAAATATCCACATTTGTGAGTGAGGCGCTTACCTGGTTCGTGATGCCTGTTGTGCCCGTTCTTTCAACGATGTCAAAGATTTGGTTGTTGAGGTTACGATCCGGCGTCCAAGATGGTACGATGCGTACAGCATCTCCAACATGCGCTTTGATCTGATCCATGCCACCGTCTCCCGGGCTAGGCGATCTTTTGCTTGGGCCCTCCAGCTCCAGGACTTGGTCTTGGTCTGGGGTAAATTTGGTTCCGCTGGTTCGCACCCCGTGCTTGTTCAAGACATCGAAATTGAATTCATGGAAAAGGGCCAGATCTTGCTCCGTGGGATCTCGTAAAAGCTTCACGCAAGGATGCATTCTTTCGTATTGTGATTCGGCTCTCACACGTTGTACCACACCTATCCGCTCCCACTTGCGGAGGGCACGGGACAAAACCTTCCAACGCCAATGGTCATCGAAGCCCAAGAGTCGCTTCAAATCATTGCGTGCAATCAGTTGGTGCTCTCGGAGAATGGCGAACAAGGTGGTGTTGAAGCTATCAAAATCAATCATGTTCTTCGATTCCGGTTCTTCCTTTGTTTGATCACTGGTGATGTGGCGATAGAATCGCTGTAGCGTACAGAGGCTGGTTCGGGCCGTTTTTGTTTGAACGGGTCGCTTGTCGATGTAGCCCTTTCTTTGCAAAGCATCGGTACGCTTCGGAACAGACCGTTTGTCCTGGCCGCTGAGCTTCACCAGGTCCGGCTGCACAATACCCTTTGACTTACGTGAAGCAATCACCGACAGTAAGACGAATTCAAGAGGTAGTACCTTGGAGTCATCTGGTGGATGGCCAGTGATGGCAAGCCATGCTCTCTCTTCTGAGACAAAGATTCGAAGCGGCGGTAAATCAGGGTTCTGATCTACGGTTTGGTTGGCCTCGGGATCCTCCATTTTGGGTTCATCGCTCTCCATTGTCCGTGAGTCAAGCTCCTCCGCTTCATCCAAGGTGAGATGGTTCCACTCATTGTGTTCACCAATAGACACCTCTGGGTTAGCCGTGAGCCAGGACCAAACTTTGGCTTTGAAACGATGGTCAATGTTTTGGTCTATTGCAGTCACATGATGAGGCTGAGTATGGAAGTCATCAATGGCTTGTAATAGATCCGATAACGATGCGCCTTCATGCCTGTTAGCATTATGTTCCAGGAAGTCTGTATTAAGAACAAAAGCACCCAATCAGGGCTTGAGAAGGAGAGTATAGATCGACATTGGGTCCGCGCCACAAGGACGCAGAGTCAACCCTGTGATGAGAGGGGAAGTATAGTAGGAATTCAACATATTCCTCAGACTAGAGGCTTTTCCCATAGTTTCGGTGACATTTGAATCCACATGCGACATGACATGCGTCTCCGGGGTGAGGAAAAGTGGGTCCCAGTGAAGAGACTATACACACCTTGATTGCCGCAGAGTGCGACTTCGTTCAGCACGAAGTCGATAAGATGTTGTACGCCAGGCATGGCTACATAGCTTTTTTTGAATAGGAAGATGGGTGCAAAAATGGTAAAAGAAAAGTGATGGAGTGTGGGAGAATTAAAGAAGGATAGAAATTTTTTGAAGGGGAGGACTCGAACGCCGAGCTTCCAATTTTTGCAATGAGATTGCCACGTCACATGACCTTATCTTTCTCAATGGCTCTTTATGCCTTGTTTCTGAGGCATCCTTAATGACCTACCTACGTAGGTATTAACCAACAAAAGCTCTATTATAGTTAACAATTCAATTGCCTACGTGTGTTATTGTGAAGAGAAATTTTAATTTTATCCTTTGGCTTCGAACCCTAAGTACATTAGAAGCAGATATCCATAATGCAATTTGTTCTCGCCACCACTGCTAACCGAAGCCAAATTTTCATATCCATGCGCTGATTCTCATTTTGAAAGAATGGTGAAAGCAAAGTGTATTTGAATGTTCGATTAATGTTGTATACTACGATGCACCGCACCTACTTTGTACATCTTTGTACTATATATAGAGGGGTACTTATGAACAAGCTAAACTCCCGAGGTGATCGGCATCCGAGTGGACCGGTATACTCGGCTTCCGGTCTCGATTCCTTGTTTTTCTGCATTATTGTGCATATTTACCCAATGTACTATTCAGTAACTTATACACCGTATGAACGTCGACATCAAGGATGTCTGCGGAGTACGGCATACTGACATCGATCCCAGAATCTTATGTGAGATGCCATATATTCCACATGTAGTGGACTATTAAACAAATAACCCATCTATTGTACAAATATCAAAAGCTCAGGGGCAAATAAGAGACAAGAAAGAGGCAAAAGTCAATCCAACAGGGAAGTATAAGACAAAAATATCAAATTCGCCCGCTTGGAAGTGGTTTGGTTGAAGGCTTGTGGGTGTATACATGCTTTGAATGACATCATATGGCGTTATGTCAGGTACCTCTCATTCCAGCCAATTTAGTACGGCCACGGAAGTACCCGTCTCCGTTGTTTCCGGCCAAAATTTCCTGCCTGCCGATTTACATATTCGCCTCTTCTTCACTCCATTTTCTTGGATTCTTTCTCTGTGGAAATCCATTCGGATTCATCCTTATATTCGCACCATGTCCTAATAACCCCTTATTCCTTTATTCCTTCATCAGACCCTTACCGCGTGTCCCTCCGAACCTATCAACACCGTCCGCCACTTATCGCCACACCGATGGAAGAAGGAACCGTCCCAACACCATCCGAGCCTCCTCCGCTCCCATACTCGTTGCATACAAGGAAGAAGTCGATCGCGTTCTTCTGGACTATCTTTGTGATTGATACCTTGGCTCAGCCATTGATTCTGTATTGGTGTCTTTGGTATCTCACCGATCTATCACACAACTTGGGTATGTCTTGCGTGGTGGAACAGATACACCCGTTCAGGTTGCTAATGTCGATGTGCAGTCTTCTCGATCGTCACCGCATCACTTGGAGGAGTCTCGGTCTTTGAATACTTTTACCGCCTTCATCATTTATTCCGCAAAAACTCGCGCGCCCGACCATTGAACTCCCGCGTATCATGGGTATGTTTCGATCTAGGATTGATCATGAACCATTAACTGATACCTCTCGGTAGCTGGATTTCTTCCAAATCAACTTCACCATCCTTTGGTTGATTCTCGCCGTCGAATTGGTCGTGTAGGTCTAGCATCTACCATGCAAACAGGATGGACAATGAGCTAACAAGTCCGCAGTGGATCGGTACCTGAAGAACCATATGGTTAGACCAACCCATTATAATATCTTGCGCAATTGCCTCGTACTGACCGCTTAACAGTGCGCCTCATCGCGATGGTCCTACCCACCGTCATGTTCTACTTCGGCATCGTCTACCTTTCCCTCGACATTTTCCGTATGATGGGCTTCAAGGCTCCGTTCCGAATTTCTTCCACGCCCAAAGGCTCCGTTATGCCGACTGCATTGTACGCGCTTATTGAGGACGTGGTAGCAGTCGACGGTGGTGGTGGACAGATATATCGATATGCTCTCCGGACTCGATACCTATCGAGTCCTTATTTCCGCCGTATGCTCTTCGAAATGAACTGTTTCTGGAGTGGAGGATCTATCATTTTCGCCGCCGCCATTACTGCAGTGATTTTCACCGTTCAGGAAAATGTTGCATTCACGGTAAGCCGGAATCAATTCAATCTCAATTTGTAATCAGACTAACTTGACATACAGCTGGGCTGGACCCTTCCGTTTGCCTGGGCTATTGTTTGGACCTTGATCACAATCCCCTGGGTTCAGAGTGACCTGCGTCGTGAAAAGAAGGCATGGGCAGAAAATCGTGGACAAGGCGGCATCCCTTGGGTTGATGATATCAGCGCGCCCACTGCACGTACCCGTTTTGCGTCCGTTCAGGCTAATGTCTGGCCCTGGACTCGTGATAAGCAGAGCCAACCTTCAACGCCATCCGACCCCGCTGAGAAAATATCCGATGATGTCCCTGAAGCCTCCGATGGACCTCATGAGGTCTCTAACGATGCCTCCAGCAGTGCTCCTCATGGGGCTTCTCACGTTACCGATGGGACTTATGATGGAGCCACTCTTGGCACTTCCAAGGCCGAACCGACGGAAAAATTATCCGTGTAATATGTGTATGACTATGACTGATGAATTTGCCCAGGTGTTCCGATCCGATGAAGTTTTCTCTTTTTGGTCTTTTATTGCACATGAAAATGCATATTGAGAGGGGGCTTTTTTATATTTTGACGTCCGATTTTAATTCTGCCATGCAGGCTAGTGTGTATAGATACCCTTGTTTATTGTCTGGGGAGTGAGAATTTATTTCATCTACAACCTGAGTCCTATTACTACCTTACGTTCCGTTTCTCCTGCCCTGAACTTCTGGTACAACAGCATGTGGTGAAATGCGGCTCTCAATCTCAAGTCTCAAGCTGAAGACCCGATGCCTCCAAGTTTAGACAGGACATTTTTGTCTTGGATCGTGCATAAACAGTATCTTCATGTTGACTTCATAGGTATTATCTATACTTCTTTTGAAACATCTTTCTGCACCTTCTCTCTGCATAAATAAAGACCCGATCCTATTATTCCAAGGTTCCAAGGTTAACTTCACGTCTGACGTAGTTTGTCATATACCACGAAATTTCCATTCCTTTTCTGTTTTCTGACTTCGCTCTTCACTCATTCTTTGATTATGTCCAAATGCAACATCGGCCTGTTTTCCTTCCTCTAGAGAAAGAGCATACCCTATGAAAAGTCCCCGAAAAGCCGCTAAAGGCCCGTTCCTAGTCAATCCCAGCGACAGCCTTGCTACGCTCACAACCTACACCTCCGTGACCTACGGGTGTGACGAGAATGGAGGATGACAAAAATTCCTCAGTCAAGAAACTGGGTTGACAGCGTCCGATAAAGATCCAGTCAAGTCACTCAAAATCCTCAAAACGTGAAACAGCAAGCTTAGAGCCAATACCCACACGAAATATCAAGAGATTTAGAGACACTCCCAATACATCGACCATGTCGACCAATCCTGCTCCGACTAGTATTTCATATAATTTAGTCTCAATCTCACCCAGAGTCTGTCTTGATCCCATGGGAAGAAAAGACCCCACAAGGTATTAAAGAAGCCCTCGACTCTTCTGCAACCCCCTTGGTTCAGTTTATTCCAGGCAATGAGGACCCAGAGTTGATTCCAGCAACCGAACTGCTGGATCGCTTGCGTGTAGACCTTTCTGTTCCTCTTAGTCCGTCCGATATGGAGCAGATTGCTCGAATCAGTGAAGTTTCCTTCAATGGAAAGACGAGGGTTACAGCCCTGCCGGGAGGGTCGATCAGGTCGCTTTGCCCTTATTGAGAGTGGCTATCGGTGACCATTAGAGGCCTTGTCGTGGTATGTTTAATGGCCTACAATTACTTCAGTTTTCTACTAATGGTTCTCTAGTCGTGGAGAGCTGATCAGCCCATTTACCTACCTCACAATGTACCGTAAGTTCTAGACTACAGTATTGATATTGTTTTGGGTTTCCACAAAGCACTATGGAAATCCCAATACAAAGCATCAGGTATAAGGGGAAATGAGCCATATTAGCGACACACGTACCGGTGGCAAACTTCTAGGCCCAGGCTTTGTGGTGAAGAGCGATGCCGATATTCTTCAATCCAAGATAGAGCTTGGAGTCTTGATGACTGGTTATTTGACATGGCTACAAGCCATCACAACAGAAAGATTGATGTTACGCCCCTTATAGGTTGTACGGTGCGTGGCGAGATATGGGAATTTTATATTATCTCTGGGGAATATGTAAAGGACGACAAAAAACAAGTCTAAACCCTTGTGCGCGTGGTAGGTAGCCCAAATCCGCTATTCAGCCTGTTCAGAATCCCTCTACAGAATGTTTGGGGTCCCCTATCTGGCCTTTCCGGTTTCACTGGGAATATTTCATCGGCGATGAACCTTGTCTGCATACTCCGGAGGATCATTGATTTCACAACGGGTGATTTCATCGACGAGCTGGTAAACGCGGTTGCGGTAGTATAGGTCGATTAGGCCCTACGACGTCAGCCTTGGTATTCATGAATGAAGTGCTTAGTTGAATACGTAACAATAGTTTAGACTACCTACGTAGGAAACACTTGGGTATCTTGGTCTATCGTGGGCAAGGGAACGCTATGGGGGTCCCAACATCCGGTGTGTACATGTATCAATAAGCGCTATCAATAGCCACCTGTCCCAGCAGGAAACAAGTGTCAGGGTCAAAATGATAATACGAAAGATGGTTGTAAGAAAAACGAAATGTCCCCTTCGCCTCTATGCCAGTGTCCTCAGACAGCCCGGGTAATAAAAACACGATTTCTCCCCGCCATAGAGACACCGGAAAAAAGGAAAAACACAAAATAACGCCTATGTACGGCCCGATGCATGTAGAGGGTATCTAGGAAACACGAGGGGCCTGGTGAGAACAGGGACGTGGTGGTGGTGTACAAAGAATCACAGGAATTTTAAAAGGGTGTAGAGGTATTAGGCAAAATAGGAACGGAGGGAAGAAGAAAGGATATAATGCAGGGAAGATGAAGCAAAGCGATCATTTCCGGAATGTCAGCTTCCGGCCGATGCTGCGAATTGTTTTGATGTGGCTATACGACTCAGTCAACTTCTTTGCTTTGGCGACTCGGAGCGGGATACATACCTGTCATCCTGATCGTTCTTGTCGGCTCGGTTCGCAGTCCCGGTTTGACCAGAGGTCATCGGCCTTTCGGGTGGAGGGGCATTGACAAATCGACGCGATGCCTAACCATTTTGTGTTAGCATTCAGGGATATTCACGTTGACATGATGAGACGAAAGGACACGAACCTCCCAGCGAGAATCCACGTCCACCTCACTGGCGGACCGTGCGTCATGGAGCGTGGGATCTGAATAATTTGTGCCGTGGATCTCTGAACTCAACGAGGTGGTCCTAGCCAATGGCGAGGCATTCGACTGCATAGATTTGCGTGAGCGTGACTCCGAGTAATCGCTATTCGAGTCATAGCTTGCCAGACTCTGGGCTTGGCTAGTGCTCGGGTTGATCAAGTTGGATGTATTTGACAGGAGTTGAGACGATGATGCAAGCTCACGGAAACGCTTCTGTTGCTGCTTCGAGGGTCGGTGGTGGGAGAACTTGTTACCAAGGATGGCGGGGGCGTGCGAGATAAGGGCTTTGATCACGTCTTTCTTGAGGCGCAGGGCAAGATCCAGGTTCGACCATGTCTTGTTGCTGTACTCGAGAACTGGAAGGCGGAAGACGAAATCATGGAGATCCTCTAAGTTGTGCTCTCCTTTGCCCTTGTAGCTCATGCAGAGAACCACATCATTCACCTTCACACGTGCGAGGGTCATGAAGTTGGAGGCGCGGGAGATCATTTGGGACAGGTCGTCGATTGGCTCTTTGGATTTGCCGCCCTTGTTGGTTCCTTTACCCATTCCGAACTTCTTGCGACTGTCTTCGCTAGCACTGTGGCTAGACAGGGATCTTTCAGTGGGCTGTTTAGTTAACATGCGCAGACTATCAGCAGACTTCTTTTTGCTGAGACCACCAGTCGTAGCGGGACGGCCCGTTTTGCGCGCGGTCTCTGATACGCCCAGTCGGTTACTATCCTGGTGGATAGGTGTCATCACAAGTCCCCTTAGATGGCCCGAGCGATTACGCGACTTGGTCTCATCTGAAAGCGACAGTGTAGGCTGGAGTCGCAGTTCAATGGAGCCCGGTCCTTTAGAGATGGCGAGACTGTCCATGGACGAGCTGTCAGCGTCGGTACTCGTTGAGCGTGTCAGTGGCGCGCCGTTTGAGCCTTCGTCATCGTCTTCCTCGTCCGAGGCCTCGAGCGGCTTCATGTTCTTGATCATGAAAGGCGAGAAGCCACCAGCCTCAAAGGCGCTAGAGCCCACGTTGGGGAAGATATATTCAAAGACTTTCTGACCTAACTCGCGTTCGAGCTGGATCTTGAGCGGGAACAATGAAACTTCGAAGTTGTCAAGCACGGGGATACCGGCAACGGCCTCCAGCATGTGCCATTTGACGCGCAACATGAAGTCATCCAGGGTGCGTGCGCCGTCGAGGTAAGGTGCGATAATTTGAGGGTAGATAGCGTCCGGAAGTAAGTTCAACCCGAATAGTCGCTCGATGGATACCAGGTTATGGTTTGAGCCATCAGCATTGTCAGTTCGTTCGTACGAAGCATTGCGCAGCTGGAACTCAATCAAGGGCTCGGAAGGCTCCTTCATCAGGTGCCACACGACCTCACTCGCCGATATGCTCCAACGTAGTAAGCCATGGACGCCGGCTGCCCTAGACGAACTTGGTTCCATTCGCCGTTGGGAAGTTGTGATTGCCTTCATCATGAAGAAAAGTTCATCCTCGCATAGAGACAAGTCGCGTTCGAGAGCCAGCCGATCCTCCCAGCCCTGTTTGTCCAGGAACTTAGCGTTGATCTGGAAGTACTCTTTGATTTCCTCCAATTGGCGAATCCGTGCTTGAAGCTTGAACACCATTTCAGGGGCGCCACGAAGATCACTGAAGTCGGAAGTGAGCATGATCCTCTCCAAGCGCTCATTTCGGACCTTTTCGAGTGGTTCGCTGTAGAGCATGAGATCCAGGACAATGATATACATGGAATAGTACTCTGCAGAATCGCAAATCGCGCGGAAATGAGGGAAGTCCACACTGATCGAGTCTATGCGGTCTTCTTGGTCGTCGGGATCAGGCTCTTGCTGACCCTTTACCACCTCTTCGTTATACTTGAGGCGGAGGTTGTTGAACTTGTCGTAATGCAGGGTGGCAGAAGTCTTTTGCACAATACGAGAGAATCCAAATGGATTCAACTCGAAATCGAACATGGCTTCCAAAGTCAACCACGGCGGCCACGCTGATCCAGGCGCGTTTCCGTACTTATTGCCAGCATAGAATTGCAAGTTCGCCATCAATTTCTTCTGTGTTGCAACAAAGAACTGGGCACCGTCCATTTCGAGGGAGAAACGGCGCCGTATCAAGCCGCTCACATCGTCCGAGGCGCGCGCTTTGTCCATGATTGACACGACCTTGAGTTCCATGCCTTTAGCGGCAACGAGCAAGACCGACTTCTGGTTCTTTTCACTGAGAAGTTGGATTTGAGGCGCAATTAGACGCAAGTGATAACTGTTCTGGGGAGTGAATTCCGGCACGGTACTCTCACTCGAACTGTCAGAATTGGAAACCGATTGGGTGTTCGAGTCCGGTGGCTCGTTCCCTACGACATTCACGTAGCGCTTAGCGTCATTCAGCAAATCCTCGACGCGTTGGTCGACCTCTTCCTCGTCCTCATCGTTGTTCGAGCTTCGGGTCCGCATCTTAGACATTTTAGGCTGCTTACGCTTGTTCTTGTCCTGTTCCTCCACGATATCAAGGATGAATTTGACGGCTCGGCGCGACATATAGTAGATAAATCCACGCCGCTGGCTCACTTGGTGACTATACCGCAAGACAATGTTGCGAAGCGAGTTGTTCCATTTGAGCTGCACGTTGTGAATCATGAAACGATTGTTGAAATCACTAGAGAACTCATCGTTGGCCGACGAGTACATTCCATCCAGGCCTGAGGAACGGCCATCGACTGTGGAGTCAGCATCCCGACCTGTTCGTCCTGTTCGGAAAGAAGCAGTGCTGGGTGCAACGTTCTTGCCAAGTGTGTCGCCAGATGGCGTCCGCTCGTCGCGTGCGATGTGCCTCTCAAGACGATTGAGAGTTGTGGTCAAGAACCTGCGTCGTCTCGCCAGAGACTCGGACTGGCGAAGGAATAATTCATGCTCAGCTTTCAGGTCTTCGTTGTTATCCACGTCTCTCATGAGCTTGAGTTCCATTTCCCCAATTGTGCGTTCATAATTGCGAATTTGTGCCTCGACAGTTGCAAGGCGGTCTTTGACCAACTCGATCTGAACACGGCGAGGATCGTTGGTTTCAGACATGACACACTCGTGAGTTGGTTCGTGTCCAAACGTGCTGTAGCCCGTTTCGTCGGGTCCAATGTCGCAATGATCTGTGTTGCGGAAGTAGGTAAAGCGCGGGGTAAAGGCCAAAGGTAAGATCTGGGTACGAGGGTTCGACTCTTGTGGAAGGATCCAGTCCGGCTCCACGAAATCATCCATGTCGACCCAGTCTAGGTTGTGATCAGGGATTGTGAACCGAGACAAGTCAACTGATGGAACAGGTTGCTGGAAGGAAGAGAGGATATCGTCTCTGCTGCGCTCAACATCTTCCGGTGTTGTGCCTTCGATGCTGGCAGACACGGCGCGGAAGTCTGCAGATTGCATATCAATTTGGGCTTGATTAATACGCATCGCGCTTGTTCTGGTCTGTTTTGAACGCTCTCCGGCTTGTGTTTTGATCTGCTCGCGACGTTGATGAATATCAAGTTTCAAGCAATCAAGGCGAACCTTCAGGCCCGTAGCTGTAACAACTCTCTCTGCGTAATCTTCGCGGTCCTTGTGTTTGTATATGTGGGCCACGAACAGGGGTGCGAGAAGAATCTTGTATTTGACAGTTGCCAAATGACGATTGAACTTCTTGCTCGTCTTCGTGACACCTGGCCAGAGGGGCCCTTGGCGAACAGGAAGCGACATCACGCCCGAGAAAAGATACCACCAATTGAAAAAGTGGGTGAAGAATCGCGGTGTGAGATGGATGGTGTTGTAGCTCGAAGATGGCTGAACATTATCCACAGTCCAGTCTCTGTTCTGCGGTGCAATAATCGAGACAGAAAGGTGGATGTGGTCACTCCTGAAGCCACGATAAGCATCGTAATCAACCCGCTCGGATGGTTTAAGGAATTTAGGATTCTTGAGAATGACCTCATAATGGGGTTTGAAAGAAAAGGACCTCGCATCATTGTGAACATCCCGCTCGAAGACAAGACCTGCTGCCCATTTGACATCGCCAGAGAGCTTCATGACAACCTTCTTGAAGTGGGCAGCGTTCTTCTGCTCGCTGGATGCAGAACTATTATCCAGCTCCTCTGTAGTCGCTTCGTTTGCCCAACGTGCTTCGGCGCTGTAGTCGGGAATAGCGAGCACGTATTCGCCACTCGTGACAGTCATGAATTCCATGGGATTGTCACTGGTGTGAACATCCAATCGGACATCTCTGCGCCAGCACATGACAAAGCCGCTTCCAAAGCCGGTCACCACATATGGATCACGAGAGCCCTTAAGCCGCAAATGTACATCGCCGTCTTCCTTCCAAAGAACCTTGATCCGGGAATGAAAACTGAGTCGGATCTTGTCCCAGAAGCCCACCCGCTCCGAGGGATCAATTTCAGGTTTGGTGAAACCCTCAATGATCTTCATCATATCTTGAATGACAGGCTGGTAAGAGACACCCCATGAAATGCTAGTCGGCAAACTTGTGTTTATCTTGATGACAGGGTCTGAGTAGGTCTTAACTGGTGTAACAGAACGCCATACGTGAATCTTGAACGCATCCCGGGGAGACCCGTCGGACCCTTCAGATGCAGGAACGAGTTCCACTTCGACCTGCCTTGCCGATTCATGGTCACGCCATTCTTCTGCGATGACGAAGTTTGTCCGCAAAGACCAGCTGGGGAGTCTTGGAGACTGCCCTGGGCGCAGGGCTGGAATGTGCAACAGATCTAGGGGATAATCTCGTAAGTTGACGCGTGCTTCACCCATTTCCAGGTTGAAGCTCATTGGGATGACCAGCCCGTATTGCATAGATATGGGCATTCCCTTTCCGATCCGGGTCAAGTAAGTCGGGAACTCATCGATAGGGAATGAGGGCTTGTCAATAACAAGGTTGACATCACTGATCAGAGCTGACATCAGACCCGGTCTGTTCGGAATGGCAAGAATGGTTTCGGTCTCCTTTACATCTGGAGGAGGTTCATCGGCACCAGAAAAGAGATTTCGGACTTGTTTGATAGAAGTGCCCTGGAACATGAGAGCTGCATCAATCTTCTCTTTCCAGACTTGAGCATTATACTGTTGAAGTCGGCCCCAGGCGGCATCCACAGAGATCTTTTGCTCTGATGAGAGACAGGTCGCGCCATCGGTATTATAGCGGTATTTCCGACCTCTCCCACGTTCTTGGGGGCTAGATCTCGGCCGTTCATCAGCACTCCTGCTTCGCCTTGTATCTTGGCTAGTTCGCTCGCTTCGCAAGGTCCGATGGCTCGACTTGGCTCGTAATCGGGATGTGGCACGCCGCTGGTCAGATTCCCTGACTTTGTGGGACTTCAAGTCGAAGGCGTCTTCCCGAGCCAGCCGCTGAATTTGCTCAGCTAGGCCAACTCGATAGATGCAGCCCAGTTTCCACTCAAAGCCATCGTCCTCCAGCTCGAAGAGCAACGCTTTGCTGCGAAGAGATATCTTGGGCACCTTCTTGGGGGCCTCCGGTTCTCTCTTGGAGCCAAATTCTCTGCAGCCATTCTTGAAGCGATTATGCAGCTGTTTAAAAGCCTTGGAAGTGTTGATGAGGTTATCAAAGATGCGGTGCATCACCATATGATGAGGTACACCAATTCGGATGAAGTCTGTCCATATATCAATCGATTTTTCTTCAACCAAAGTGTTGCCATGTTTCATCTTCATTTTTCGGAAGTCCAGCCTGACATTGTTCATACTGCCGATTCTTGCCCAGACGCCCTTGAGCTTAGGTGCCTCTGCATGGAAGCGAACAAGGTTGGCTTTAACATAAGGAGTGGAGAGACGTTGAGAAGCCCCGGCAAGTCCGTAGATCTGAATCATTATTTGAGGATCGTTCGGCAAGTTCGCCTTAAGCTGCACAACTGTTGCCTTCATGTCGTATGTGACCAGCTCCTTCTTTGGAGACCATTTGTAGGCCGGAGGCGGTGGTAGCGATATGCTTGCAGCCGGCTTGGATTTGCTTTCAGCAGACTGCGAGTGCTTTTGCGGCAAGGGTGTGAGCACGTCTTGGATCACGGAAACGGCAACACCAAGGCAGTAGAACCGGTACAGTGAGTACTGAAGGTAGATGCCCTTGAACACGGAGGTGACATGCAGGATCGGTCCAAGGCGATCACTGTGGGTGCTCAAAGCAATCTCGAATCGAGGCAAAGTGAAGAATGGTTCGGGTTCCAGATAATCTTCTGATTCAATGACAAAGCCATCGAAACCACGCGCATGGAGAGCCAGTCGCCGGCCATCTGAAGCGCCGCGTTGAGTGTGAGTGGCCTTTGGAGGCGACGTTGGGGGAAATCGAAAGGGTGATTCATCGCCGATGGTGGAATGGCTGGGAGTACGTCGCCTAGCAATGCTTCCGACATTTTTCTCCGTTTTCTGAGCTTTGTATTCCGCTGTCCACGATTGTAGTTGCAGAGAGACACCGCGAGATATATCAGAGACGGTGCTGTCCACGCCAGCGATTTCGACGCTGGACGCTGTGGCTTCAAACTGAAATTGGAGTAGCCATGGGGGCACTCGTCTCAACACGCTTGCCTTTTGATCATTTGCCGGTATTGCTACCCGCTTCTGTGATTGCATCTGCGTGATGAATTGCTGCAAAACTTCGCGGATTCCACGGTTCACCTCCCCATCAATCATGTGGATTGAACACTCGTTAAGGGTCCCCGAGACGATTACACAGACCTCCGGGGTAGCATTCAGGTGGGCCTTCAGCTCCAAACTCTCGTTTGTAAGCAAATTATGTTTGTTGCCTGCTGGGGTCTGGTAATAAAATTTGTGGGAGGCGACCCGGTAAATGGACGATAGAGAATAGTGGGCGCCGCCTTCAGATGAATGGGAGGATTCGATATCGAGTGAAATGGAGGAGATTGAGGAGATAAGGAGGTTGTAATCATCGGGACTACCAGACTCTTTCTCGATTGGGAGAACAAACCGGACCACGGGTTCGTGAACAGAAAGCTTGATGCTTGCCTTTGGGAGCAGTCGAGAAATCAATCGATGATTATCTCGCTTCTTCGCTCTAGGAGAAGAGGCTCGACTTTGCGCCAGTTCGAGCAGCCTCGAAACATGCTGCGGTTGAAGATCAACCGAGGGTGATGTGACAACCAAATTTGCGAACAGGACATTTGCGTTTCGCTCTTCGGCGTTCTCATTATCAAAGGCGCTCACGGTCTTCGATGGCAGTGTCGTCTTGATAGTTGTCGTAGCCATGGGGATGTATAGAATGTCATCACTCTCGCCCGATTCATCGTCTAGGCTGACTGAAAGAGAGATAGCAGCAAGA
Organism: Penicillium egyptiacum; assembly: GCA_911456345.1. Classification (NCBI taxonomy): domain Eukaryota; kingdom Fungi; phylum Ascomycota; class Eurotiomycetes; order Eurotiales; family Aspergillaceae; genus Penicillium; species Penicillium egyptiacum. The sequence goes on from CAJVRC010000882.1 coordinate 864,436, forward strand.
AGAGCCTGGTGGGCAATATCATTCCGCTGGAAATACATGCGATGCTCCGGGCTCTTTGGGTCCATCCGATGAAGATCAATTCCAAGCTCATGCGATACCACGTTCAGATACACGGGCTTTTGTCCTGCAGACAGAGACTGGATACCCTTTGAGATGCGGAAGAAGCTCAGAGCGATCTGTATCTCCTGTATACCACGAAGTAATGAGCTTGCAAACTCCTTTGAGTCCGCCACAGTCTGCACAATGGAATCGTCTCTGCTTCCAGGCTTGTCGAGTTCGTCCACAAAATCGGCAAATGACATCTCGTCATCGGTCTCAGTATTCCCTGGCCCTTGTGCGGACTTGACCGGCTTGATGCGCTGCAGTATCGTGCGGAGATCGTCATATGGAATATGCATACGTCCAATCTTAAGGGCCACCGAGGCGTCTCTCAGTCCATCCAAATCCTTGTGAAGAAGTCCATGGAGGTTCACGCCCACATTATCCAATATCTCGGTTGGCTCCCGGCCGTCGACATTGAATAGAACATTTTTCACATTCATAATCCACTCGGCTGGGCGTTGGTCTCGCGACATATCCTTCTTGCGACGAAATAGCTTCCCCCGTTCCACCATCTTACTCCGCGTGTCGACTGAAAGGGAAAGCGATCCAACCTGGATCTGACCGGCGTTGGCGAAGTGAAGGGTGGTGTCGATAGCAGTCAAGTCCACGAGAGCCAACCAATTTATCTGCCGGTGTAGCCGCTTGACACTTTCCTTGATTCGTGTTAACGTCCTCCATGTTTTGCTTCTTCCGCCAGGTTCGGGCGCGGTGCGGTCTTCAGATGGTTTAGGGGGTCCAAGAGTCTCCAATATGTCGCGGGGCGCTTCGCGTTTTCCTTGCCCCAGCGTCGTCGAGTCCACGGTAACCTTCAGTTCTGTCAACCGAATGCTGATCCATGTTGGCTGGGCAAATGACGAGGGGTGTAACGAGAATCCGAGGCCGCGGATTTCAATGTGTATTCCTTCCCTCGGGGTGTACGCGATTCGGCGCAGCGAAAAGTAGCCGATCCGTTGAATGGAGATTCCCGTCGCGATCCGGACGATAGCGAAGATGAAAAAGGACGAGAGGTAGAGGAGGAAGAATCCCACGAGAATCGAGGTCGGGTTAAAGAGGGTCATCGCGCTTTGCGATCAGCAGCGGGCTGATCTCAGACAGGCAGTGTCGACTCGTACATTGAGGTTATTTCGGGATTCAATTGTACTGCTGTTAGATCCCCCGAGTCTCTACTGTCCGTCTGGTTGGAATCAGTGATTCCAGACTCCAGAACAGCAGCCACGTTGTCCATCAAAGTCTCAATAGGATGAGCACTTCTGGCTGATTCGAATAAAATGAGTGTAGGCGAATCATGCCGGGGGGAGAACTAAAGGGTAAGGGAGAATGAGAGAGGTGGGCTACCGGACTCGGAGGAACTGGCCATAAAGAAAAGCGGAACGCTAGTTATTTCTCCCAAAACGGCTTCTTTTTTTACGTTAGTGTTCTGAGCTTTTGGTACTTTCTTTTTCATATATTACACTGTCAAGCCTTTTATATTCCAATATGTTCCTACAATTTTTCTATATAGTTGTTGTTCATATGTATGCTCTGGTTGATCGACACGCGACCCAAGAATTCCCAAGGTTCAGGGGGGAGATCATTTTTGTCAGCTTTGGGGAACTTCAGGCCTGGGCTCTATATGTTGTATTCATTATTCTTAAGAGTTCTTTGTCTCTCCCTCCCCTTCATAGTATACAGTAATTTACATTTCCTTTATTATCATGTGTCCCGCTTTTCAGGTTTCCTTTGGGCTTGAAGCAGGGACTGGTCTAGACTTCTCCAGTTCCTGGATCTTATCGTCAAGAAGAGCAATCTCAGCCTCGATGCTAAGCAGCTTTTCACCCAACATCCCCCTGTATTCTTGGTCAGATAGTGTGCGGAGTGGGACCCATTTAGATTCAGCCATTCGCTGCATCAGAGGTTTTGATGTCTTGTGTGCATTTTCCATTTGCCATGCGTCCACTCGGTTGAAGACGCCCTGGCCGCAGTAGCCGAGTAGTGAGAAAATGATAGCTCCCGGAACCAGCCGGCCTCCTATATGATTTGGTTAGACACGATGCCGCAGGATGTGCTTTCGGTGCGGGATATGGTACCCATTAACTTCGTTACACTTCCGCCAGCAATGCCACCGCATAAAGCACTCGCGTACGTGCGCTCCCTCGGCGAGGCTTTATCTTGGTAGTGATTTTTAATGATGTTACTCCGCAGCCCTATCCCAAGATTAAGGTTAGACATCAGCGGTATATACATAGGGTGTCTTCACATACACCAAAAGGCTGAGCCGCATGCAAACCAGTGGATACCACATGACAATGAATGAATCATGGGATTGGGGGATCTGATGACTCCAGCGGCTCCTCCATAGATCAGACCAGCAGTTCCTAGTTGAAAGATTCAGCACTCCATCTTCAGGGAGTCGTGTCTGTATCCAAGCAATCTTGTGAAGAACAGATACTAACCACTCAGGGCTCCGACTTTGGCTGCAGACAGGAGAGTGTGGGACTGGAAGTCCTGCACGTCATTGATTTGGTCGCCCATATTTTGCTCAAACTAAGAGATGCATGAGTTCAAAGGTCGTGGAGGGGTAAGTTACGCTCGTCGAAGCACTGATCGAAGCAGCAATCTAAGTCAGAAAGAATATGGTCACGTGTCGAGTTGATGTGCCTGGATTATCTAATTCTTCATCCACCCTGGGCCCTGGAGCCTGGGACAAATTAGGGCATAAACAGTAAGGTTCAAATTTTTATCAAAATAATTGAGTAGTTTGCATACGTCTTATAGTTTTTCCTATTATACCGACTGGCTTTGTTAAAATATGTTGGAGAGGAATGGTGGATGAATGGGGTGAGGATCTCTCAGATATATCCCCACACTGCACATGTCCAGCTGATGATCCCCTGCAAGACCGCCAACCCCACGATCTTTATTTCCCCCTCAAACTGTTGCGATTGATTCCTACTGGATCAAAAGCCAAATCTCTACTTTAACGCGAGGTGCAATCTCCAGGAATCGCTTATTACTACGCCAGAAGGCTTAATTGTTGACGTCAAAGCTCGGATCTCTATTCAAGCTAGCTTTGCAATGTTATTGCATCAGGTTATACAAAGATTTAGAATTCAGGCCAATGAAGCATACAAATGATGTCCAATATTAGTCGCACAATCTTTAGGAATGCCATATCTCCGGTCTTCTTAACAGTCTAAGTACCAGAGTGCCCTTTGGTCAGCGCTTTTATCAAGTTATCAGGACTAAAACCATAGTACTACTAGAATTCATGGTCCTTGACCTGCTATGGCTAGACGCCATTCTCTTTAGGATCAATACATATAGCAACTAAGGCTAGATTACCAAAAGGCAGGTAATCTCTACGATGTGCGTAGAGGTTCTTAGGCATTGCATACTGGCCTGTGGGAAAAGATAGAAAAACCTCTGTCCAAAAATGCCCACACCAATACATATGTACTATTTTCATACCAGAGGCTCCGGGGAGTATATCAAATAGGACTAAGAGCCGATGCGGAATGATCTACAAAGTCGGACTTGTGATACCGCTAATTCTTACAGTTAATTGAAGCTGTCATAAACCGACCCATTCTGGGATGACAAATGTTAGCCAATCAGGTTGGAACAGGAATGAATTTGTGTACTCCGTGCTGCTTGGAGGGTAGGTATATTTTATAATATCTTTCTAGCCGAGTATAAAGAATTGTACACAGATAAGGTATCAACTCCATGAACATTCCCATTTTTCTCCTTTTGAAGCAAACAAAAGCACCAGGAGCCTATTACTTCCCACATCATTCAATTCTTGGAATACCAATGGATTCGAAGATGCAGTCCAGCTTTGGAGGTATAGACAGATCTCGCGGCTCTGATTGGGCTAGCGTCATCACTAAAATTTTAGTAACCCGTCCACTTCCATGCCGCAGCCGACTTCCCCTCTACCAACTTTTCCACTGTGGGTTTGCAGATATTGAACACCCCAACTACTTCACTCAAATTTTGATTCTTGGCCTTCCCACCAGGTGTCTCTGAACTTTTGACCTCTCCTTTTTCCCAAGCCTACTCTCCGAGAAGCGCGCACAAATCCCGGCGCGTTTCCCCCAACTTCAAACCGCAATCATGGGTTCGTTCCAGACCTTCAATTTTCCCCAGGGCATCGACCGGCGAAAATATTCATGGGCGATTGCTGACATGATGGAATATCAGCTCCCAAAAATAAAGCCCAGAAGATGTCTATGAGCACCTTCTTGGCCGATGAAAGTGTGTGACCCGAAAAAAAATTGGATGATATGAGGTGATTACTGACGACGATAGGCCTTGGCTCTTGGGCTGATGAGATGGAGGATATGCCCCTTCCTTGTAAGTTGCGGATCCCCCACCCCCGCTATGGAAACTGCGAAATTGTACTAACCAAACTTATAGCCAGTATGTAGTGTGCCCGATACCTAAACACGCTTATCGTTGATCGAAACTCTTGCTTACACTATGGACAGCCCAGCCTTTGACTTCAACCTTCAACCGTCGCCCCGCGGGTGATGCGGGATTCGGCGCCGGCTCCGGCCCTGGCGGCTTTGGTATGATGCCTCCCGCGTCAAATATACAGAACATGTTCTGACAGATTGAATGATTAGAGCGCGAGCGTGGTGGGTATGCCGTTCGGGAGCCTCTTGATCTCCCCACCCAGCCGCCCTACACTTGCCATGTTGGCAACCTTTCCTTCGAAGCAACTGACGCCGATATCTCTGAGTTCTTCTCTGGATGTGGCGTGACGAGCGTCCGTCTCGTGGAAGACAAGTTGACAAAGGCTCCTAAGGGTTTCGGGTATGTCGAGTTCGAGACCGTCGAGGGCCTGAAGAAGGCTCTGGATCTCTCAGGCTCGTCTTTCCAGGGACGTTCCATCCGTACCAGTGTTGCGGAGCCTCGTAAGTGCGGAAGGTTGGTGTTGTAAGGATCTCGACTGACAGGTGACTTAGCCAAGGAATCTCGCCTGGAGGGCAAGGATCTTGATTGGTCCCGGCGTGGGCCCCTTCCCGAACTTCCCCAGCGCCGTGCGCCTGAGCGCTCCAGCTTCGGACGTGGCATGGATGCCGGCTCCGATGCGGGCAGCGACCGTGGTGGCCGCCGCAGCAACTTTGAGTCTGACGGAAAGCCTCGTGACTTCAACAACTGGGAGCGTAAGGGACCCCTTTCGCCCTCTGCCGGCCCGCCCCGCGAGGGTGGCCGAGAGCACAGCCACGACGGACCTGGTTCCAGCTTCCGGAGGAGCGAGGCCGCATGGGGTGAGGGACGTTCCCAGGACGAGGGCTCGCGCCCTCCCCGCCCCGAGCACGTTCGCCCCGAGCCTACACCTACTGCTGCCGATATGGACAACCAGTGGCGCGCCAGAATGCGCCCCGACGAAACCCCCAAAGAGCCCACCCCCGCCTCTCCCTCCGCCACGCCTGCCGTTCCTGCTGCCTCTGCTACCCGCCCCAAGTTGAACTTGACGAAGCGCACTGTCTCAGAGAACCCTACCCCCACTCCCACCTCAGCCAGCAGCGACTCCAAGGCCAGCCCCTTCGGTGCCGCTCGCCCCATTGACACCGCTACCCGCGAGCGTCAGGTCGAGGAGAGACGCCAGCTTGCTATCCGCCAAAAGCAGGAAGCTGCCGAGAAGGCTAAGGCCGAGAAAGCCGAGAAGTTTGCCGAGAAGCAAAGGCAGGCTAAGGAGGCAGCCCCTGCCGTGGACCATAACGGCAGGGATGTCCTTGAGACCCCCAAGGGTGGTGGCAACTTTGAGATCCTCCAACGGGCCAGTGAGGATGGCGAGTTGACCACTGAAAACGAGACCGAGGAGACGACAGCTGCCGCTCCTGTCGAAGTCAAGAAGGCGTCTGCTAACGGCTGGAGAGCCCCGGCCCCTGAAGCTGGTGCTGGTGCTGGCGGTGACGACGAGGGATGGAGCACGGTCAGTGTGAACAAGCGCAACAACCGTCGTGGACAGACTGGTCGTGGATTCGCATAAACGTATCGATACCCCGAAGCAACTGCCGTTTTTGCCCTGGGCCTTGGATTTACCGGTATGCAGGTGGGTTAATTCTGGACGAGGTTCATTCCGGTCCTGGGTGCCCTGCTCGGTCGAGTTACCTTGAGCGGTACACCCGGATAGGTTTGTCACTCATAATTACCACCTGCTTCCGCCATTCCTCAGTGCCGGATGTAGATTGCTTTTTCTGATTGAGCTTTATTCTCCTTTCCACTTCCCTTCCTCTTTTGCCCTTTGGTTTCATGATCTCTTTCCCTTTTTCGTGGGCTAGATTTTGCGATATACATCTAGTCCTCGCTTCGATGATCTGGCAGTCCGAAAAGTTTCATTTTATGTCTTGTTCGCTATCTAGCTATTATTCCCATGCGTGACTCAAAGTGATCTGCCCATGACCATTACAGCTGATGCGAAATGAATACTACATGTTCCATTTTATTTCTTTTCCGTCTTTTCCCTTTATTTTCTTGTTCCCTCAATTTTCTCCTCTCTTCTGTTCGATTGACCGCGGGTGGTCCTGTTTCTTTCTCGTCCCTGTCTGCCGTTGGGGACCTACATTGGGGAGATGGAGTCTTCTTACACTCTTCTTCTTTCTCCGTTCTCGGCCATGTGAACAAGACGACTCTGCGAGAATAGTCATTACGAGCACCCATATCATGAGCACAACGTTGACGAATTCCTGTTCTTTGCTCTTCTTTCTGCGACTGCTTCTAATTCAATTCTTTGGGATCTTTGCATGACAGAGTTGTCTCGATGGTCCTTGCTCCATTTCTGCGTACTAACCTTTGAATTGAATTTCCGCTTAGCATAGAATGAAATGCAGTCTTTACTGACAGTTGTGGGTTTAAAATTCGTCTAGGGTATTATGTAGATAGTGAGAGGCTATAAGGACGAATGTATGTACTCCGTATGTTGTTAGCATATCTCCATATGTACAACATAAGTACTTCCATGAATGCCCCATCTTTATATCTGACAAGGCCGACTTGCAAGACATTAGTGTTTCAGAACCTGGTCGATCAGTTATGTTGAAGGAATGGGGAGGTTGGACTTTTTCTGATGAATGGTGTTTACAGCTATGTACTCCGTATAATTCGGTGACGGTGAATTACGCAAAATGGTTTAGCGTGCCGTTTTGGGTTTAGCGCTTCCCTGCGCGTTACTATCGCTGTGCGTGTTTCTATAAAGTCCCCTACGTCGCCGCTTCAACTTTTAGTTGTTTTTCGCCTTCTACTCTTCCTGTCTCTCCGTTCCTCGCATGCGCCTTGCGGGTTCGCCATTTGTGCCATTGATCCGGGTCACTGAGCTCCGCTACCCCCTAAATCGCCAGCGCGAACTAGCCTCCTCTTTGCAGCCCTCCGAGCCTCTTAGCGCAGCCTGCATTGTTTTCCCTTGCCCTTAGTCTATGTCCGCTTATCTGCTACTATTACGCTCGAAATAAGGTATATTTGCCCTGAGTCCGTCGCGCCGACCTATAGTTCCGGCCCCTAACCCTTGAATATCAATCGACCGGCCTGTCCGACTCCTACTATAGCGTACCTGGCGCGTTTACCCTACTAGGTTTCAAGAGGAGTAAGTCTTTCGCCTCATTCTATGTAGATTCTTGCTGAGCCTAATCACGTACCATCAGCCAGGCTCAGCGGTTCTCCCTTTCGACGACGCCGCTGCTTGGCTTTGACCAGAAGACGTTGCATTTTCCCGGGCTGTGCTTGGTACAGTAGTTCTCGTACAAGTTCATGCGGTCAGCGGTATTTCTTGGTGGCTAAACTCGAGGGTCCGCACTATTTCCGTACAACCCATCGCGGTGTAGTGTTGTTAACTGGTCCCTGATTCAACGCATCGCACCCTACATGGAAGAAACACTGTCTGATAGAGACAACAGGGGGATTTGTCGCGCGCCTGTTGTATGTGGTAGACGACTGGACCACCGGAGAATACTCGACCCTCCATATGCCTTGGTTATTAACGAGCTGTCTTAGGAAGATCGTCTCTTTGTAGTTGCTGAGCAATCCATACACACAGCCTAGCTTCTGCATGTACATGATTGGCTGAGCGAATATGTTCCTCAGCTCGTCGTCGTCGTCGAGCTTATCGTCCAGGAAGTTCTTGCGAACCCACGGTACCTTGAGCTCCCCAGCGACATTCAAAACGTGATTATCATCCTTCAAGATCACATCAGGCGTGCCGGCGAAAGTAGACTGTACGCATTTGAAATCTGCAAAGCGTATTCCCTTTGACTGTGATGTGAAAATAGAGTTAAGCACGTCGCCGAAGTATTTGTGGAACCGGTCTTGGACACCATGTTCGTCCCCAACCTCGACGTTTCCGTGAGTATAGGGGTCTCGTGTCTGAAGTGGCAGGTCTAGGACCTCATTGCGCCAGGTATGGTTCTGGTGTGTGGTCCGCACAGCACTCAAAAAGCCCGGCCATGGCTGAAGGTCACCAGTAAACTCGAGATCGTGTAGGGCGCTTGATTGTGTACGGTATAGGCCGGGTTCGAGCTTCGGCGCCGGGGACTCGACTAACTTCTTCGGGCCGATATGAAGCGCGGGACGAGGCATTTCGAGAGATCTGTTTTTCTTGACAATGGAGGCTATTAGCAACATCCTGAGTGAGCAGTGAGAGCTTAGCTTGAATGCTAAGAGCAGGGCTATGTCAAGCAGGGAGAGAGTGAAGACGATGCAGGAGGTCGGTGTCAGTCAGTTGGGACATATGTTGACCACCTAAGAAAAAGCGCGTATCTCAGCACGAGGCGACGTGGGAAGCGACTCTAACGAGGCACCCACCAGTTGAATAAAATCCATATTACGACGAAATGAGTTGGATAATGAACCCGAAAGAGTCAATATAGTTGGGAATTTCTCCTTGACTTAGCGCTGTCTGCATCCGTATCTTAGTCGCGACTATTACTCTAGCTGCTAGAATGCTCCCTTATGTAGAATCCTCTTTTCATTTCAAGAATCTATACGCAACTTCACCGTTTCAAAGCCAATCGAGGACTTCGCTCTCCCAGACATTACCAGGCTAGATTGACACAACATAAGCCAGAAGCATCCCCTTTGAATTCAATCTGATCTCTCTCTCTCTCTAGTCTCTATCTCTTTTACTCTTTCTGCTCTCTGAGCCATCCTCTCTCAATCTCTTTCTGGCCAGGCCACTTCCTATTCGCCATTCCCCTTAACTTGCTAAGAATCCCATTTTCGACCCAGTCACCGTAGATCTGGCCCCTGATACGGAACGGCGATGTGATCTAGTCCTATAAAAAACGTTCATAGTTCCTGATTTCTGGCTAAATGTATCTCCTCTTTAACTTGCACTGCACAATGTAGAAACTTTGGCTAGACCATTACCCTATCTTTACATCTATACCGTCTGAAAAGAGCGTTTTTGTTTTTTATTTGCTCCAAGATTAGGTGGAATGGGACAACATGAAATAGAATGGCTCTTTTCGGGAGTAGAGGATGAAATCGGGTCCCGACGGTCTTTCCGCGTATTTGGTGGTAGCTGAACAATATATGATACCAATTCTAGCTATCGAGGACATTAATTCTTGCCCTCGCTTGGCACGGCGTCTTTATTTTCGTCAAAATGGTGATGCTGCAGTGCTGCTACAAGGACGAACTATTCGGTCCAGTGCGACATCCCGGAAAAGGCAATGCGTGCGTTAAGATGAAGACGCAGACCACAATAGGCGAGAAGATGGCTAATTTCTCTTAGGTACCTCGTAAATGACGAGAATCATACCTTGGATTACACCAAGGGACATGTAGCTATTTTTCGCCTAACGGAGTATCGAGCGAACACCCGAATTTCGCGCCATAACTATCTTTACCTTAATTAGATTTATGATCCAGGAATTTCGAGACCACTAGCAAGCTCGTCGATATACGGAATTGAATAGCAATAAGTTCACTGTTTGCTCATGAGTGGTTGCGGTGTAGGTAGCTAGTGATCACTTCTCGTCAATAGCTATAAGATTCTGAGATTAAACACTAGTTTGGTGTTACGAGCAAAGAGGACAGTTCGAAATCTACCTGTGCATTCAACGAAGGTATCAAGACTGGGGAAGAGAAAGGAAGAGAAAATGTGCGATAAGGATCGCCTTCTGTTATCATACCGATTCGACCCTGTTTGTTCCTATCGTCGAATCGGTCCTCCCATGTACGTCCAGGTCGTCGCATTTGGAGTCTTGTGCATTCTTGGCAAATGATTTGACATCCGGCTCGTGCTCATTATGGAGTCTCAATCAGGATTAAATTCAGCTAAAAAGCAAAATTGGTTTGAGCCAACGACCGTACAATATGACTTCAAAAGATCCAGTGGAACCCCTCTCAATTTCTAGGTAGGAACCACAACACCCAAAAATAAATGGAACATTCGACTTGCATAACACTTTTGACGGAGAGTGGCAATTTAAGCTCAATCTGATACTCACTAATTGCAACATTGCTAACCTTTCATTACTCCCATTCCTCCGGGCGAGAACGCCAGTCCCTCTCGTCGGGTCGCTTAGCCAGCATGTACGCGACATAACGGGTGTCTGACCATTGAAGTTTATCACGGATTGGCCATCCCCTTCGAAACCCCGAAATGCGACTCAACTCATTACTAAACATCCCCAATATATGTAGAATCCTTGACGTACACATTGCCAGTGGACTGATCATAGATGGTCTTCGAGATTCTAGACTCCTGTGTTTTACACTGCAACGCAGCATCTCCCTGTTAATTGTATTAGCGTTTTGTCTACCTGCCATCTTGGGTTTGCGTAAACTGACTCAAAGGCAACACGAAATTTGGCACGGATATCCTCTCGTACAAGGGGATCCAAGCTCCAGAAAAATTCCTCTGTAAGAGGCTCCCCAGGCACCTTTTCCCATACGAGGTATTTGACATAGCCACCAGGAACGAGATCATGTTCCCCTTGCGTTTTTTCACAGTAACCAAGGAAACGTGGAACAGAGCTACAGCCTTGACTCATCAATAGCCTAAACGCCTCTAGTTCACCACACACCTCATGAGGTTGGATCTGTTGGGCTAGTGTAGCCAGATTAGCGTCCTCCGTCCTAGTGATAGGAATCTGATAATATATTCGCATAAACGCTATCTGCGTCGGGTCCTCTAGGTGGCACAGAAATTTGCCAACTGTCATAGGAGACCCAACGCCCATTTCGACATCTTCCTGTGTGAGATGAACAGCCCTCTCTGAGAGCTTTTCTGTGACGATCCACGAGCGGCCGATCCCTGGGGGGGCGCAGAGGGAGAGATGGCCGACGCGGAGGAAGAGACAGCAGACGACTGTTGCAGGGGGTCGAAGTCATAAAAGGTTGTGACTTTAGTCCCTACCAGGCGGCGGAGGAATCGGGCATCGTGACACTTCTATCGAAGTCACTCTGTCTGGAAGGAAGTGTCACGACGATTCTTGCGAGCAGGTACCTCTAGCAATGGAACATGGAAGCTTGAAAGTATGGGAGTTTCAGCCAACGAGTTCAACTTGGGTGGGAGGATGCGGAAGGGAAAGGAAAGAGCAACGAATAATTATATACCTATTTCACGGCGAGCGGAGCGCCAAGCTTTATAAAGTGGGGGCGATTTACAGGGTCTAGTCATGATTAGGTATAGAAGCGCTTTTCAACACACAACCCCACGAACTGGCTTAGGGAGATACTGTCATAGCAAGCTATTACAGTATTGGCTAGTGAGGCAGTTTCTTGATGAATTGGTTCTATCGTGAATGCAAAAGAGGTAAATACAGGATAATCTCTGTGTAGCGAGAGGCAATAGGTAAATAGTAAGGAGCCCTAGTATAACTTTTAAAGTATAATCGCACCTATTCCTTGATATTCTCAAGGTCGCGTCCTATACTAAATACTCCGAAGCTAGTTACAAACCGGTTTTGAACTAGTTTTAAGTATGGTAAGAGTCTGTATAAGGCCTTCAAGGGTTGCGTATACGGTAGTGACATAAGATCGCGAGAAAATTTGAGTGGCTGTACTCATATACCACTCATGTTTCATGGGTATTTGCACCCCAGTACTCTGGAAGGCCCGAGTCCCACTTCTTTTCTGCTGGTCAAAACTTCATATTCGCGCTGCGCAGGGTCTATACTAGCCGTAATAAGCAGGCGGTATAGAAAGAGCGGTCAATTTTGGAAGTACTGGGGTGCAAATACTCATGAAACGCCACTGTAAATAAGTGTGTAAGATTAAGAGATGGGCGGTGGGGAAGGGTGAGCTAAGGTCTCTGTCATGTGACCCTCGGGGTTAAGAAGGATGAGCCGAACTTAATCCGGAGGGTGAGCCGACCTCTAGACTCGATTTTACGCGCTGGGTGTACTTGTGTATGTACACGTATTAATGGAATTTACGCTGAGCCTAATTTGGCTGTCGCCGTGGTGTCCAAAGTGTTAGGTGAAAAGACCACGATTCTCCCTCCAAAAGCCACGCACAATCGTGGCCTTTTCATCGTCACCCCTAATTATTCCGTACATCTGTACGGAATACATTATTATATCTAATTTTAGTAGTAATAGTATCGAAATCCAAGACATAAATAGTTCAGATTTCGCCGAGGTTATTGGATCAAACTTGGAAGCAAGGGTATATTAATAGGATCCACTAGTCTCAAACGGGTCGAACGTGGCAGATTAATGCAACGAGGGTGTGAGGTGTGAGATGTACAACATATGAAGTTGAGTATAACTATACACTGTCCAACTAAACTATTATTCTGAACATATTTTGAATGTATCTCTGTTTACATCCATTCTAATATTCTATGAGATCTTTCAGGGACCAAGGAGATACAACTGGCCAAGAAATTGAAGTGGCCGGTATGGAATTAATTGAAACCCCTTCAAAGGGCCAGGGATTCTTATGATTTTCAGCCTTTTAAATTTCTTTTTCTTCTTTTTCTTTTCTGTTAGTACTTGGGTACTTCTTAAACCCTCGTCAAACCCCATCGAATGACCGTTGCAACCTTAGTACGCCTAGTTTAATAAAACAAATTAAACACTGACAATCCCGGGGTAAACCCCATGTTGTCATGTCGACTACCACAACATCCTTCACTACCACTCTTGTCGCACCGGCCATGAAGGGTGTCGCTATATCAGAAAAACAATGCCCTATGTGTTGGGGTGACGAATTTCCCGATGGCTCTGGCGCCCACGACAGAATCAGGGAGCTGGAGGGGCAGGTGCATGCGTTGACAGCCCGCGCTTCGGCTACAGGTAAGCCTTCGCCCGGGCATTATCTCTGCAGACTACATATACAAGCGTAGCGTGAACGTGATCGCGCGTCTACAGAGAATACAGAACATGCTTCCTCTTTTTTTCTGTTCCCTTGCCCTTCTTCCAACCCAACCTATAGAAGAAGAACCCGCCCGCTAACCCGATCTCTAACAGCCGTTAAACTCAGCGAGTACGAAGAAGAAGTCCGACGTCTACGCTCCTCCCAACCCCAGGGATCCTACCACACCCCACGAAGCAGCTCCTCACTGGGTAGACCCCCCTCGCAAACCGACCATTCATCACCGCAGCGCCCAACATCCTCAGAATCCCAACCCCAACCACAAACATACCACAGCCGCCTCACGAACCTAGCCTCCCTCCTCCCCTACCGACGCGGGAGCGCAACCCCAGCAAGCGCACCCGCAGCATCCAGCGGCGCTCCCCTCCCAACTACCCCGACTACTCTGACGACCCCTCTACCACATATGTCCCCAGCGAACAGCGAGCACACCGCCGAACTGCAGAATGCGCTTACGCGCGAACAGAGACTGCGCGAGGCTGCCGAGTCGCAGCTTTCGCAGGCGAGTACCGAGCTAGAGGAGTTGACTGTGCAGCTCTTCAGTCAGGCGAATGAAATGGTCGCAGAGGAGCGGAAGGCTCGTGCGAAGCTTGAGGAGAGAGTTGCTGTGCTGGAGAGGAGGGACGTTGAGAAGCGCAGTCGACTGGAGAGGTTGGAGAAGGCTATAGCGCGTGTGGAACGGTTGAGGGCTTTGGTTAATAATCAATGATGCGTTTCAACCTTGGAACCTTAGAAGGCTTTTGGCTGGCATGTGGGTGTCTCCTTTGTTATGACTGGTACGATTGGATTATTTGACGATGGAAATGATTGGGCGTTCTATTTGGTAGGATTTGGGGGGTTTTGGATTCCGTTTTGATATTTTGGGCGCAATTGGATGGGTTATGGAGTGTACAGTTCAGATTGACTTTTTTGTATCTGGTTATCGAGGTCGTTTTTGCCGACATAATTGGAGGAATTCTTGGATTATGACCCCATCTATCACGGAGGCTCCGTGTTACCTCGTCTGCACACCTGAAGATGTAAGGAAACGTCTACACCTGGGTATCTCATAACATACTACATAAAACTAGTCCCAAACTATCCTACCGACAAAAGCAAAATAAGATACGGAGTATCCGACCAAGAATTAACATAATAGGCAATGCAGCCGACCAGCAAATGAGGTGCCTCGAGGTTGGACCTTCCCGCAGTTTTCAAGTGGCTTTGGGATATTCCAAGGTCCAACGTACTCCACTGTTAAACTTCCTTTAATAGCACCAGAAGTACGGGAAAAGTAAAATCGTTCGATATTTCATCTCGAATCTATCACTCTCTACACAATTAATCATGTCTATCGGCGTGGCCATCATCGGCAGTGGTACATACTTCTCCTATACACTTTATGCTGCGTGTATTGGCTAATATTCAACAGGCCTCTTTGCGAAAGAGCAGCACCTAGTATGATGAACTCTCTAATGGTACCATCTTCTATATAATTTGCTTGACTAACTAGTCACGCAGCCCGCAGTCCAAGCTGCCTCAAACTTCCAACTTAAGGCCATCTATTCTCGCTCCTTGAAGTCAGCCCGGGAGCTCGCCAGCGGCACGTCCGAAGTTGATCTCTACTCTGAAGACTCAGGCTCTGGCAAGTCCTATATCGACCTACTGGCTCGGTCAGATATCGGTGCTGTGGTCATTGCGTACGGGATCACTCCCCTTCCTCTGGTTCCACTAGATGGGCGAAAAACTAACTCTCGACTCCAACAGCCTTCCTATTCTGGTTCAGCCGGAGTTCATTCGGAAAGCACTGCTCGCTGGCAAGCACGTCTTGTCCGAGAAGCCCATCGCTAAGGATGTTGCCACTGCCCAGGAACTTTTGAAATGGTACAAGAGTAATATCGATACCAGCAAGGTCTTCTGGGCCGTCGCCGAGAACTTCCGTTATATGACGAAGTTCCTCTTCGCGGCCGAGCAAGTCCAAAAGCTGGGCAAGGTCCAGAACTTCCGGGTGAACGTTCACAGCCTGATGGATAAAGGAAACAAGTACTTCCGTACGTTCCATCCCGGTTGAGGCTCTACATGCAGGCTCTTACGGAGACTGACTATATTTAAACTAGATACCGCCTGGCGCAAGACTCCTGAGTACCAGGGCGGATTCCTTTTGGACGGTGGTGTGCACATGACTGCTGCGTTGCGCCTGATTCTAGGTCCCACGGAGCGCCTTAGTATTCTGTCGGCGCAGTCGCAGCTGCAGCAATCATTCCTGCCACCGGTTGATACAGTGGATGCCGTCGCGAAGACTGAGTCTGGTGCTACGGGCGTTATCTCCTTGTCGTGGGGATCGTCCTTTAATAACCAGATTTTCGAGTTTGCTTGCGAGAAAGGTGTTGTCACCTTGAACTTCGATGATGTGATAGTCAACGGCGAGAAGCACCATGTTGAGTTTGATGGCAAGGGTGTTGTGCCAGAGGTGGCGGAGTTTGCAAACTCAATTGTGAGTGGAAAACCTGACAATAGACAGTCTCCCGAGGAAGCATTGGCAGATCTGGAGATCTTGGAGCAGATGTTGCGGAGTGGCGAGAAAGATGGTGAGAAGGTTCAGCTGCATTTGCAGTGATATTAATTAAATACTACATAGGAATTATTCCAGAAGACAAATGGCATATAAAATGATCAAATATATTGAAATACTAGGATGAACGCGCAGCATAAGAAAGATAGGAGAGACCATCATGGACCATGTACTCCGTACAGTTGTATAGAACATCTCCAGATATTGCCCAAAGAGGAATAATAGGGCTAGGGCTAGAGAAGCCCTAAGCTGACATAAGTAATCTGGTTTCGCTTAGCTCGCCCAAAGCGCACTAGTGTGGGTCTCCCACTCTGCGGCGGGAGAACCTGAGAGAGAAGTTTTCGAGATTGAACTCCGACCCGACAACTCTCGAACGCCCGGCGAGACCCAGCAATACCGACAAGGTCAGTCAACAAAATGCGCATCCTATTTGATTCAGTCACTAATTTTGATTCTAGATGGCCGCCGCTAAGCAGCACATCCCTATCGTGAAGAAGCGTATGTTCCCGATCACCTGTTCCATTCCTTTTGATGCCCGTGCCTTGGATACTCCCGCCCTTCGATCGTCGACCAAATGAAACACGAAGATGCACCAAACGAAGAGAAAAACATTGCAGGATTGCCGTGGAAAGGAACAGCCAACATCAGTCTTGAATCGCAGGGCAACATTATCCGCAGGGCCGTGAAGGCTGAAAAGGGCACGGATTCTCTATATTCACGATCGGAGGACTGACATCGACCGCAATTAGGCACGCACCGCTTCAACCGTCACCAGTCTGACCGGTTCATGCGCGTTGGCGCCTCGTGGCGCAAGCCCAAGGGTATTGACAACTGCGTTCGTCGCCGTTTCAAGGGCCAGATGGCCATGCCCTCCATCGGTTACGGTTCCAACAAGAAGACCCGCCACATGATGCCCTCCGGCCACAAGGCTTTCCTCGTCCAGAACGCCAAGGACGTTGAGCTCCTCCTCATGCACAACCGCACCTTCGCTGCTGAGTACGTCTTGCGCCACCTCGGAGCGATCAATATCGCTTTTCATATATTTCTCTTGCTAACAAGTTTTACAGGATCGGCCACGCCGTTTCCTCCCGCAAGCGTGTCGAGATTATCGAGAAGGCCAAGGCTCTCGGTGTTAAGGTCACTAACCCCAAGGGCCGTGTCACCACCGAGGCATAAATGGAATAAACCCAGTTTGTTTCCTTTCAGTTGGGATAGGTGCACGAGGTCGGGGTATTGTATGGCGATACTACCTCTCTGGCGATAACGAAATTTAAGGATTGTGCATGGCATGTCCGGCTCGGGCCTTGTCATAGTGCCGGGCGCTGTGAAGCGAGAGAATTGTTCTCTGAAATGACAACAAAAATTGCAAAAATCCCTTTTGGTCCAAGACATTTTAATTAATGGCAGATTTTAATCTGGCCTTGTACATGTAGTTGGTACATATCCAGTATACATCCGGGGTAGTCCGATGGTCCAAGACAACCTAACCCTAAAAGCAACTAAACTTTCTTATACTACTCTACAACATATTAACATATATGCCCAACGTGAAACCCCTTTACATATACAGCATAGTCGATCACTTATCACACGTTTCAGATCATCGGACCCACCTGTGGTGACGTACGCAACGGGCAAAACCCTGAAGCTCCGAGACAACATAGCACGACATAGGAGCACAGGATCAGGATAGAACCATGACAGGATATCACATATAGCATCTATTATCCGGAATGTCTCAAGTCCGCTTAATCCTGGAGAATAATAGTACCACAATAGCTCTGGTTTGGATGTAACCTATGATGTACATAGGCAGCCTCGATCAGCCCCCACGCGCCCGTCACTTAAGAACTTGAGACCCTCCTGAAGATCTCTCGACTTTTGTGTTTTATATTTAGGTCTCCATCTGGATATGGAGACCGATGGATCCTTCTATATCCATTGAAACCCCTTTCTTCAATTCTCTTCCTCTCTACCTCTAGAGTGCTAGGGACCCCAATTTTCCCCAAAATGCATTCCGTTCCACCCCGATATGGTCGCTGGGTACTCATTTTGGGGCCAGTAATCCTGATACTCTTGATACTGCAGTTCACCCACGCCGGTTTCGGCTCAAAGACCACGGAGGACGTGATCGAACCCGCCTCCGGGCTAACGATTGATAATACACACAACGAGACCGACCAAATAACCGACCATGTACCATTGTCCTGTCCAACAGACACAGGAATGGACTCGGTGCTGGTAGTAATGAAGACAGGCATCACAGAAGCACAAGATAAAGTTCCCGTGCACCTAAGAACGACCCTCCGCTGCGTTCCGCACAAGATAATCGTCTCAGACTTCGAAGAAGACATAGCCGGTACACGCACGCACGATGTCTTCCTCAACGTCTCCGACACCCTCAAAGAAACGAACCAAGACTTCGCCCTGTACAACCGCGCCCGCACAGGCGGCCACACAGCCCTAACCTCACAAGACCACACGAAAGTCGCCAACGGCCCGTCCGGGATGATGGACAACCCAGGCTGGAAACTGGATAAGTGGAAGTTCCTCCCGATGATCCATACAGCGCGGCGCGAAAAGCCAGACGCCAAGTGGTTCGTCTTCCTCGAAGCAGACACGTATCCGATCTGGCCGAATCTGCTCGGGTGGCTGGCGCATTTCAATCACGAGGAGAAGCTGTATCTGGGGAATCAGATGCAGATTGGGTCGACTTTGTTTGCGCATGGTGGGTCGGGCTTTGTGCTTTCGAATGCGGCTATTCATGCTGTCGCGGATTATCATAAGTTGCATATTGATGAGTGGGATGAGATCACGAATCGGGAATGGGCTGGGGATTGTGTGCTTGGGATGGCGCTTGCTGCGGCTGGTATTGGGCTTACTTGGTCTTGGCCGCATGTTACTACTCAGTCGGTTTGGGAACAGGATATGTTGCATGAGGCTTTTGCGAAGATGCCTTGGTGTTTTGCGCCTTTTACTTTCCACCATATGACGCCGGCGGATGTGGATCGGTTGTGGGAATTCGAGCAGGAGTGGTTTGCGGATGTGAGTTGTTTTCCTTTCTTTTTTCCCTTTTTCCCCTTTTTCGATACCCATATTAGGATATTGGGATGTCCATCTCTTTGGAATATGTGAATACATCACTGACGAACCACAGACAAACTCAAATGTCCTCATATACAGTGACATCTTTCGCAACCTCATCCGTCCAACCCTCGCAGACCACCTAGACAACTGGGACAACTTCGCGAGTGCAGGCGACGACAAGGAAGATTACAAGGGTCCAAAGACACCCACTTCTTTCGCCGCCTGCGCAGACTACTGCGCCGCAGATCCAGAGTGCATCCAGTACCGCCTGACGGCGGACTGGCGCTGCACGACGTCCAATGCGGTCTTGCGCGGGAAACCCCAGCCAGGCACCCAGTCAGGGACGATGCTGTGGCGGGTTGATGCTGCGTTAGAGCGGATGAAGCAGTGTGAGAAGGTGACATGGGTGACCAGCTAGATTTTGGAGTTCTAGTTGTTGCGTCTGTTTTATCGTTGGGATACATTACGAGGCGTTTAGCGTTGAGCGTTAACTTTTGGTCTGGTTCGGTTTTGCATTATTGAAGATAGCGGCATTTATAGCGTTGGCTGGAAAGCGGAATTGGTAAAGAATTATACATGAACTGGCTGCTTGTTTGGAAGTGGATGGTGTGTTGTATGGGATCTTGGGCCTTGTCATGTCGAGCTCTAGTCTGTGAGGGGAACAGGAACAATTTAGAGAAGTCTTTTCTGGGGAATCTGGCTGCTCTTTAGAGGAACGGTCCGAACGCTTCCCATTCGGGATTAGCATGGGCTTCGAGGTTTCTTTGTCAGTGGCATTTTGAGAGGGTGAGATCTCGGTTGAAAAGGAAGAAGTGACCAGTTTTCGCCCCAAAGTGCTAATTTCTATATATATGGAATGGAATGGCTAGCCATTCCCAATCACGCCCACAGGATCTTCAGCGAAGTATCCAGCCGAAAGTTCAAAAGATACAGCGATTTGGACTAAGTCTCGGGCCGATATAACACATACATAGACCCCAGGTTTACAAGTGGTGTGCTAAACGAATAAATTTTGATAGATTGCACATATCTCTATAAGATTTCTCAAAGCAGCAAATCTATATGCTAGGAAGACCAAGACCAAGACCAAGACCAAGACGCTGTGCTGGTGAACTTTCCATGGTAAGTCGGCAGAGTGGTATCATGAAGACAAATTCCGAGAAATATGATATAGGTAGAAGGTATTTTCAAGAAAGGAACCCTAAAGAACAACATCATTAGTTCGTAGCAGCTGCCTCTGTGGTTTCGCGGGGAGACTCGTTCCTCCTCGCAGCCTCGGAGATATTAACGAGACCAACGCCTTCAAGAAGCACAGAGCCAGTGCTTGCATCCGCAGCATGGTCATCGTCACCCAAGCCAGCCGGAATAGTCCCGTGGCCGACGACAATTTCCTCGCCTTCAGCAGCAGGAACCCAGTCCGGACACTCATGGGGACCCTCCATGCCCGCAGGAGGCAAGCCCCAGCGAGGCATGGGGCTGCGGTAAGCCCAATCACCGTCTCGGTCGGCATACGCAACAGCATGCAAGAAAATACCCAGCTCATGGGGACCCGGGTCCGAGTACAGCTCTGTGCCACAGACTTCACAGAGGTCGCCGGACAGACGCTCGCCCTTGCGCTTGGCGTAGTCCTCAGCTGCAGCCATCTGCTCGCGGTGCATGATCTCGTTGACAAGCACCGGGTCGGTGTTCGGCGGGACATCCGGCGCCGCGGTCAGGTGTGTGCGGTACGAGACCGTGTCGGGTATCTCGGTCTTACCCATGAGAGACAGCCGCGCAACGATCTCTTCATCGCGCTCTGCGCTCGCCTCGGCCTTGCCAAGCTCAGGCCCGAACACACGGCGGTTGGAATAGATAGGGTCGTTGCTGATCGGGTGGCCTAAGAACTGGAGGTGCACGCGAATTTGGTGGGTACGGCCTGTCAGCGGGAAACAGTGCACGATACTGTAGCCCTCGGTCTCGTTGGCGAATGACGCGGGCGGGGTAGCCGGACGCTCGTCGTCGCTAGATGACTCGGTCTCCTTTGCTGACTCGGGAGGGTAGTAAGCCAAGCGACGGAACTTGGTTGTCGCTTCTTTGCCGGTGGCGCGCACGCGGTTGAGACCCAGCTTCGGGCTAACTTGCATGATTGGCTGGTCGCAGACAACGACGCCGTCTGGGAACCTGCCCTTCACGCGCGCGACATACTCTTTCTGTACGGAGCGGGCCTTGAGCGCGGTGGCCATTTTCTCGGCGCCCTTGGCGTGCTTTCCAATGAACATGATTCCAGAGGTCAATCGGTCAAGTCGGTTGCATGGGCGAGGTAACCACTCGGAGCCGCGCTCGGAGCGCAGAATTTGGATGACCGTGTTGAAGTTGTAGCGCCCCGCAGCATGCACTGGTACACCAGCAGGCTTATCAATGACCAGGAGGTCATCATCTTCGTAAATGATTCCAACAGGAAGGCTTGTAACGGGCGGTTCGTGGCGGTGGAGGGTGTGTGAGATGACCTGGCCGTTTTTAAGCGTCGTTTCGGGGCGGGCTGTCACGCCGTTAACCTGTACAAGGCCATCCTCTAGGGCTTTCCTCTGGTAATTGTCAGTTTGCGATTCTCCTACATCTGGAGGTCCACGTCTCCACGCATTCACGTACATAGTATTCTGGCTTCCGATCGCGAAACTCGGAAGTGAAGATCTCCACTAACTGGCGACCCCGCCATCGCTCCTTGCAATTGGTGTTATAGGTGAAATGGTATGGCGTGACACGACGGAAACCACCATCCAAATAGTAAGGTGCAGGCCATGGATCACATGGAGTCACGAGTACATCGGGAGTTTTCTCAACCGGTTTGGATGGGGATACTTGGTCGACGTTCATGAGGGCCATAGTGGGCAGCTTGAGCTTCCCTTGCCGTAGCAAACAGCCCGTAAGACGAGATGAGGGAGCCAGATAGGCGACAAAAGTGAAAAAGGTGACAAATGGAGATTTGAAGAAATCTAGAGAGACTTGGAGAATTGAGATTCGAAAAAAAAAATATAAAAGTTAAGATTCAACAAGTCGCCCCACATGATCGAACAAATTATAACATTCCAGGCACAGAGGATTATTTTCTAATGTTCCAAGGTTGCCCCTCTGCCCCAGAAATCAAAAATGTAAAAGCCAATCATAATGACTAGGCGAAAAAGAAAAAGATATGCAACCTGTGGGATTCGAACCCACGCCACTTTCGTGACCAGAATGCTCACTGTATTCAGTGAAGAGGTAATTTCTCTTGAGTCTGGCGCCTTAGACCAACTCGGCCAAAGTTGCTTACATAATCT
>CAJVRC010000882.1:892262-941181 GCA_911456345.1 Penicillium egyptiacum
GCACCCACAAACCAGATACCGACACTAACACCCACACTCACAGGTTTGACAACGACATGTACGCGCACCTCAACAACGCAGTGTACACGCACTTGTTCGACACAATCGCGAACACGTACCTAATCCAGCACTGCGGGATGGACCCCTTCAGCGTGAACAACCCAACCCCAGCGCCGGCCCACGGCCAGCCCTCCAATTTCCCCTCCCCATCGAACCTAGCAGCTGGCGCCGACCAAATAGGTCTGATCGTCTCGACGCACGCCGACTTCTTCGCCTCGGTTCGCTTCCCGGATCTGCTGGAGGTCGGGCTGCGTGTTAATAGGCTTAGCAAGTCTAGCGTTACCTGGGAAGTGGGTATTTTCCGTAAGGGTGAGGAGGATGTTAAGATGGTTGGAACGTATACGCATGTTTTTGTGTTGAGGGAGACTATGCGGGTTGGGAAGACGGGGATGGAGGAGCGGACTAGGCGGGGCTTGGAGAAGTTGCTTGTTAAGGCTGAGGCGAAATTGTGAGGGGGATTAGAATGTAAATATTGGGCGCGGGGCTGCGCTTGTACATAGTTATCGGAATATAGGTAGCCCCTTGCATTCCAAAGCAGTCAGTCGTGTAATTTTCGAGTTATTGTTGAGAGGAATTCTAGACTTGAGTTTGATCAAATGATTCCTTTAGGAATTCGAGAGAAACAAGCGAGATATATCAAGACGCCTTATCTCGATTGGTATGGTATTGATCGTCTTGGGAATGTAAGACGCCGATGTGAAGGAAAGAAAAAAACGTGCGCCGTGCAGATCAAGCTCTCAAAAACCCCCGAGTCATTAAAAGTCTAATCTAACTTGAGAACAAAAAGCAACCGAAAACATATCCATCGCCGTGACATAAGTACCGAAACCAAGAAAACTTTTGTGGGTTATCATAAGAATGAAAAGAGACACGCTAAATCGCTTTGCAATATCGAAAAAGCGCTAACAGAATGGGAATACATGTATGATGGAATTTCCGATCATCATTAGAAGGATTGTCATCTGACAACCTTGAGAGTTGTGGTTTGAAGAGACGAGCTGCTCAGTCAAATTTGCCAGCGATGATACTGCTGCAACGGGACACGTTCGCACTGGTAGGAGGCGAAGCACCGCGGTGCATGGTGTATCCATCTTCATCGAGCCACCACATGGGGTAAGGGCCAAGAATGAAGTTGCCCTGAGCGTCCCAGCCAGCGACCCAGTGAATGCCGTCGTCGAGGAGGAAAAAGCGCAGCTTTTCAGGACGGCCACCCTTGTGCAGCGGGGCGTCGAACCAGCGGCAGCGTTCCTCCAATTCGGATTCGAACATGTAACGGTGGAGGATGCGGCAGTAGACTAGCGCAGCAGGGACTTTTTCATCGTCTTCGCACCCATCCCGATGGATGAGGTGCCATCCGCGACCCGGGAGGAACTTGTATGTTCCCGGGACGGGGGATTCCCAGTGTTGTTCTTTGAGATTGCTGTTGCGATCGCCCTTCTGGAACCAGTAGGTAGGGCAGAAGATGGTGCGCGCACAGATGAAGAGGTTGGGTGCCATGACGGAGGATGGTATCAAGATCAAAAAAGGGTATGTGCAAGGATGACCTGTCCACGAAAATCGGGGGAGAAGTCCAAGTTGATATAGAAACAGCACTGAAATACAAAGAATATCAAGGGCTAGAGCGGGCTATAAGTCGACAGCCATGGCGAAAAAATAATAAAAAATCAGTCGAGATCCAAGTTGAGATAGGGATTTGACGGGTCTTTCGCATCCACAAAAGCACGGTGAAGGACCCTGAGGACCTTTTTTAGGAGACAAAGAATGTGGAACGACAAGTACGATTGGCACGGGGTTGTGATCTGAGGCAAGGACTGGCTGGGGATGTCAATTCAAACAGCACTGGCCAGACAGCAGGGTGTGTTTGTTATCGATGCGGTGAGTAGGGGTTGTCGTGTTTTAAGTCGGGAAAAGGGGTTGTGATAAGCTTGCAGTTTTGAACCTCAGAAGGAACAGCTTTGTCCTTGATAACGGGAAATGAGGAAGGTGGGTGAAAGGCGAATAGGGAGTGTTGAAAAGAGCTCGGACTCGCAGCAATCGGCAAGATGCAGTAGCACGCACACGCACGGCCGGCCGGTGTTAGAGCTCAACGAGAGCGTGTGCTATAAATCGGGCATTTAACTGGAGGAATTTCGCCATGGTGATTTGAAGAAGGTATATATATATAAAAAGAAGAAATTAAGAATGTGTGTTATATATTTGGCGGTCAGATGTGGAACAAGAGAAAAGTCTAACAACCCGTTCCTTAGTTGCCTGGCCCCAGCAGGTTAAGCCACAATTGGGTAGCTCTAGACTTCTCGGGACTTTCCCGCATTTGCCCGCAGCCTTCGAGTGGCTGAAATGGCTGAAAATGTGGATTACCTAACCGCTGACTTGAGAGATTTTCACGTGGCGGGACCTGCCGAGCCTTGGCAGTCTCGTCATTTGACCCGACTTTTTTTTCCCTCTCCCCTTATTGTCCTGTTTAGGGCTGATCCCTTTACTTTTCAGCGTCATAATTGCCCGGTCCACGGGTTCCGCGGGAACCTTTCGACTCCCTCTGACTCAATATTGTAAAGCTCCGTAAAGCCTCGATCACTTGGCACACCTTCCCGGCGGGAAGTTTCTCAGGCTGCAGAATTCCTCGTGGCGGTAGCTCTCGGGGTTCAGCCCTATGCTATTTTTCCTCGGCTTTGTCCCAGCTTGCAATTTTATTGTAGCCTGGTCTATTTGAAAATGATTGTTTAGTCCCTCATTCCGCAATAGAGCATTGTTTACACGGCCTGAGATTGTTTGTGACATATTAGCCTTGCTATGAATGGCTGCATGCCGCACAGTTACAAGTTCATCACTACCCAGGCTTGAGATATCCCGGTCCATGCATAATCACAATCCTGACTGACATGTCAACAAACTAGAAATCATTGCTTTGCCACCTGGCCAAGTGCATCGTATCGTGGCTAAAGCCGAGCGCTAAGCAAATCCTTGCCAAATTTACATCACGCACGGCGGTTATTATAATAGAAACCGTTTGGTAATAATTGGAGGGGGGAAACGATTGTTTCACATCATTAGTCTAGTGCTAACCCATCGATGCAATACAAGAATAGTGGGCCGCTTATGCGGCGTAGTCACGTCCTTTTTGGTCCTCCGTAGTCATTTTAGATGTCTTCCTTTTCTATATATATTCCCTTTCCCCAACCCTACCACCTACCATTCTCAGTTTTATAGCCAGACGGTAGAAAATGCGAAAGAAAGGTGTAAACCGGACTCTCGTACATTGGCCTCATGTTGCTGGCTCACTTGGACTCCCATTTCCCCTTTCCTTCCTTAAACCTCTTGACCTGGAAATATTTAGTATAGTGGCCTGGGGGTTGCGGCGTAGGTTGAAGATTCACTTTGGTCGGCCTTTTTGAGAGTGAAGACTGACGGGTGTGGTCTACATCTTTATGGAGGAGGAAGCAAGAAAGTAACATTCTATCAATTGTGTCATAGTATCTAGGCAAGCCGACGATGTCAAGGTAATTTATCTCCGGTGGGGGCTCGACTGCGAATGGTGTAAAATCCAGGACCTCGGTGAACTGACCTCAACCTACCATCGAAGTAAGCATAGAGTAGGCGGCAATGCCCATACAAGTCATGTAGTCGGACCATTCTCTAAGACATATTATTAGTGATTTTGTCTGTAAATTGATATGAGCGCTGCAATCTGGTAATATATGATGAAAAGTTGCCAGGCTTTGGTCATGGGCCATGCTTCGTAGTTCCTTCCTGTGTGCCCTCATTGCATCTGGGATTTCATCGTCCACAGCAACCACTTTACTGACTGAAGGTAGTTCCTCATGGCAATTGAAGATGGTAACCTTGGCCACGCAATGACTCGGAGACTGTTCACTGAAGATGGAATACAATGGCCAAGAAAGGGAACTATTTTTCCTTCTCCTCGATATCGGTCGTATATCTGGCTTCGCGCTCAAAAAGATGACCAGGCCAATGACCAAGCCCTGGCACGTGTTCCATACTAAAGGCTCTTAAATAATTCCCATTGATATTATAGCGTGTAGCAAAGGACACTAACCTGTCTCTCACCCAACCATGGTGTAATTCTGGAATTGTAAATGAGTTATTAGTTATAAGTGCATAGCCCTGAAGCGGGTTAGGGCTCAGTATAAGGGTCAACTTACTTCGAGTCGAAAATATCGTGTAGATCTCTGTTCATCCAAGAAGCGTAATTATCGTGTGTTAATTTAGGGCCGATGGAAAGAGTCTATCTAGGATAGATAAGTCGAATTTTCCCCCGTAACGGTCCCGTCCCGCGTCGACGATTTCGTCTTTGAGATCCCATTCATGTCACGACAACTAGGAAATGATGTGCGTGGAAGAAAGTAAGGAGTCACTAAATCGGATGTCGCACCGGTATCAATACCCAAGTGATGAAAATTGATATTGAGATGCTCAATCATCTCGTACGTGAGAATTGCCCTCCAAGTTCCAAAGGGAGATCTGGATTCATGAATCTCCTCTAGGTTCACGGTAGCGACTTTCGAGCTGAATGTATAAGGCACCATTTTTTGCGCAGCGCTGATTCATCAAAGGTCGGTGTACTAAGGGAAAGCGATGCTAGATGGAAATGTGAGATTGTTTGAAAGGCAAGATGGAGGCTCCTGAACATACTTACATCCTCGTCATGCTTTATCGAAATAGGCTTAGTATGTAGTCTGTGGGTAACCCTTCCCAGGTTTACACAAATAATGTTCCTATAATATTAACGTCTCCGTGGGGAAACTGGAATATTTTGTTTTAATGATATGCTTGGGCCCCTTGTATGACTTCACAGAAGATTCGAACAGTTATCACACCTGAGCCCTATCCACCGAGTTTAACCTAGATTTTCCACCCTTCGCCGTGCCTCCACTTAATGAACCTCAACACAATGAAAAGAGCCGCACCAGTCACGACCGTCATAGCAGTGAAAAGTTGCGCCTTCCAAAAGACAGCATGCTCCAGATCCAACAAAGCGCCCGCAATGGGGTTACCAATCAGCAGCCCCAAGCCAGCAAAGGTAAAGCACATTCCCATTCGGGTCCCCACAATACTCATATTCGGGGTTATCTTCGCGACGATAGTCGGGGGTAATGAGACAATTGCACCAGATGCATACCCGTAGATTATAGCGAAGACGATAGTTCCAGCCTGGTTCCTGATGCCTATCCACGCGAAAGCTAAGACAGTAGCTATCAAGCTAATTGGGACGATGGTGTTGAGGGAGCCGATACGATCGGCGAGTAGGCCGGGCGTGATGCGGCCAAACACGGAGGCAGCGTTGAGAATTGCGACGCTGTAGAAGGCAATGTTTTCGTTCGAATGGAGGTAGGTTGTGAAGAAGGTGGGAAGGTAAAAGAAGGGGAAGTATAAGCCAATAAAGGCGAAAAACAGTGCCAGACTGAGCACAATAAAGGGCGATTCTTTGAATGCGCTCGTGTCGATGAGCTTTCGCGTCTGCTTCGGAGGTGGCAGGCGCATTTTCATCACGGCTAGAGAAAATAGTAGTCCGCCGAGGGCAATAAACGCGATGACACGGGTCGTCCAGCCGAAACCAAGAGGGCCAATCAGCTTATGAAACACGACAGGGAAAATCACCGAGCCTTAGTTCCAGTGTTAGCCAATGATTCTCTTCTTCGGTTATTCGATACTTACCGATGCTACCTCCAGAAGCGGTTATGCCTGTGGCCACTGCTCTCCGCGATGTAAAGTAGGTGGCCACGATAGCGACACTAGGAAGGAACAAAAATGCGCAACCAGTTCCCACAGCGACACCATGGGCTAAGAAGATCTGGTAATATTCGGTTGACAAGGATGTCATCATCAGACCAAATACAACTAGGAATGAGCCAATAGCGATGAGGGTCTTCAGATAGCCCTTGTCGAAAACGGGGCCGACAACCACTCCAACGATGAAGAGCAGAAATCCTTGTATCGTACCAATCCAAGAGATTGAGGATGCGGAGTACCCAGGGAGAAGAGTCTCCTCATAGTAGCTCTGGTAGACGCCGAATGTGTTGACAATGCCCCTAGTATTGATTGTGTTAGCTCATTGAACGATGAAATTTGAATGTCAGATGTCAAGCTGGAGCTCACCAAGAATTGAAAAACAGGAAGAAAGCACCCGCTACCTGAAGCCATGCTGTAAGTCCTCCATTTGGCGGAGGGGGAGGTATCGCTGGTTGATCGGCTACCTGTTTTTCTGACTCGGATTCAGATTCGACAGGTAGTGACGCAGGAGGGTGTTGCGGAGGGAGTTGCTTGTCCATTTGAGAAGACATGGTGGAAATATGAAGTGATTCCAAAGGTTTGTCTCAAAGGACCTTGGGACTAGGAACGGGGAATGCAGTTAATTTGTCTGATGCCAAAATGTTTCTAGTGACTAGGAGCCTCAAATATAAATATATGAGACTGTAGAGTACAGTCGAGCTCGGCCTTTCGGCCTTTTCTCACTTGGAGAGCATTTGTAATAATGCAGGGGTATGGCTTCATTCACTTTCTCTACAGGTCGGGTTCGACCCACAAATATGTGGAGCTTAAGAAAGGAACTAAGCTTTGGATCTCCCCGAAGAACAAATGATCATCCAAGAAGACGACATCCAAGCAATCCCAAGGATTTCAACTGCAGCGTCGCATCAAGGAACTTTCGTATTGCATCATTTCCGTTGCGGGTAAGGTAAGCCGAGTCTAGAGGCGGCCTGCAAATTTATGAATACGAGACGGCCCCAGTTTGTTGCATGGGGAATCTTGACTGGCTTTCGCTAACGCCAAGTGCGAAAATCGCTGGACTATCCTAAGGAGACTTTCACGATCGCCTCAGCTTCCTCTTACATAATTGCATCAGTTGCCCATGTGGGTTAAGCATGGACCCTGATTGAATCTCGTATCTAAAAATATCTAAAACGATCTACATATGTAGCGAGTAGATTGGAAAACTGTAGAAATGTATAGACACATGTTATGTTGTAGGAAAAGAGAACACAGTCTACTAGAGAGCAGTCATGTGATCGTATGCAAAATCTATTCAATTTTGATCTGACACTTGGCACTAAAAGCTTTTTCATGCACAAGCATTGAAAGGCGGCCCGAGCCACCAAGGTCCGCCTACTTCGTGTTCGTGATGAGTATCGCGCGAGTCCGTCAGATCAAAATTTTGATTGCCGGTTACTCAAACACGAAGACGGTCTTCCGTCCCCCGATCACCCCATCATGGGCCCGCTGGATCGAATCACAAAGCGATTCCTCCAAGCCTTTTGCCCCACGTTTCCAGGTCACGTACTCTAGCGCTGGTGCCTTCAGGGTCCCACGAGCCAATAACTCTGCAAACCACTCAAAAAGCGCCACCTGCTGCGGCGGTGCCCGTCGGCTGAGACAATCACTCAGTCGGAAGGATTTGAGCGTAATATTACGCTGCCACAGGAACTGACGGAGATTTCCCCCCTGCGATTCAGCCGTGCCAAGGAATCCAGCTGTTACAAGCGTGCCGCCTGGGATGAGGGATGCTGCCATGTTTCGGGCCAGTGAATCGTCCGAGACTGAGTCAATTGCCAACACGATCCTTTTTCCCGCCAAGGCGTCGGTCGTACGGAGCTCTTCTTCCGTGAGGACCAAGGATGCACCGTGCGAGCGCAGTGAGCGTTTAGTGCGCTCTAGCTCATCGGCTGTGGATCGCTCACGGATCACGCTAACGACTCGGATGCCATACAGCGGGGCCAGTTGACTGACGAAATGACTGATAGTTCCGGTGCCCGCGTTTTGGATGATCCAGTCTCCAGGATCGAGGCTGTGGTATTCCCTCAACAGGAAATAGGCTGGGGCGATGCCCATGCGCAGAATCGAGGCAAGGTGCGGCTTGACGGTGGACGGAATACGAATGAGATCGTCTTCGCCAAACACCGCATGTGTCCTCCATGTGCCTTCGCAGTGGGTCCGAAGAATAACGAGATCATCAACGGCCAAGTTGGTGACGGCAGAACCGACTTGGACAATACGAGCTGCCCCATCGGAGCCTGGAATTGCCCGCTGCTCGCCACCCTGGCCCATGATCGTGCTCTTGGGTTTGATAGGGTACTTTCCATGAATCACGAGAAAGTCCAACGGGTTGACCGGGGCCGCGAGGAACTCAACGACGACTTGTCCCGCTCCACAAGTGGGCACGGCTTGCGTGACAAGGTGCATTCCGTCGATTGGTTTGGGGGCGCCATAAGTGAAGACGAGGGATTCGGCCATTGTGACGTCAAAACCTGGATTCGTGTTGGATTGATGGAGGCAGAAGGTCTAGATGATCGGTGATGCCGTCCTTTGCATTCGTCCGGATCGGACTTTTTATAGCCTCGTCAATACGATCAAAAAATCCCTCATTGCCAGGCCGCAGCTCCATTACCGTTGCACAAGATCCGCTCCGCGTTACGCAAGATCTGACATGCATGAGGTGGATCTAGGAACCACCGAGAAAGCCTAGAAGCTTGATTGTATAAGCCTTCGAGGGAAGAATAGCCGAGGTCAGAGCGGTACGAGACGCTGAGGACCAATTCTAGCCCATACACCCATGTGCGAGGTCCATTGGCTAATGCATGAATCTCGCGTCCCTCGTTGGATGGGATCCCATTGGGGAAATGACTCGCATCTGCAACATGTCAGCGCAGAACTAGATTGGGACCTGAAACTCAATATTCCACCTATACAGGCTAGTCAACAAAGCCTCGCCAATTGCACTACCACCTTGGATCACTAGGCACAGGCAACACCGAGTATTGGGGCGGAATTCATGCATCATGGATGGCGTTGTTTAGGCCCCCGGGTCCTCTTTGCCTTCGTATACGAGACATTCTTCGCAGGTCAAGTCTACTTTTGGAAAATGACCGTATATTGCGCCTTCAGGAGTGGATAGACAGGATTCGAGGGCTTTTACGACGTGAGGTCCGTGTATATTGTCACGAAGACAGTAGAATAGCACCGGCTTGGTCTATAAGTATCTGTTCAAGCAGTAGATCCTCAGCATCAAAAGTGTCTTCTGTCTTCATTTTTCTCATACTCAGGTTGAAGAATTGGCATCCATTGCTGAAGGATATCATCATGGCTCCAATTGCTTCCAAGCACCTTATACCCAGCCATCCTTTGCACAGTCCTGCCACAAGCCTCAAACAAAAAGTCACGAACGTGACACAAGCCCAGGCTACCTCAAGCCCGCCATCAGCGCCTTGCCTGGTTACGGATCTCATTCGATACCAGGTGGAAACAAATCCGGAAGCTTTTGCCGTTCACATTGAACATGAGGAACCTTATACATATCACGAGCTATGGCAGATTGTTGAACAAGTTGCCCTCAATGCCAGATTCGAATCAGGATCCATTGTCCCAGTATGCCTCGATCCCACTATAGAATTTGTGGCAGGCCTTCTGGCCATTATGGTTTCTGGTGCAGCATACGTTGTTCTTGATCCCGAGGGTTCTCCCGAGCGTAACCGAGCTATCGTCGCCGATACTGGTGCAGATTCAGTTCTGTCAAACCACAAATACAACTATTTGTTTGAAAAAGCTATCTCGGTGGAGGATCTTCTGTCTATGAATGAGGCAGTTGAAGGATATTTCATTATCCCGCCACATGTTCCTGGCCCAAGTCCATCGGATCTTGCATATCTGATCTACACTTCTGGTAAGTGATGGTCTAAAACATATCGATTAGAATTCCTGAAATTGATGGGGGGAAAAAGCTAATACACTGTTCAGGCTCTACCGGGACACCAAAAGGAGTTTTACTGAGCCACCGTTCAGCAAGCCATGGAATCAGTCAATTCGAGCTCAACGGCCGCAGGCGGTGGTTGCTCTTTTATAATCCTGTGTTCTCCGCAGCCCAAAGAACTATCCTCGCCACACTGTCAAAGGGTGCCTGTCTCTGCTTGGCGCGCCGCGAGCGTCTAGCAACAGCATTGCCCGAGGTGCTTGCCAACCTCCAAGTTGATGCTCTTGGCATCACTCCATCGGCACTGTCTCTACTTTCTCCCAGTGAGATTCCGGAGAGCCTTGAGCAGATAACAACTGTCGGCGAGCCCTTGAACCAAGCTCTCGTTGATTTATGGGCGGATGAAGTTCACCTGCGTGTCTCGTATGGTCTCAGTGAATGCGCCCAGTTGAACTTTTCTCGGCGATTGAAGCCTGGTGATAACCCTCGCAACCCGGGCCGGCCAGTGGATACTACCACTGCTATCATCCTGGAGCCTAATACAGCAACACAATTGGCAGTTGATGAGCCTGGTGAATTGTGCCTCTTTGGGCCTCAGGTTGCCAGCGGCTATCATCAACGCCCGAAAGAGACTAGTGCCGGTTTTGTCAAGAACCCTTTCGGTTCCAACATTCTTTTTAGAACGGGTGACCAAGCTGTTCGTCGCGCTGACGGGACTTTCGAGATTCTCGGAAGACTTGATCACCAAATCAAAGTTCATGGCCAGCGAATCGAGCCTCAAGAAGTGGCAGAGGCACTCTCAACCGTGAGAGGTGTCGCTGAAGTTGTATGCGTTGGCGCAACCATTAAAGATAAGGTTTCCCTCGTTGCTGCAGTCGTATCAAATACCCAAGATAGTTGGGTCGATCTTGTGAAAAACCTGCGAGAACATGCACAGCGATCATTCCCACCATACATGGTCCCAAGCTACTGGCTTCGCTGCGATGAATTGCCAGTTAATCGAAATGGCAAGGTCGACTTCAAAACCATCCGGACGACAGCCGAATCAACAGACATTGACAATCTTCTGGGTCGTGACCACAATCCCAATGGACGGGAGTTTCATTTGAGCCCAATTGCTCTTGAGATCGCTGAAGTCTGGGCCGGATTCTTGCATCTCAGCCGCTCATCTATTCTTCCCACCGATTCTTTTGTCGCCTTGGGTGGAAGTTCAATTGACGCCATACAAGCAATTCGTGAGCTCCGCACAAAGGGCATCCAAGTTGACCTTGCGGACATGCTGAGATCGCAGAGCTTGGAGAGTGTTGCTGATTCCTCCCGGCTGGATCCCAAAGGAGAGAGCCAGCCTCATGCTCCTCAGCCGTTTGCCTTTGTATCAGACATAGACGTCAAGGCTGAGCTTCAGGCTGATCGT
Source organism: Penicillium egyptiacum (assembly GCA_911456345.1). NCBI lineage: Eukaryota > Fungi > Ascomycota > Eurotiomycetes > Eurotiales > Aspergillaceae > Penicillium > Penicillium egyptiacum. The sequence continues at coordinate 903,437 of CAJVRC010000882.1, forward strand.
GGCGTAGCTGATGCTTTGCCTCTCACTACCTTGCAAGAAGGTATTCTTGCCAGCACAATACAAGGTTACCAAGACTATCTATATCAGAGGGTCTTTGATATCCGACATCTTGACCTGGTCAGATTGCAGCTTGCTTTTCAAATTGTGTTTTGGCGCAGCGAAACACTCCGGTCTACCTTCGTTCCGGCTACCACAGGCTTACTGCAAGTCATCCGGAATGACTTCCTCCTTCCTTGGACAGAGGTTTCTGGTAGCCTGGAAAATTTCCTCAAGGCTGACAAAGAAAAAGGTGTCACCCTGGGTGAGCCTTTCATGAGAGTAGCAGTGCTCAACAACTCTGTACTCATCTTGTCCGTTCATCACGCACTGTTCGACTTCTGGTCGCATTCATTCGTCTTCGAGGATGTTGCACGTGTTTACCATGGCAAAAGTCCCGAGGCTCGCGCTTCATGGAAGTCCTTCATTGGGCTGTTACAGAAACAGGGAGGGAGAAACTCGACTGACTTCTGGAGACAGCATCTCCAGGAATCGACACCTACGATCCTCAACCATTCTCCAATCGGAGAGTTCTTCACCGCCACACGGACTCTTCCTCTGAATTTGAAGTCCGCATCCACGGCCCTTCAAGTTCCATCCAGTGCTATCTTATATGCTGCCTGGGCTCTAGTGCTCTCGTCTCATACGGCGTCAAACATGGTTACTATGGCTACGGCTATTTCGGGTCGGGAGCTGCCATTGAAAGGAATTGAGACTCTGGACGGTCCAACTCTCGCCATGGTACCACAAGCAGTGCTTGTCAACCCCGAACATTCACTGGACCAACTCGTGCAATCCGTCAATTCCAACCTCTGGGATCTCATCAAGAACTCGCAACAGGGAGTGCGAGGCGCTTTGGCAGCCGCTGGACATCAGAATTCCACTCTCTTTGATACCATGGTGAACATACTGCCCCTTGGACAAGACAGCAGTGACCTGACGAGGGAGGTATTCCAGATGCATGGGGCCAGGCCTGTGTGGAAAACGGAGTATACCACGTTGAACATTGAGGAGAGTTCCCGAGGGATCGAGATTAGCCTCACAGCTCCCATGGAGCAGCGTCGCCTCACTTTTATCTTGCAACAATTCTGTCATGTCGTTGAGACAATTTTTAGCAACCCACGACTACCAATCAAATCCTTTAGTCTCCTGGAATCGGAAGAGTTGGACTTCCTGCTTCAATGGAACGACGAGCAGCCGCAGCCCACCACTCTTCATGATCAGTTTGAATTGGCCGCTCAGAAACACTCCTCCAGGGTGGCTATCAACTTCCAGAATGAGCAGCTTCTGACATACGCTGAATTGAACGAAAGAGCCAACCGCATGGCCAACTTCCTCTCGGAGCGCGGCGTCACGACAGGAGATCGTGTTCCTCTGCTACTGGAGAAATCACCGTTCATGATCATCGCAATTCTGGCACTCTTCAAGCTCGGTGCCGCCTATGTCCCATTGAGCCCCGAAAATCCTGTCGAGCGCAATGAGTTTATCGTGCGCGATGTCGGCGCCCGTGTTGTTCTTACGGAGACAGAACATGCTACATTCTTTTCCTTCGAGGACATCTCCCTTCTTTCAATTGATAAAGCTAAGCTCTGTGCATATTCAATGGAGAAACCCGAAATGGAAGTCTCGCCTAATGACCCCGCTTACATTCTCTATACTTCAGGCAGTACAGGTCAGCCAAAAGGAGTAACGGTGTCCCATGGAGCATGCGCTGCTGCAATGGGATCAATTATCGATTTTGAGAACAAGCGTGATGAGACTTTTAGAGCTTTACAGTTCTCTAACTACGTGTTTGATGTCTCGCTGTATGACTTCTTCGTCACATTGCACAGCGGTGGAACTCTCTGCATTGCTCCGTCGGATCGCCTGCTCGGCGATTTGGCTGGAGCCATCAATGAGATGAACGTTAACCATATCTTCTTGACTCCGACCGTTGCCCGCCTTCTGGACCCCAAAGACGTCCCAGGCTTGCAGTCAATGACTGTTGGAGGCGAGCAGTTGACGCGCGATGTGATCGAGACCTGGGCTCCAGTGTTAACCCTGCGCAATGGTTATGGGCCCACAGAAGCTTCGGTTCTGGTTACCATGAAAGAGGTCACTGTCAATACCACGGGCGGTAATATCGGACGGCCTCTTGCTTCCGTGGGGGCAGTCATTTTGGAAGCCAATGGCGTTCAACCACTTCCATATGGGGCAGTCGGAGAACTTTGCTTCTGGGGTCCTCAGTTAGCCGATGGCTATTTCAAGAAGCCCGAATTAACAGCCGGGGCGTTTATCCAAACCAATCTTAGTGGTGGTCGGCGACTGTACCGCTCTGGCGACTTGGCCAGGTACCTTCCTGGAGGTGATATTGAATGTCTAGGACGCAAAGATGACCAGGTCAAAGTGAATGGGCATCGCATTGAGCTCGGCGAGATTGAGCAAGCAATTCTCCGAACGGGCGAGGTCACGGATTGCGTTCTCACTGTCTGGAAGCATAACAACACAGCTCATCTTGTGGCCAACGTGGTCTTCAACCCCGTTGATCAAGAGCTAGGCATTCTCTCACCAGACCTTTTTGCCGAAGAAACACAACGTCTCAAAAACAAGCTCCACGGCTTGGCTCACTATATGGTCCCGAAGTTCCTCCTTCCTCTTCCCTTCGTTCCTCGAATGCCTTCCGGTAAAGCGGATCGCAAGCAACTCAAGGCACGTGTGCAGTCTCTCAATCAGGGTGAACTTGCCAAATACTCTCTCAACAAGCTTGGCACCTCTGGCTCTGAAGATATCATCCCTATTGTTTCCGCGTCCCAGAAGATTCTTCAAGAGGCTTGGATTGAGATTCTGCAGTTACCCGACGACAAGTTCGGGTTGGAGGCTAATTTCCTCAGCCTCGGTGGTGACTCCATCTCCGCCATCAATCTTGTCAGCTACATTCGACGCAAGGGTCTGAACATCAGCGTACGAGATGTCGTCAAATACCCTCTGCTGGGGGTAATGGCCGAGTATCTTCAGCAAGAGACGGATCAAATATCAACTGAGACTGTCGTCTTTTCGCCGCCGACAGAGTTGGATGCTTTGATCTCTTCTGAAATTCAACAGCAGCAGTGCCAATATGTGTACCCCTGTTCCGCTGGACAAGCCGAGTTCCTTGCTCAGGGAGCTCGGGCCGACCAGTTCTGGTGCTTGATGGCAGTCCGCTCCCTTGGAAACAATCCTGATATCTCTCAGTGGATTGATCTTACAAAGAGGTTGGCAGAGACAAACGAGATTCTCCGCACCACCTTCACCCAATTCCAAGGCAAATGGTATGGTGTTGTTCTGAATGATCCCACACCCGTCTTGGAAGTCTACGATGTCACAGACGGAGCCGAGAAAAAACAAATACTCGACATAATATGGAAAGATCGCTTTACGTTCGGAAAGCCTTTCATCCGCTACGCAGTTCTGCGCTACCCGAATGGCGAGCATCAAATTGCCACAAAACTAGACCACGGTCTCTACGACGGCACCCTCCTCCGCGTCTTCGATGCCCATTTCCAAGCCTACCAGCGGGGCGAGGAAGTCGAAAAATTCACTTCCTTCAAGGAATTTGCATTCCACATCTGGCAAATCAACCAAACACGCCCAACCCTCGACTTCTGGACCCAACCGGACAAGAGACCCATCGCCTTCAACTATCCCAACGCAACAGAGCCCTGTATCAACGCCTCGGTCGTGCACATAATTCACCTCGACTTCGAAACCTTCAGCCGCTCCAGCGGCGTGACAGTCTCAACACTCTTCCAATCCATCTTCCAGATCTGGCTCGCCCGTCGCAGCGGCCAGACAAGCATCGCTTTCGACTACCTCTACACAGGCCGCAACGTGGACCTACCAGATCCACAAGGCATAAACGGCACCTGCGCCAATTTCCTACCCATGCGCTCCGAGGTTGACCCGCAGACTCCCGTGCAGGTGTATCTCCTGCGAACGCAAGACGATTTCTGGCAGTACACCGAGAATAACACTGTCGGAATTGAGGATATCTGTCAGGCGTGCGGAGTTCCGCGTGCAGAGGCAGAAAACCAGGCACTATTCTTGTTCCAGCCTTTCGAGCCGGCGTCGCCGGCGAAGGAGGTGACGCAGAAGTGGGTTGTGATGGCTAAGTCCGAGGTGACTATGTTGCAGCCTTACGCGGTTGTCTTTGAGGTTATTAAGACTGCGGATTTGAATGGGTATAAGTTGAAGTTTGCTTATGATAGCTCTGTGTGGGCGAAGGAAGAGGTGGAGGTGGAAGTTGGTGTCGTTGAACAGATGCTGTCGCGTGTTGTCGGAGATGCGAATGCTTTGATTGGAGATGTTCTTCAAACGGTATAAAATAACGGTATAAAATATTCGTATTTTCTTGTCATTGCCATGCTATTTCTTGTTTTTTTTGGCTATTTTTTGCTTCCTTGTCTTCTTCGATTCTCTTCCCTTGAGTTTGACTCTCTGCTGGCTCAAGACCTTTCCTTTGTTTTACTTTTCTTTAGAAATCGGTCCATAGAATGATACAGCAAGAACTAGCTTTGACAATTGTTACCTATGTGATTCCTTTATATTGATAAGTTGTGATAGAAGCTATGACTCTTCTATGAGTAAATCGCGGCAAATGTCATTTCGCCGAACCGCTGAAAATCCATCAGAGCCTTTTCCCAAGCTCACAGAATATAAACCCAATGTAAAAGCCCTGGATTAAAATTCAAACTCATTTCATCATGTCCCTCACCTTCGACTATACCCCCCTCACAGTTGAAGGCGTGAGCCTCAACCTATCAACGGTCCATAAGCTCAACTCAAGCCCACCAATTCTCTTTCTCCACGGCTTCGGTTCCAGCAAAGAAGATCTTGCCGATCTAACCATCCAGCCATCCTTAAAACACTATGGCTTCATTGCCTACGACGCCCCCGGCTGCGGCCACTCAGTCAGCGACAACCTCTCCGCCACGGACATCCCGTTCCTGGTGGCGACCGCCGAAGCCTTGCTCGCACGCTTCAATATAGACAAATTCCACCTGATAGGCCACTCAATGGGCGGTTTAACAGCCCTCCTCCTCGCAAACCAGCATCCAGACCGTGTCCTCAGCTTCGTGAATATCAAAGGCAATCTTGCACCAGAGGATTGCTTCCTCAGCCGCCAGACCTTCATGTTCCCAGCTGATGACGGTGATGCATTCATGGATGCTTTTATTGAGCGGACGCGCACATCGGGCTCGTTTGCCAATGCTATGTATGCTAGTACCCTGCGCGCCCGAGTCCGAGCTGGTGCGGTTCGGCCTATTTTCGAGTCTATGGTACAGTTGACTGATCATGGAGACTTGATGAATAAATTTTTGGCATTGCCGTGTCCGCGCATGTTCATGTTCGGGGAGGAGATGCGTGGCTTGTCGTATTTGCCGTTGTTGGAGAAGGAGGGCGTTGAGTTGGCCGATATTGTGGGCGCTGGGCATTTCCCTATGTATTCTAACCCCGTTGAGATGTATCGCCGCATTTCGGGGTTCTTGGATCGATGCGGATGGGATTAAGCTGTATATAGAATCATAGGTAAACCTAAAAGTGAACATAGATGCCGATATTTGCTCCTGCTGAGGTGACCAATGCTTAGGAAGGAGCTTTGCCTCAGGCCAGAAAAGCTGTCTATAAATTTAGGAACCACCTTGGAACCCCCCCTTGTCATTGGCTATTCCTCCGAATGTCAGGATATTGACGGATATTTTTGTTTACAAAAGAATCAACTCGGTACCTTGGACTCGGTCAGCTAATCAACAAGTGAGGCATTTGAATATGGCAAAATTCATTGAGCCATTGTGGCCTGATTCGCTGCAAAGGAGATTGGTTACCATGATCCAGCCTGAAACGGCACGCAGCGCCGAACATGACGACTCCGGCTCAGCCGGAATTTGCAATGGATGCAAGTATTCAAGGACCGCAACCGGATCCAAATTTCAAATAAATCGCTCAAGTACTTTGAGCACAAGATAGACGGCCTCCGTTGGACCTCCGCGCCTGAACTAACTAAAAACAGTGCGGGGGCATCCCGTCAGGGCTATCATTCGCGCCATCAACAGTTCAGATTCGCAGACAAGCTCTTTACCAATGTTTATGTGGATCCCCGGTGATATCGGGTTTGACTCCAGCCACTCGCAGAGGTCGTACAATGACGAAGCTTTGCTCTCTTGTGGGATATGGGGCCATGTTACATTTGGCGTCGAGTCGGTGGCTACTGAGTGATAACTCGTCTTTTAGATATTGGACAGACCATTGCTAGCGTTCCTGAGAAGGATCCACGCAATTTATGTGTCCAATCCTAACGGCTTGTTTGTTTGTCGGTATTCCCCGCTGTCTTCCCTGTATATGAAGACAATAGTATTGTCCCTCGAAACTTACACTCTTTTCCCTGCATCTCTCAGACTTTGATCAATCACACAGAATCTGTGAAGATTGTCCGATACTTATCATGGCAGACAAAATCTCCGGCGCCAACATGGGTGCCGTGGCCGATGCTCATCTGGATGAGGGAGAAAAGATGGATACGAAGGAGCGTGCCGTCTCTGTTTCTCCCGAGCCCGCGTCTACTTTTTTTGATAACAATCGCTCGATCTACTTGGATTCTAGCATCACCTTCGAGAACTACGTCTACTGGGCCCAGCGGTCGCGCGAGGTTGAAAAGAACATTTCGACTGACGATGCTGGATTTGCGTACTTGAGCAAGAAGCTTTTTAGTAAAAGGTCTGACGCTCCAGCGCTAACACAGAGACAGGCTCGGGAACAAGATGCCCCTGCCATGGCCGAGCCCAGCGCCAAATCTACCAGCAAATCGAACGGCAATAGCACAAGTGATGGTTGGGGCATCACTGAGACGGAATGGGAACAGGCACAGCGGGCCGCGCGAACTGCAACCTGGGGTTCGATCTTCTATCTCATTTCCACGGACATCCTTGGACCAATCAATGTCCCCTGGGCAATCAGTCAGATGGGCTTTGGGCCAGGGGCTGTACTTTACACTGTTTTCGGGGCCATGGCTTGTTACTCTGGCTTGCAACTATGGAGGATCTTCATCGGTCTTGATTCGACTCGATTCCCGATGCGCAATTATGGCGATGTGGCTTTCCGTGTGTACGGAAACTGGGCGCGCATCTTTGTGAACATCCTACAAAGCTTCCAGTTCTTCCTCAACGTGTCCCTGCTCACTGTAAGCAACGGACAAGGACTGGCGCAGATGGCCGTCGGTGCCAATGGCCAGGGGTTCCTTTGTTTCATCGCTGCTGAGGTTATCTTCATGGTCATCGGCTTTGTGTTCGGGCAGATCCGCACCCTGCAACGCCTTTCTTACCTGGCCAACATTGCGGTCTGGCTGAATATCATTGTCGTCATCATGACCATGGTTGTGGTCCATCAGTATCCCCCCAACTACTCAGCCTCGCTGACTAGCTATGGTACCCCAAAGGGGCCTGTGAAGACAAGCGGCTACTGGCCTGCGAGCTCAACTCTTAACGATAAAATCAACGCTATGATGAACGCTGTCTTTGCGTACGGCGGCGCAACCCTCTTCAATGAGCTCATGGCTGAGATGAGACGGCCATATGACTTCTGGAAGGGCTTTATCATTGCCGAGATCTTCATCTATGTTTGCTACCTTGTCTCGGGCATGGTTGTGTACAGTGCGCAGGGCCAATTTACATTCAATCCTTCTTATCAAGGTAAGCCGCATGACATCCAAGGGAGATCTTGAGGTTGCTAAGAATCCTGCAATAGGTATCCCAAATTCTGCCTACAATTTCCAGACTTTAGGCAACGCCATTTCTTTTATCACTGGCGTCATTGCAGCACTGCTATATGGTAACATTGGTATCAAAGTCTTCTACTCAGCCGTGTTCCGCGATATCTTCCATTTCCCAGAATTGAACAGCCGAACTGGCAAGTGGCTATGGGTTGGGCTTGGTAAGTTAAGATATAGATACGAAAGGCTCCATTTGTACACAAACATTAACGATCCCTCTAGTACCTACCTACTGGGCTCTCGCCTGGGTCATTGCCGCCGCAATCCCTCAGATCAGCAATCTAACATCCTTCGTGGGAGCCGCCTGCATCCTGCAGTTTTCTTACACGTTCCCACCAATGTTGCTGGTGGGATTCAACGTCCAGAATGATGCGATACTCCCCGAAGAGGAGTTCAACCCGACGACTGGCCAGGTGCAGCGCTTGGACAATGGAATCAGGCGGTGGATTAGAGGTTACAAGAAGAAGTTTGTGTGGAACACTTTTGATGTAATCTACTCGCTTGCGGCCTTGTCCGCCGCTGGCCTGGGAATTTGGGCTTCAGTTACTTCCATGAACACAAATTTCAAGGAGGGTAAACTGACCCATTTCACTTGTGCGAACCCGGCTGGATAGATCAGGTTCAGTGTTGAATTATAGGGCTGGGAATTTGTTTTGAACATGAACAAGTACTTCCAAGGTTAGCTACCTGTTCTGTGAATATATACAATGCCCACCCGGCTATCCACAATGAGTGGAACTGGTTCCATATGCCCTTAGTCGATGTACGTTAGACTGCAACGTGTTTTGGAGTCAAGAGGGTTGTTCTATTCACAAGTCCCCTATTAATACAAAGTCCCAGACGCCGTCTATGCAAAAAGAATTCTACTGAGCTGCGCACTGCGCCGGTTCACCGTCGTCTTCCTCGTCTTCCCATGCTGACGCGTCATGGCCATCCTGCGCACCGAAGTCTTCCATCTGACCCTTGGGGTCGTATTCAACTTCGTCCACAGTGTCAGCCTTGATAGGAGGGTTGGGTTTTGGGAGGATTTCCTTGAGCTTCTCCAGCATCTCTGGGGTGGGCTTCCACTTGTCATCGGGGAACTTGACATCAACAACCAGGTACAAGTCACCACGGGCATCGGTACGCTTCATGGGCATTCCCTCTCCGGGAACCTTGAGGACCTGTCCGGGTGAGAGGATAGCGCCGGCGGTGAGGGGGTGGTTAAGCTCAATGCCACGGCCATCGAGGTGCTTGATCACGACGCGGGAGAACCCGGTCAAGGATTCAGCAAGAGTGATATCGATAGTTGCGCGGAGATCCGAGCCCGCCCGTGTAAACACGGGGTGTTCTTCCTCAATGATTTTGAAAACAATGTCGCCGGGTTCTTGATCGGGCACCTGGTCGGCCTCGCCTTCCAACACGATCCGGTCTCCTTCCCTAGAGCAGTTGAGTATGTGCTTCCGTCAAATAATAAGAAAAAGACCGGCTTACCTCGCGCCTCGGGGGATGTAGATCTCCAGTATCTTCTTCGCCTCGGTTGTTCTAGTTCCCTTGCACTTCTTACACTTATCCTTCGGGGCGAAGTATGAGCCTTCTCCGCTGCAAGTGGTACAGATAACCGTCTGTTGTGTCACAAACTGGCCCATGCGCTGCAAGACCTCCTTGTGGCCATGGCCATCGCAAGTCGAGCACTTTTTGGCAGTGGCCTTTTCCTTGCCACCCTTGCCCTTGCAATGTCCGCAAATGATATTCTTGACGCTGGAAAACCTCACAGTCTTGCCCTTGTATAGATCCTCCAGGCTGACTTCGTAATCTTGCTCTTCGCTGGGGCTCTTGCGCGGTTTGTTGGGGCGACCACCGGGCGTTCCTCCCATTCCTCCCATACCAGGCATCCCGCCCATACCGCCCATGCCACCGAACATCTGTGCCAGCAGGTCATCCAGGTCAGGTTGCCCTGCCATGCCTGGCTCACCCGAGCCGTTGAAGGCAGACATGCCGTGTGTGTCGTAGAGGTGTCGCTTGTCATCGTCGTAGAGAATATCATAAGCCTCCTGTACGGCCTTGAACCTGACCGAGGCTTCCTCGCGCTCGGCTTCGGGAACTTTGTCGGGATGGTTGGCTAAGGCCGCCTGTTGGAAATCCGACTGTCAGTGTCGCTGGAATACGGAGAGGATCGGCCGTTGTCTTGCCTTGCGGTATGCCTTGCGGATGTCATCTTTAGTTGAGCTCTGATGGATCTCTAGGACCTCTGTATAAATGAATAAGTGATCAATATGGTATTTCTTTATAGTTGATCCGCGCAAAACATACCGTAGAGGTCAACTCCAGCCGTAGCCACTGGAAAAGTTGTTAGTAGAGTCAAAGAAAACACGGCTTTCCAACGTACTTATCAGTGCTTAATCAGTATAAAATACGGTCAGACTTTTTCTTCGGTAAAACGATGCCGTCAACTTAAGCCCGATAGTTAAAGGAGAGTGGTGAACGAGAAGTGAGAGCGGGAGTTGTTTGATCCAAAGAAGTTGAGAATTTTTGTTCGGCAGCTCCGCGCCGCAGCTCCGCAACTCCGCAACATCTCAAAGAGATCGGCCATCTATTCCTTTCATTTGACACTTGGACCGTTGTGCAATGAGGAGTCATCAAGGGCTATTTGCCAGGAGATCTTGGATCATTCAACGCAGAGCCTTTTCCTCTTCTCCGGCTGCTCGAGCACCTGGTTTGAAGAACAAGCTGCCGAATGGCCCTGCGCGCACGCGTTTTGCGCCCTCGCCCACCGGATACCTCCATCTAGGCTCCCTACGCACAGCACTCTTCAACTATTTGCTAGCAAAACGTACCGGTGGTCAATTCCTGTTGCGCATTGAGGATACGGACCAGGTTCGTTGGTTGCGCTCCGTTGCATGGGCTACGACTGATTACGATAGAAACGGACGATTCCCGGGGCGGAACAGCGACTTTACGATGATCTACAATGGGCAGGATTAAATTGGGACGAAGGTCGGACTGAAGTATATACAAATATTGAGGGCAATTGCTGACTTCTCGCTTTGATGACAGGTCCCGTCGTTGGTGGTCCCTATGGACCTTATAGACAAGTGAGATATCACACCTTTTGTCACGAAGCAAACCATTCCTAACTCTTGTTCCCGTATAGTCCGAACGAACAGCTTTATATCAGTCCCATGCCAACGATCTTATCTCCAATGGCCATGCATACCGGTGTTTCTGCTCCGCAGAACGATTGGATTCGATCGCCCGTCACCGCAGCCAGGCAGGACTGCCGCCAGGCTATGACCGGAAATGCGGCGATGTGTCTGCCGAGGAATCGGAAGATCGAGCAGCCAAGGGAGAGGCACACATTATCCGATTAAAAGTGGAGGAATACCCCGTGTTCAATGATCTGGTTTATGGCAAATCTGGTCAGAATCGACCGAACAACGCGAAGTTGGATTTCATCGACCGTGTATACAACGACCCAGTCCTTATCAAATCGGACGGACACCCTACGTACCACTTGGCAAACGTCGTGGATGATCATTGTATGAAGATCACTCATGTTATCCGCGGAACAGTGAGTTTACTTATTATATTTCTAGCTATCAAGTCACAAGATACTGAACTAACATCTATTAGGAATGGATGCCATCCACACCTATGCACATGGCGCTATATAATGCCTTCAAGTGGACGCCACCAAGCTTTGCTCATGTCCCTTTGCTCGTCGACAAGAGTGGACAAAAGCTCAGCAAGCGCAATGCAGATATCGACCTCTCCTCATTCAGGGATCAGCAAGGGATCTTCCCATCCACATTGGTGAACTTTGCTTCCCTCCTAGGCTGGTCACATTCCGAGAAGTCTGATGTGCTAAGTCTGAAGGAACTGGAACGGATTGTATGTCTTTCTCATTCTCGAAGACTTTTCACTACTAACAATGTTACTAGTTCAACTTGAAAATCACTCGAGGTAACACTGTCGTCTCCTTTGAAAAGCTCCTGTTCCTCCAGAAGGGGCATGTCCAACGCTTGGCCAAAAGCGGCGGCCCTGAGTTCGACGAGATGGTGAAGAAGGTGACCTTGGTGGTGGAAGAAAGCCATCCTCTGGACAAACTGTAAGTTGGCCATCAACCGTATAACTCACGCTTGGAAGCATGGTACCCCATGACTAACACCAAGCAGCAATACGATCCTCAAAAGTCGCACTCTCTCGGAATACATCGCGCCCCTTATCCGCGCAGATGCCAACAACTACACAAATGCAAAGGAGTTCGCCCAACGTAACTCCACCTTCTTTACCCCTAAACTCGACAGAGCTCCTTACAAACCGGTCTTACCCCAATCCTTCCCCGAAGTTCCAATCCAAGCCCTGCACACCGCAGCAGCCGCTTTAACCCTCGTCCCACCCGCAGCCTGGAACATCGACACACACCGTGACAACATTAACAGCTACGATGGCACAGAAATCGTAGTATCCTCGGCATCTAAGTCAGAGACACCCCTTGGCTCCAATAACGCAGCCAAAATATTCAAGAAGGAGCTATATCACTATCTCCGCTGGGCGCTGTCGGCTTCTGCGCCTGGGCCTGGAATCTCAGAGACTATGGTAGTCCTAGGGAGAGATGAGACACTTCGCCGAGTGCGGGACGCCAAGGCGTTGACACAGTCCTTGATTCCTTCTGCTGGCCAGAGAGTTCCTAAGGGAACTTTGCCTGAGGATCAGAGTTGGATGGGGACTCTTGCGACTAGCCGGTAATGTAAAATGAGATCGACTGACTGTACTATAACTGTATCTGATATAACCAATTCAAATATGTATCTTCTGAAGACAAGATATTGATGCACTCGCGCTTGCTTGGCAGGTTGTCCGTTTTTAACTGCGGTAAATAACTCCATGATAAGCAGCTGTCCTGTCCTGCTCTACAATTCCTCTACCAGAATTTACCGATTGATTGATATAGCGAAAGAACAAGTAACCATGTGCATCGCGGTCTAAGAGCTGTAACAAGTCTTTGTCTAAGTCGAACCCTCCACGACAATCATGTTTGCTTACCACAGGCCCAAAGAGGCTGTGGTAGCCTGACAACGAACACCACTTAAGTTTATATCAAAGGCTATACATAGAGAAGTCCATTTCACAACTAAGCCTTTTTTGGTCATTTTCTGCTGTCTACCCAGCAAACTGAGAAGGGGAGAAAATATCTATATAACCAGGCATCTAAAAAGACTAGCTGAGGAGACTACTAAGAAGACCACTAAGAAGACTACGACCGCATAAGCGGCCGACTATTCTTGTCCCTGAATAAGTCAAGTCTCTCCGCATAAGGTGTATTTATTGGACAATTGAACAAAGGCTTGAAGAACCAGAAGATAAAATTAACAACACCTTATCAAAACACTGTACTTCGCTGACAAATACATAGAAAAACGGTGAAAACCAAGGACAAAATCCGACTCCCAAAACCGGAGATCGAAAAGGGAATAAACAAGCCACAAGCACCAAGCCAATGGAAACAATAAGTGACAGAGAAACGAAGAAAGCTAACACCATGCCAAGAAGACCAGAAAAAGGAGAAGATTAAAACCAGTGGGAATTGAAACAGGAGGGTGTCAGTCGGGGAAAGGAAGCCAAGGTTTATCATGAGCCGTGCAGAATCCAGTCGTGGGATCATCAAAGGTCAACGGTTGCGTAACCACCGTTGAAAATCCGAGGCGCCGAGAGATAAGGTGCAAAAGGTGAAATGCATTATGGGGAGGGGATGCGATGTCAGGACATCTAGTAAGTTTCGTACTCATCAGCCCACTCGGTGTCACTGCCAGCAACGCGCAGGACCTGCCCGGGATGCGGACCGTCTGGACTGACACTGCGAATACCCTTGGCCTTCTTGCCAGTGAGATCGGATCCGTCCTCAGGTGCAAATCGCTTTCCTCCTTGTGCAGCACGGAGTTTGGAATAGTAAATCTCACTGGGATCGGCTTCCGATTCCGAGCCATCCTCGAAAGTCTCCCAGTTTTCAGATCCAGAGGTTGCAGTGTTGACTGTAGAGGAATTGGAGACCTGACGGGCAGCTGGGGGCGGAGCTGCGTGCTGCAGGTACGGGTTTGGTCGGGGGAAGGCTTGGCTAGAGTTCAGAGACAGTGACGACTGTGAGGAGTGAGATGAATGAGAGAACCCGGTTGATCTTTGCGAGTTCGAGAATCCTGAAGTGCTCATGAACGATCGCTGCCGGTCATCATAGACGTCTTCCGGGCTAACAGGCCGCACATAGGCACTGGACATAGCGCTGTTGCAGCGAGGCGGCTCCATAAGGTGGCTGAAGCGGTCTTCCCTTGACTCAACCGTTAACGCACGCATCCGTGGGGGAGGTCCGCGCGGGGGCGGCATCTTTCCATTAAGTGTGCTGGACGAGTAGGCACCGGGTTGTATACGACGTTCAGGGGAGTTGTTTCCATGGGGCATGTTTCCCAGTGGGACACGCGCGGGAAGCTTCGAAGGGGATGTTGCACCGGCTCTTGAGGTTGCCCCAGACCTAGAAGCACCGTAGCCAATTGTGTTGTGTTTAACTGGGCCGCTGCTGGTAGGTGTCTTGGTGGCTGAGCGGGGTGGAGGCGGGCCTCTCATAGAGCTTCCAGGCCGGGGAGGCGGGTGTTGTCTCATTGTGCTTGCTTTGGTAGTTGAGGGTGGTGCTGATGGTGTCTTTGAGCGTGGTGGGGGCATTGACTTGACAGGTGTCAACGAATCAAGATATCGGTCTCCATGCACCAGGAATGGTCGGCCGAATTCGTCTTCCCAATGCTCCAACTCTTTGCGCAGCTCAGCTTCAAGTTTCGGCAATTCTTTGGCGATTCTCTTGCGCAGTTTCTCCTCTCTCAAGAGCTTTCCAGGGTCACGCTTCTCTCCCTTGTTCCCGCGGCCCATGAGGCGGGATGCATCTTGGCTTGACGTTGCAAGTGCCTCGCGGTCTGTCAGAAGAGTGCGGTGTCTCTCAATCATTTCGAGAGTAGGAGCGCGCTGCTCCTTAAGAGCCTCCAGTCGCGTAATTTCGGCCTCATGAGCCTCGAGCAAGGCATCACTGCACACATCGGAAAATGCAGGTGTGAAATCGAGCATTTCCTCTTCGGAGAAGAAAAGAGCGTCCCAAAGTTCCTGCAATCGGCAGCGAGCATCCTCCACAAACAGGTGGAGATTTTGTCTCTTAAGTTCGTTGAGGCGTGTCAATTCATCTTCGAGGTCATTGATTACGCGCAAACCGCAACCGCGGTTCGCAGCCAGGAATGCCTTGCGATCAGCCTCCTCAACACCGAAGCGATCCCAAAGAGAGATTACAGTAGTTCTGAGTTCGTTGATCTTGCGCTCGCGGCCCTTCTTTTCTTCCACCAATTTATTTCGCTTGGCCATGAGGTTGGCGACATCATCTTCATGCAGCCCCAGTTGCTCAGGGGAGTCGCGATAACACTTCACGATAGTGGAATCTGTTTGCGCCTGGGGTGTCCCAAGCTCGGCCCAGAGCTTGATCATTTCTTCGCAGGCAGATTGGACCTGGGCAATGCGGCGGTGGTACTCTTCGTAGACGTGGGTGAATTCGGCATCTAATGCCGTCACATACATAGGCGAAAGGTCGAAGCTCGGCGGAATCGAGGACCCTGGCTCAGTGGGAGGAAGCTCGAGCTTGACAAACGATGGCTCGAGGTGTGAGGAGTAAGATTCAAGCGCGTCCACAAGTTCTATCGGATGTCAGTAAAGGAGTGCCAGCGACACATCACACAGATAACACTCACTCTTAACCTGCTCAAAGCGCTCACGATGCAACTTGCTCATCGCATCATTCTTCTCACGCAAGAATTCAATACATTTGTTAAGTGGGTAAGTGACACGAAGGTCGTCGCGGTTAAGCTCGTATTGGCCATTGGCCCGTTCATCGCTCAGGGACGATTCCATTTGTTCAATAGCTGTAATAAGACGTTCTGCTTCCTGCGCCATATCCTCTCTCTCCCTAACAATAGAATTAGCAAGCCTCCAAAGGGCCTGTTTATGGATGTAACTCACTCATCAACAACCTTAAGATGATTGTTCAAGGTCTCTGACAGGGCGCTGAAGAGCTGTATCACTCTGTTAGCCACGCGACAATGCCATTGTTACGCCGATATTGAGCTTACCTCAGCTTCACGGGACTCGCGCTCGCGCGCAGGAACTCCAATCTCGTCGTAAATCCCATGGAGCTGGGCGACGATGTTGTTGACCTGAGTGGTCAGGTAGCCGGTGTCTACCGCCATTGTAATGAAAGCCCCTTAATGAGGGTGTCAAAAGCCAAGACTAATAACAAAGAATGGGGTGTATCCAATCCAACGACACAATGCCGAGCGACGCTGCGACAGGGTGACCAATGTCGGGATCAAAACAAGAGAGCCTGGCACACAGCACACAAGGTGCGACGAAAATAAACGAAAGTAGAGGTCTGCGAAAGCACTTAGGGCAGCAACATAGGAAAGCGAGCACACTGTTGTTTATGAGGGGGAAGTACTGAAATCGCAGATGATAGATAACATCAAGTTTCCAAGGTCGCAAGTGGGTGTTTGGGCGCGATCGTCGTCCTGGGCAACGGATGACTCAGCCAACCCCACCGCCCAGTTCTGCCAATCAAATGATCAACCCCACGGCCTACTCTTACTTCATGCATTGACTTCTGATACTATTTATTCTCCGGTCCTTGCAGAACTCCCATTATCACTGAGATCCCTTGCCTTAGGTACTCTGATCCCTGCAATACATTGTGTACTTCGACTGCCTGCTCCATCCCCATCCATCCAAAATGCAGGCTGCCCAGCATGCCTGGGGTGAGTAGCTCCATACCCATATGACAGCCAGCTTGTAATTAACCAATGTCCCCCCACAGAGCTCCAGAACGCCATAACCGTCTTCGACCATCAACGAGACGCCCTCTACGAATACAATGCTGATACAGAAAAAGCCCTCAACGACGAGCGACCATGGGCCACCGATCCATACTATTTCAAGCACGTCCGAATCTCCGCTACGGCACTATTGAAGATGGTGATGCACGCGCGGTCGGGTGGCTCACTAGAGATTATGGGTCTGATGCAAGGCTACATCCTACCAAACACCTTTGTCGTGACAGATGCGTTCCGACTGCCAGTCGAAGGCACCGAGACCCGAGTGAATGCGCAGGACGAGGCAAATGAGTACATGGTCTCTTATCTGCAGTCGTGTCGAGACGCGGGGCGGATGGAAAATGCCGTCGGATGGTATCACAGTCACCCTGGTTATGGGTGCTGGCTGTCTGGGATTGATGTGGCCACTCAGCAAACACAGCAAATGACCGGACCCTTTGTCGCCGTCGTCATCGATCCGGACCGTACCATCTCCGCCGGCCGCGTTGAGATCGGCGCTTTCCGCACATTCCCATCGAACTTTACCCCGCAGAAGGAGGCTCATGAGGACGACGAGTATCAGACTATCCCGCTCGGGAAGGCGGAGGACTTCGGCGCACATGCCAATCAATACTACTCTCTTGATGTCAGTCATTTCAAGAGCACTCTTGACACGGAAATATTGTCCCTTCTATGGAATAAATATTGGGTCGCGACTCTCAGCCAGAGCCCTCTATTTACCTCTCGTGATTTCAGTAACAAACAGATCATGGATCTCAGCCAAAAAGTGCGCAAAGCCGCGCGTGGAATGGAGGCCACTGGTCCTCGTGCCGGTGGTGTCAACACCAAAGATCAACAGCTGGATAAGGTTGTCCGTGGCGGACAGCGGATTGTTGCAGAGGAAGTGAAGGGTCTCCTAGCATCCGAAACGAAGATGAAGCTGTTCCACGGCATCGGAAGTGAGACTTCTTTGACGGAGTGATTCAACTCAGACGACGAAGGGTCCTCAATCCCATAGATGTTGACACGACTGCCACGCTTTTTCTCTTTAGCTTGAACTGTTGTATTTGGCGCTCGGCGGGTTGATATTCCTCTATTCCTTTGCCTCGCCATATTCGCTGGCATTTCTCGGGTCTTGCCGTATGCAGCGGTTTTTTTCTTGATGCATCATGATAATAGAATATCTAAAATTGCAGTTCCTACGAATGAACGAATTTACGACTTCGTGTCTCGCCGTTTGTATGCGTCCCAAGCAAGGAAGCAGTCTAAGATAAATCAAGAGAATCAACCTCTATTGGCGTGGAATACACAGCATTCCCCGCAAGAATCGAATAAGTAGTGAAACACTGTATATAATGAAGTGGAAAGCATCAAGCCAACTCCACCTGGTAACATCCATCAGACAGGAACAAAAGTCTCAAGTCATTCATGACGTTCATTATTCAGAAGACGGCGTGGAGGACATAAGCTTGAAAAGAAAAAAGCAGGTCGCCCCAAACTGGCGACAACACAAGAGGATATGTTGAAAAAGAAACGGAAAAAAAGTAGAAGTGAAATCAAAGGCCAAAAAAATGTACGCCGAGAAAATGGCCAGAATATGTCACAGTCAGTACAAAGAGGTGAGTTCAAGGTGCCCACAGAGACAGGTAACCTCATCTGGGAGATAAAAAAAATGGAAGGAAAAAGGGGAATAGACAAGAAATCCCGACCAATCGAACAGCTCTATTGCCGGGGAAAATGGTATATCGAGAATCAAGACACGGAGTATACTCCGTATTCGTCGGTGTAATGATAAATGTCAGGCCGAGGGTTACTGCATCGAGAATAAGTGTTCGCAGGTGTGGGTCTGGAAAGACATTCACATGCATGCGATGAATCGATCTGCAAGTATCCTCGAGAGGTAAGAGGTGGGAAGATGAGGTGTGGAGACTAGGATAGCCTAAACAGGGCCCATAAATGCCCCAAAAGGAATCGTTTTAGCCGGTGTTGGTGATAAAACACGAGCGTCGATTGGAGCGTGAATGTCGGATTTGTCGAACCTGTTTTGTGGCGCGGGGACGTAAGACGTAACTTGACAGGGATCTTCACGGGTTACAGGAAACCGGACTCAGATAGTAATCTACGAAATTCAGAATCAAAAACAGTTAGTCTCAACAGCCGAACAGTTTTGAGAGAAAAAAGAAAGCAGAGTTGTCTTGGCCGAAAAAGGAGGAGAATAGGAGGTCAAATTTGGGTATCGCCGAGCAAATGCCAAACGCCATTTAAAACAAACAAAAAGCCGAAATTATCGCAAAATAGCGACGGTGGATGCAAATAACAAGGAGCCCTTGTCTCTGCTTGTGGCTTCAGCATACCTTGCAATCTTTTCGTCCTCGCGCTCCCTAGGCTCGATTTCCAGACTTCGTTCGTACATGTCGTGTACATCGCCAGCACCTTGGAGGTTACTGAGAATGTAATCTTGAAGTTCGCCGACGGGTTGCAAAAGATAAGGCACGTTCTGGTATTGTTGGATGTCCCGAATGACTTCTGCGGTCTTGGCCCGTTTGTTGAAGTTGATCAATTCTGATGGTGTTAGAGATGGGATACCGTCTTCAATGAAGGTCAAATCCGTGAGATAGACACCTAAGATGTGTTAGCCGCAAAGTAAAGGGGTGAGAATACTCCAAGACAATCTGTCTGAAATGATCGTGATGCATACCGAAAAATGGAATACAGGGCGGGTTAGCGAGATGCAGGGTTTCTCGGTATTCGCCAAAGTTCTTCGTACTAGCCATAAGCCGACGCATCTGTTCCAGAATTGCGGACGTGCGTCCGCTAACCTGACCCCACGTTCTACCTAGACGATGAATGGGTGCGGTTCCAAGAGCCGAGATGATGGACGTCAGGGTAGAATAATTGTTGAGATTGCGACATTTCTGTATGATCAAGTTAGTAAGGCCGGAGTTTGTCAAGCAAGCATAGTAAACACATACATCAGCCACGTTCACAAAGTGTTTGATGACGACAACACGCTTCTTAACATCGCCTTGAGCGAGAATCATTTCGGCGACCCAGTTGGTAAGCTGGTTCGAGTGAAGAATCAAGGCCTTGACATTGGGAGATGGTTCCGGCTCATCAGGGCCGACCTTCTTCTGCCACGTTTTGTTCAAACACTCAGTGGGCCGAATTTTGGAGTAGAGGCGCGACTCGATGATGGTCAGCTGCCGAGCAAACTCCGTCGGATCAATGTCGAGGAACTTGAGCTTCTTCATATTCTTAGGGATGATTGGTGTTGGTGCGGCGGTGCTCTGAGTCGGAACAAGGCGCTTGACAGTTGTATCTTGTCCTCGAAGTCGTTGTTCGATCACGGCCAATAATGTAGGAGTACCTGGTGTTTTTGTGGTAGCGATGGAGTCGCTCGTAAAGGTATGGACACGTCGCAGGAGATCCATGTGCAGTTCATCATTGGGCTCCATCCAGAAGTGATCGAACCAGCTCTTAAGAATGTTGACGACACGGAATCTGATCGGCTTCTGTTTCCGATCAATCCACATTTGCATGTCATCTTGATTCAGGCCAAATGGAGGCTGGATGTTAAATCGCTGGACAAGCAATTCAAATAGTTCAGTGGCAGTAGTAAAAGAGCGATAGGTGAGGAGGAAGGTGTTGTTGAAGGATGCATCAAGCTTATCGTGGCGGGTGAGATGTTCAACCAATCCCGCGAGTGTGCCACATTTGAGGATTGGCAAGTCTCCCTTGTTATCGTAGAAAACTTCGCCTTCGTGGGCCATCTTCAAGAACCAAGGAGTCTCTTCGGGCTCACGGACTGGCTCACGGATTGGCTCCCGGGTGATAGCTGTGGGGGGTGCCTGGCCAAAGAATCGTTGTGCCTTGTCCATATTTCTTCGTACTTTATCGGTGCCACTTTCCTTTTCAGGAGCGTAGGAAGACGGAATTCCGATTGACTCCGTGGCAATCTTGGCCTTGGACTCGCCTCGACTATGCATTTTGTTGTACGACTCATCTTCCACTTCTTGGCGGCTATCCCGTCTGAGGGACGATGCTGATTCGGTGGGGATTTGCTCGAGGAGCAGCGACAATGAGAAGCCAATCTGGGAGACATAGTTCTCCAACTGCCTAACAATGCCTCGCACGGCATTCACACGATCGTCGAGCGAATTCCCACGGAGTTCTGCCCACTCATCGGCTAGAGGGGCAGAGACTGCTTGGCAGCTTAGGACGAAATCTCCAATAGCATCGTAGACTCTTTGCTTTTGCAAGCTGAAGTCTACTAGCTGGGGGTTCTGGAAGCTGGTCCCCAACGGAGCTAAATTCATGGACTCCACAGAGGAGATCCATGGGCGGAACTGTTCAATGACCTTGATTGCAGCAGCTGAAATTGCATCCGCAATGTCTCTGTGTTCCTCCACTGTAACGATATTCCGGTTTATAACCAGCCGTTCTTCTAGTCGCCGAATGCTACCAACAAAAGATCTCCTGAGAATGTCGATTGAATCCAAAAACGCACTGTCAAGAGAGACGGATGGCTCTACTCGCGAGTCCCCTCCATCCGGGACAAGGAATGATGTCGGACCTGAAGTATTCAAAGAAACACCGTTGTTCTGCCAGCTACCACCCGAAGAGCTACCGCTGACGAAGCCAGGCACAATGCGATGGATCGCATCGCCGCGCTGTTGTTGAGCCACTTCCACGTAGCCATGCACACCCTGCATAACTCCGTCGGCCTCCTGCAAACATTTATTGGCCGAGTCGGCACCAGGCCAATCAGCGGCGGCAATGTGTGATGAAAGAACCAGCTTCGAGAATTTGGACATCATGTCCCGGAAGTAAGGGTATAGCGCCTTGTTTGTAGAAATGATAGATGGGTTGCCAGAATGGTTATCCGTCGTGTCAGATCCAGCAGCCAGCAGCATGCGAAGATGGTCGGATATGTCCTCGGCCTTTCTAACATACTCTGCACGCTCACCATTGAAAAGCGCCTGGCGATAGGCTTCCACGGCGTACCGCATATTATCGACAAGCAAAGGCCAGGTTATTGGTGGTGCGAAGCCATCATCGACAAAGTGTTGAGGAGGATTAGAAGAAATAGAAGGTCTGGAAAAGCTTTCGGTCACAGATGTGCTGGTGCTGTTTCCACCGAGGCTGTGTGATTTTTGGGGGCTCTTGCTCGGCGGTTGAGGAGTTTTGAAATCTTTAGATCCCGCGGCGTACAAGGAATCCATGGACGTGGCAGGGGATACTCCGTCCATCACGGACTGGCGTCGGCGAGAAATCGAATCATGTGAGCCTAACATCAATGACTCTCCTTCTGCCTCCGACGCAGATCCATCGTACTCGTCTTCATCTCGCTCAAAGCCACGCGCCATCAGCTCCGGAGGTGGCCGTGTCTGGTCGGGGACGAAGAAATTATTTCGATCTCGCGGGCCTGGTTCGGTTGTTGCGGTCGGGTTCTCGAAAGGGAGCTCCATGGTGGAATATCCCGTGAGAGTATTGAAGTAGAACAGACGGCCGTCAGGTGTCGCCTGGGGGATCCAAAATGCGGCCTCTTCCTGCTCCTTGGGTGCTGGAATACCCTCAATAGGGAGAATCGGTTGTGAGTCTCGAGCGTTTCCCTCGGAATTCACTTCATCCTCATCGTGTCCATCACCATATTCATCGTCAAGTCCGGAGTCCGCGCTAAGCTCGGTTTCGTGGTGGGCGTGTGCGAACTGGTCGCTGAAATCGTCCGCTTCCGTGATTGGGGCACAATAGTTACTCGGGAACCAACCTCGAACATCATCGATGACTCCATCCCACCATCCGGTTTCTAGCTGGTTGAGGACCTGGATAATGTCGCCACGGCGGAAACTCAGGCTAGTGTGATCGTCGGCGTCATAATCGTACATAGCCCGTACGAAGAGCGCCGGGGGCTCCGGGCTGACAGCATATCCAGAGGCCATTTTGACTGGGGAATGGTTGATATGGTTGTAATCTCGGGACACGCTGTTTCCCCGACCGCGATAGCGGGATTGGGCTGTGGGGGTGGTCACTTGTTCGTCGGTGTACTCGAATGCGGTCGCAACAGTCCCGGACTTCCCCAGCGCAGTAGTGTCGACGGCTAAATCTGCCGCGCGAATATCAAACATGGATGGTTCAAAGGGCCACAATCCAGAGAGCTTCTGGAGGGGTTGAGGGGGGGTGGTGGTTTGAGCTCAATATCCGCTCATGGCTGTATTCGACTTTTGAGGGGGGCGGAGTGGGTGGAGAGTCGATTTTTACCCGGTCGAACGAAAGGGAAAAAAAGACCTTGCGTAGTCAAAGAACTAGAATCCAACACTGCGATTATGCCATCAATAAATTATAACAAGAGCAATGGAGAAATGGAAGTGGGATTGAATTAGGGGGAGTCGCACCAGGTGGAGGCGGGACGGGCGCATGCAATACCGGTATTGATACAAGATGGAGCCCACAAGAAGGCTTTTTGAGGGGAATCGACAGTAAAAATACACAAATATTACAATACCATACCAATGAAATGTTTCTATCTTGCATGAACACAACCAATTGACACCAATGACATGATGCTCTCAAATGTTATGTACTTGAATATCCACAGTCTTACAGGTACCACAAACCATTTGGCATTCTGTGACTCCAACTTGCATTTAATGATCTTTTAGGAAGTCCAAGCCTGAGCCCCTCAGAATAATGGGGGCAGCTGTCCCGTGTGTTAGCCCTAGAGACATCTAGAGCCCCAGACCATTCATTATTATTACATACTTGGTTTTGTGTCTTTCTTTCACAGCACGATATTCCCCACTGTCTGTGATGAAATATCCACTTACCAGCTGGGTGTGCTGACACGCTTACGGTCACATCTCACCTAGCTACGTACGGGTTTGAGCAGTCGGACTGGTTAGGTACATTATTATGTATGTACTTTGACATAACCTCAAGAGCAGTGACAAATGCCAAAATATTGGAATATACTCCGTTCAAGACTGGTTCATGGCCCACAAGTACAATTTTCAACCGCGGTTATTGGTGGTTTGGCACATGGAAGACATGCACCTATCAATTTGCAATTGTTAAGAATGACATGGGATCTCCGAGCTGCAAGTTGCCCTAATTTGACATATTATATGTACCTCAACTCCATCTGCTATCTCCATTCTTCAATAATTGATCAAGGATATCTGAGCTTGAACCAGTCAGGGATGTCAAAGACACACACAATCCAAATTATTAGTTAACTACGGAGCCGACAATGCACAAATCCGACAACATAGTGTCTCAGTAAGAATGAACAATAATAGAGTGGTCCATGTGCTCGGACGATATCCAACGAGACCAGATGCCCAGCCCCAGCGGAGTGTGACAAAGGACACTTCTTTTGTTCCCTTCCAAGTTGTTTCTATTGTGTCGAGTAATATATAGCATGAAACTCTTTCGGATAACCATTGGAAAAGATGTTCATTCTGTAACCAATTACTAGCGCTAAAATGGTTCTAGAAGGCGGTTTTTAATATATTTAATTTCGAGCGACTCTAAAGTGGATTTTCCAGTTCCCACTTTCTAGGCTTAGGTTGGATCGTACTAACGCCCTCGGTACAATACACGATAATATACAACAATACATGTTGTACGGAACAATTGAAACACAATTAAGTCCGCGCGTGGTTGATGTAAGCGTGGGTAGACACAGAAGCATTGTTGGGAGTCGTTGATATTGCTGCATGACATGGCGCAGCCTCGTTCCAAACCCCAGCTTTCAAGACAAGTTGGACACAAGCGCATAGCGTTAGACATACAACTTTGTCGTTGTGTATGTCTCTCAATCCATGTACTTGTATATGGTCAGAATCAATCCTTTGGCCCCTCAGATGGGGCGTCCTGGCAATGGCATGATCTCAGACAGCCAATCCAGATACACTACTGCGGCCCGCACATTCTTCCGATTTGAACCATGGTACGGAGTACTACTCCATGCAGCTTGTGAATATCCACCTGGGCAATTTTCTGCGTGGGATGAAACCACCTAAATATCGAGAGCCTTTCATAATGAGACATCTACTCTCATAGGTTATGTTGTACGCAAGACCGTTGGCTATCGGCTCACAGAAGCATGCACAATGGATCCGAGGGCTTGGAAACTTACCCACTTAGCAACGGACCCGTTTCTCCTCGTGGAGATGAGTATCATTGAGAGGTGTGTGTTCACGGGCGACGCGCAATGAGTCTGCAGAGAAGGTTGAACGTCTCAAGCATAAGGGAGGATTAATGCCTTATTCGGCATGTTCAAAGAAAATCAGGGCAAGTCAATGCATTGCAGTCGAGCAATAGTATTATATCATTACGACGCGTTGTAGAACTCGGCTCGGTTGGAAGGTGAGAAAACTATATGTAACATGGCTTATGGCACTTGCACATTCTGGGCAAGCCCTGGAGGTTACAACCACGCGTAGACGTACAAAGTAGATTGTAAGCGACTTGTCATCCTGGGGATTGTGTTTTGTGGCGATCGTGTACTCCTGGTCATCCATTGCTGCGCCTGGAGATATTGATCTTCGGATAGATCGGAACGCCAATTTAGACCCATTTCCGATTAGTTAACTAGGTTCCAACGATTTAGCTAATACTAAGGTCTCGACTTGGGCTCAACCTCTAAATTACTTTCCTTTCTTGTTGAGAGTAAGGTGCGATTGAGCTTATTATGAGACAGTAGTTAGAAAGCTATATGTATTGACAAGAAAATATGCTGATTCGTGAGTACTCGAGTATATATGTATGTCGACATCCTTCTACCTAATAACATCACCTATCCTAAGCCTACTTAATGTCAGAGCAACCTGAAAACCACAGTCTCAACAGACAAGAGACGCTAAGCGACAAATGACAGACGTGAAGGAGTTTCACATAACCAACTAGGATACGGAGTGCTCCGTACATTGTAAAACTTTTGCCGGAATAGCTCCACCATCACCTTCCCGATTGGGAGAAAGTATTTACCTCATAACAAACCATATCTTAAGCATGCAAGTGCATGTTGCCACACTCTCAATGTTGCTACTCAATTCCGAGTAGCTAATACCTCATTCTTCGAAGTACAATGTATCTACGGGTATGGGGTATATGTTGTAGACTAAAGCAAGCGAGACGGAGACCAAGAAATCCAGTAACAAACAGGGAGACGCCTGGCTTAATTGACCTTGGAAGTACCTTGTTTACATGGAGTAGTTCCCAAGGACAAACCAGATAGCAAACCAGACGGCCTTCAAATTAAAAAGTCGCCACCATACCCCTCGTTCCTTGTTCCTTGCAGCCGGACATTGCCAGTCGCAGGAACCAAGGCAGACAACATCATTACCAGTCACCAGCCGCCCCAACCGGAGAGATTCCCATCTGCTGAGACCCAATCCTGCCGCTCGGTGCAGCACATATCCAATAACGGCTCGATCCCATCCTCTTGCTACCCAGAGTCTCGGGTCTCCGATGATCTCTTGCTCCCCCTTTTCGTTTGCTTTTCCCTCCACTTTTTTACTTTCCACCTCGATTTCAATGCGACACAAGACAACGCCCAGTTACCCACCTTAGTTCCAATTTCCGCCTCACTTTGTATCATATGAAGTAACACGCCCCTAGTCTATCCGACTATGGAAGTCTATTTGTCGGTAATTCTTTGTTCTCGAAGATGGGCGCGTCGCATGTTAAACCTTAGTGACCTTTGAGCAATCAAGACGCGACACTCCAACGAAGAAGGTTCCCTGGCCCTTCGTTCTCCGTCACTTTCCACTTTAGTTCCTTTAACTAGCCCGGGGTCCACCTTTTTCGAGAAAATTCCGCGGGATCACCTCCGCGCGGGGGGAGGAGGGGACCATCTCCGTTGGATAAGTAAGAGATCAGCAATATTACAAGCCCTGTGCAATGATATTGAATATTATTGCCAATGTGATGAATCCATGCTCGCATGTGTGGTGTATCCCCTGCATCGGAGGGACCGTCCAATCAACGCGGCCAATTCGCTAACGCGACAGGGGTGAGGGACCCAGTTGCGTTATACGCACGGCACGTTATACTGTACAGACACAGAAATAACATGCAGCACCGACTGGCTGGAGTGCAATCTGTCTCGCAGGCAAAGGTAGAAACAGAATTGTGACTTGTCCGTCTGATATCAGAACGTGACGCGAACCAAGATCCGCACGGGAGTGAACCATGGACCGGGAGGTCTTCCCCGGCATCCCATTCCGTCACAATCCAGGGGTTGGGCGATCGCATCTACGATTGATCATTTTTGCGTGGAACAAGCTTAGAAGGTCCTGGATGAACAGGCTCGTCATGCAGCCGTGGATCATCGACACGTACGGAGGGAGTGCGGAGTACAATAATTTATAAGGAGTATGCACGTTGTAAATTGTCACTTGGACGATACTGTATTCCGTACCTTGACAAAAGCTCTGAATTCCATTTTTTCCCTTCAATATCCACATGCTACACGCGACACGAAAAGCTTCGGTTTACCCGTGTCTCTGGATACGGTTACAGGACGCGGGCGCCCGAAGTCCAGACTCGTGTTCTTCGGGACGGCCGGTGTGAACGTAGAATTCGGAAACGGGCTTCCTGGACGAAGTAGGCAGGCGCATTTGCTATTATCGTGTAATACATACTCTGAAACCCACTGACGGCCCGTTGTCTGGTAATGAGTTTGACGTACTTTGTACTCGGTACAGAGCACGCGTTGGGTGGAGAGAGACTCGAGTGGTCTTTGTCTTGGTTTGCCGATGCTGGGATGTTGGGGTCCTCTTTGAAGACCCATTATTTAGCGAAAGTATATCGGTGATAGCGCGCACAATGGGGACCTCAATATCAAGCCAAAATTCAATTCGATTTACGCGATCAATGTTGCTCACACCGTCAAGTCGGTTGAAGTCGAGATCAGTGGGGACAGACTTATTTAGTAGATTCTTTCTAGTACTCCGTATGTATCTTGCAGAAGCGGTGAAGGTCAGTTATATTGACACGAAACAGGCTTCACCGACATCTTTGGCTTTGAGACGGCTGGCTTGGGTTTAGTTACAGCATAGGACCCGGTTTGGGAGATTCCAGACCGTCCTGGCGTTCACGGCGGAGACGACGGACCTTGGCTATGGAGTTGTCGGGATGATTGGCTCCAGCCAAGCCCGTCTGTCGGTGTCCACTAGCTCAGGGGTGCCGGGGAAGAGATTCCTGAAATTCTTGTTACAGTAGATTGCTGGCTGATGTGGAGCAGAGCTTAAGGGAAAATGGTCGAAGAGGTCTGATTCGTAACCGGTCCGATTGGGTCCTCAGTGCGGATCCATAATTGGACGGGTTTCCGATGGATTCGATCCTTTCGTTCAGCGTGCTTTTGACCGCTTGGAGGGATATGGAATGAAAGACATATCCCAGGTTTGTGACCCAAGGGATTGGGAATGGTGGATCGTCTGGTGTATTACTTTTCGAGGCAAGGAAGATATTTGCCAGGCGGTCAAGTCACCGCTTCGTGCGATATCACCGCCATAGGCTTTTTTTTCTTTTTGTTCCTGAGTCGAGAACGTTAGACTGGGTCGGTCCGCTGCATCGGGAAGTGGACCGAGCAAAAGCTCGAAGGATGTCGACTTCGGGTCTGCATCAAGAATCATGGACTCGAGGGGTCCTTTTCTGAAAAGCGTAAGCCACCCGGCTTCACCGCTGGAGTTTGAGGCTAGTTGATAGTCTAGCTCCACCGGATCAGATGAAGTTACGTCCAGCCTTGAATGATCAACCGGAAGTCCGGGACAGTATTTAGGGATTTGGATTCCGCGAATCAAGGGGGTGCTCAGGGACGCTACGGTGTAGTATCTTGCATGTATAACATAGGTCGATAGGGAAGTGAGATCCGTTGTGAATGTCGACGCCA
The DNA here is from genome assembly GCA_911456345.1 of Penicillium egyptiacum. Classification (NCBI taxonomy): domain Eukaryota; kingdom Fungi; phylum Ascomycota; class Eurotiomycetes; order Eurotiales; family Aspergillaceae; genus Penicillium; species Penicillium egyptiacum. The sequence goes on from CAJVRC010000882.1 coordinate 932,010, forward strand.
TTTGATTTGTCTCGACGTGAAAGAGCTTGTTCCGTGTTCCACGCGAAGCGCGTTTCCCAAGTAACCGCGTTGGTGCTCCGCGTCCGGGATCTTCGGGCTCCAATGATGTAAGTGTTGGATTTGCCCCACTGATAGGACCCGGGAACTCACGATGCTCAATTTACAGCTCCGCAGTGATAGGTAACGGTGTAGTTGTGTACGGAGTACAACATACACTTAACTGTCAACTTTTGCGGTGTATAAAACTCCAACTTCACCATGTGGAGCCTCAGAAGAAAGATCTCGTTGAAGACTAACTTCATGGGCATTCGGTTTTACTATGGTATTTGTAGCGCAGGTAGCCGGGTTTCTTCAATGAATAAACTAAAAGGGAGTAGTAAATTAGAAGGTGCTAACTATTTCATCCAGTGCTCCGATTTGCATTTTGCTCTGCATGCAGATCCTTTCTCTATGCAGTCAGGCAGGTGATGCCTCGAGGAAAATACAGGGTACAGACATCGATCCTATGCAATGCAGATTACAGTCGGACATGGCATGATGGAACACATAATCTTGAGCGTGGCACAGTAAAACAGATAAACAGCCACAAGGCGGGGCCAGCTATCATAACCCTGGAGGGCCAGAGGGCAAAAACTGAGACTGGATCTGGACCAGTCAACTTGTGAGGCGGCAAAAGTACCGTGGGATGATCTGTCAGGAGACGGGGCTGATGGGCACCCAAGCACACATAGCCCTTGATTTGGTGTCGAATGGATCGATCTACTTTCCTATATTGATGTAACTATTCCATTAGCGTGGACGTATACTGGGTACAGCGCAGCGAAGTCCCCCCATTCTCAACTTCAGCATTCTCACATTCACAGCGAAACAAATGCAACTCTATATGTGATCCTATTTATCCCTGTCTCATTCCCCAAAGCACTTCGGAGTTGTGTGACAATACCTACCTTGTATGTATACTATAAATGTAGGTAGAAATAGAATTAGATGATGTATATAGATGTATATGTTTATATGTACAATGTAGATCTTTGGGAGCTCTGGAGGAGGGGTTGAGGGGTAGACGGATGTGAACCATGGTTGAGATCTATCAGCGACATCCGAGGCTTTGATATCTGAGAAAAGATGTATGGTAACTTTCCATTTCTTCTAGATGAGACTGATATAATTCCCCCTGTAGGGGGCAAATATGAAATTAATGAATAAGGGGCTACTGTCACCATAAGCCTCTCGAAGTGTGCCACGATCGAATCACCCGCCTCACATGCCACATAATTTAACTACTTCGATAAACAAAGGATTTTCCCCTCCGTACCCATAAATGCCCTGAGCGAGGGGCAGGATTCAATAACATAACCCACTGGAGTACATTGTAAATCGCACCCTCGCAGAAGTTCCTAAATAAAACATTTAAATGATCGACACTGTAGTGTTAATTATCTAATAAAGATCCAAGGGGGAAAACCGAATTGAACCATGTGGGCTTGCGATCGGGACAAATCTATAGGGCTTTTTTGGGATAATTACGTGTCGATTTCGTATGGTAACGTGCATCGTAAAGAAAGAGAAAGGGGGCACATTCGACGAGTGAGAAAGTGAGTGGTCAAAGGAAGGAAAAGTGCGTGGCCGGAGAGGGGGCTGGGTTGTGGTTCCCTTTAGTTCCCTTATCTGAGCGTCATTTTAGCTGCGATCAGTCCCGCTTTCGCCCCCTCTATTGCCCAGGTGGTCTTTGCTTCAACGCGTAAGTAAGCGATCAGTTTATGCCCACGTCCCTTTTCCCCCTCCCTTCCTCAGTCCCCTCCACCCTCCCCTCCACCCCCCCAAAAACCAAAAACCCGATTTCGAAATCCCAAATTCCTTCTTATTCTCCTCATCCTCCTTCCCCTCTCTTCTTCCCCTCCCCTTCCCTCATCTAATCGCGGTTGATCATCCCGCCGTTCTTTTTTTTTCTTAACAGCGTTTGCTTCTTTAATATTTCCTACTTGTGGCTGGACACCACTTTCTCAGTACCCTTTACTTCCATTTTCCCCCGCTCAAGGAATGATCAGACATCCCAACGAACTCCTGTCGTCGACACGCCTACAGAACCGGTGCGAGGTTACCCAGGGGACAATACCACCGGCAGTTTCGCTCTTTCTCTAAGAGACAACCCGCGCACATGGCTCCTTCCGCACCTGGGACGGCCAACTCACCGGCCAAGAAAACATCGGCCCCAGAGAAGAAATACAAATGCCAATTTTGCAATCGCGCCTTTAGCAGAAGTGAACATCGCAGTCGGCATGAGCGCTCACGTAAGATTTAGAAAAAGTTCCCTGTCGCGCCTTGTTCCCCCTCTGATTGACTCGAAAAAATAGACACGAAAGAAAGACCCTTCAAGTGCTTAAAATGCCGCAGTACCTTTGTCCGTCGCGATCTTCTTCTGCGACATGACCGAACTGTTCACGCCAAGGACGGCGGAATTCCCCTGGTCGCAGAGGGGCGCAGACGTGGTGGAGGGGTTCAGAAAAACTCATCAGCCCCGGCTCAGCCGTCAGTCACCGTTGACCCGACGACGCTGGAGCAGATTGAGGCAAGCAGCAACGATGGTATGGTCGACCTTGAAACTGCAGCCATGTTGATGACAGATTTCCAACATAAGGCTGCAGCAGCGGCGACCGGTCAGGTCTCGGAGCGTTCCGAATCGCTTTCGCCAGCACGCGGCTCCTTCGAGCCCTACCTCTCGGGCAACGCCACTCTGCCTCAGATGCCATGGGACACGCTTGTCTCCCCCGCAGAACCGGGCACGATGCCAACCCTCGTCGATCGCCATGGCCCTATCGGGGACGTTCTCATGTCCAACTCGCTGCCTATGTCTGGGCACTCTACCCCGAATGCTCTGTCGCCTTACCCCTCGATGACTGGTCCCGTTAGCCCGGTTAACTACCGTCGCTCGCCCGGCCCCAGCCAAGCGCTGACTCTTCCCAAGGCTCCGCAGCTCGCTAACGAGATGGAACGCAACTATGTAGTGGACCGGATTCAGGGATCAGACAGCCTTGGTGCACTTCCCGATACTTTCCAGCTTCCTTCCACGGTTGCGCTGAACCGGTATTTGTCCACCTACTTTAATCTGTACCATCCTCACTTGCCATTCCTGCACCAGGAATCCTTCAAGCCTTCCCAAGTCCCTGCACCACTTTTTCTTGCAGTTTTGTCTATTGGTGCTCTATACACTTTCGAGCGCGAGCACGCCTTCATGCTACACGTCGGCTCCAAGGTCCTGGTCAACCAATTCCTGCAACACAAGGACAACTTCGATTCCCGCAAGTGCCCCTTGTCATTGATGCAGGCTACTTTGTTGAACATGGTATTTGAGAGTTGGAGCGGTGACCCGAAGGGCCTTGAATGGACTTGCTCGATCAAGAGTCTCCTGGCCAACATGGTCGCCGGCAACCGATATCAGCTCAAGTTGCGAACGCAGGCTCGCCAGAATGTCCAGCCATCACGCGAGGAGTGGATTGAGGATGAATCCTGCCGTCGTACATATTTCGCCGTGTATATCTTCTTCGGCATGTTGACGCTCACATTCAACCACACTCCCGCCATGAGCTTCGATGAATTTGACGACTTGGAGCTTCCTTCTTCAGAATCGCTCTGGAACTTGGATGCGACTGATGATGAGACCTGGCGTCGTGGCACAGTCTCGAGCGCGTTGACTGTACGTGAGGCCCACGACTTTCTTTTCCAGGGCGAACAGACCCGCTACAGTGCTTTCGCCACTCGTGTTCTCATCAACGCCCTGTTCCTGCAAGTCTGGAGCCACAAGCGCAGCTTTGAGGCGCTCCAAGATGTGGTTACCGAATACAAGCTGCGCCTGGCGCTCGAGACCTGGGAGAACTCCCTTGACGTCTGCGAACCGGAAACAATCGTGGTCCCGCTTAGCACTCCCCAGAAGGGCCACCCCTTGATCTTCAATTCGATGGCGGTCTACCGCAACACCCGCGCCCGCCTGGAAGTTGACCTTAAGTCCATCCAGGAGGCAATGCGGTACCACTCCTCATACGAGGTGGCGGCTGCCATGACCGTCGCTCGTGAGAAGGTAAAGCGCTCGCAGGAGATGAACAAGGTTATCCAACAATGTTTCGAATGCATTGAGATTGCTGCCATCCAGGGCATCAATTGGGTTGCAAAGACCTCCGCTACCAACTGGAGCGTTGAGCACCCTCTCTGCGGCCTGGATCTGATGGTCATTCTGAGCCTCTGGCTCTACCGCCTGGAACATGACGATGAGCCGGCCACTGAGGCTGAATTGGCCCTCTACAATAAGGTCCGCAATCTATTTGATGACGATGCCATCGACGCCTTTGGCAAACTCAGTTCCACCGTCGCCCGTGTATGGGGTAATATCCTTGACGGCGTGGTTGTCTGGGGGTAAGTTTTTATCTCTTCTCACTCTGATGACCAAATAACTAACCGCTTAACAGAATAACCAAGTTGATGGGCGAATCATTCAAGCTCCACTCCCAGGCCCTAGTCGGCTACGAAGATTCTCTTCGTGTTGCCAAGGATCAGCCGATCCATGCGGTCCCAACCAAGTCGCTTGCTAGCGTCGGCACCGCATACTAAATTTTCTATTCTTCAATCTCTTTGAGTTGATTTGCTTTTTTCTCTGCTTTTTCTTGAAATTTCCATTTTTGATTTCTTACTCTCATTTGTTGGACGCTTTCATTGGGACACTTCGGATCAGGACTGGACATGCCAGTGGGCAGGCGGGGTGTTGGGCTTTTCTGGAATACTTCGCCTTTTGATATCCCTCTCGGTGGTTCCTAGTCTTTTGCTATTTTTTGCTATTTTCTTTTGCATTTCCCCTGTTCTTACACCAGGGAGTCCAGTGTGGTGTTTCTGCTTTCCGTCTTCGACACCTGGCTGGTCCTGTGTGTACTTTCGCACTCCGTGGAGTTTGACTTTATGGTTCATACTAACCCCTAATCGTGCCCCCCGTCCATCTGCTTTTTGTGCTTTCGATACCTTTTGATATTTCATGCGTTCGCGTTGCTTTCTTTTCATATCTTGCCATTTGCCTCTGCTTCTTTGGTTGGTTTCCAGCCGCTGTATTTGATGTTAATTGCCTGCGCGCCTTTTCAACCCCGTCTTTTGCTTTCTATGCTTTTTACGCTCAGCATTGCTTTGAAGATTTTCGCATTTGTTTCACCTGCACATGTTTTTATGCCATTTCTATGTACTATACGTTATCGATGAATTATCTGGCGGGGACAACCTCTTTCCTAAACACTATGTTGTAGACTTGAATTGTAGTTGTAGTAATAGGTAAATAACCATCTGTACGTAGGTAATATCCAGATCCGAAACAGCCATGCTTGCTGATAGTAATGTCAAAACTACTTCCCAACAGCAACAAACAATCGATCTCCAATATCCCCAATACCAGGTACAATCATGCCCTTCTCATTAACCCCCTTGTCAATAGCACCAACCCAAACCTCAACATCACCCCAAGTCCCTGCAGCACGCTTAACTCCCTCTTCTGAAGCAAGCAAGCTAAGCATAATAACCTTCTTCACACCCCAGTCGCGCAGCAATTGGATAGCCGCCTCGGCCGTCGCACCAGTAGCGATAACCGGGTCCAGCAGCACAGCCAGGCTTGCCGCTGCGGTGTTGGTAGTGGGATTCAAAGAAGCTGGCGAGGCCGGCGACAGTTCCGACCTGTGGAAGGGGAGGTTGTTGTAGTACTCTACAGGTTGGAGAGAGACCTTTTCGCGGAACAGGCCCAGGTGGTAGACTGGGACTGGGGTTGGGAGGAGGTCGTTTAGGGCTGCGGGGGGTTGTGTAAGCGGGGCTTGGACCCGTGGACGGGTTAGGAGTGGGGGATAAGGCTGGGGAGTGGGGAAATGGTGATAGGGAAATAAGCTGTAAATGCGAATGGAATTGCAACTGCAGTGCTTGGGATTGGATATGGGAATAGGAATTGGGGAATAGAAGAGTAATAAGGTAGCATTGCAGGGAGTAACATGGGTTACAGTTACAGTGCTGGCTTGAGGGGTTATGTGGAAGAGATGGAGATTCACTCACCATCAACCATTCCTAGGCCAGATCGGAGGATTGGCACTAGAGCTAGGTCTGCTGGGTCGATGCCCTGGGTTTCATACTCGATTCCCAGGGGGGTGGTGTCCTAGGAATGAGTGTTAGGAGATTTCATGCCAGTGTTTGATGGATCTCAGTCTTAGGCATCTATTTACCGTTCCTGTTTTGACCGACTTCAAGCCCGAGAAAGCTTCCACGCCTAGAATGTTGGCAATGTCGTGCACTAAGCCTCTTGTCTCGCGCGGGGTGGTTGAAGCTGAGCGGATTAGGGAGAGCTTGGCTTGGAGACAGGGGTGGGAGGAGACGTGGACATTTGGTGGGAGAGACATAGTGAAGTGTGGAGGAGGTTATGAAGAGAGGAGGGGAAGCAAGAAGAAGAAGAAGAAGAAGAAGAAGAAGAAGTAAAGACAACCTTCTGTTATCTTCCCCTCATTTACAAAATGACCAGGCGCTAATCTTATCGGACTCCACCTGATCTCCGGTCTCCGATTTCTTGGCCTTTTTTCCCCTTTCTCCTACTTTAACCCTTGAACGGCAATGCCATCAACTACCGAAGAGGGCAATCCTTCAAGATGCGCCGATCCTTTAGGAGAGGCCCAACAAGCGAATCCAAACGAATCATGGCCAAGCTCGTGTGACCGCGTAGCACCTGCACCACCTGCATCTGCTGCGCAGCCCCTCTCTAAACACGCAACCCGCATCTACACCGTCTCCTATCTAACCTTCTTTTCGCTCCTGGGCACATTGGCCCGCCTAGGCCTACAGGCACTGGCGTTCTATACAGGTGCTCCCGTCGTGACAGGGGTACTATGGGCGAATGTAGGCGGAAGCTTGGTGATGGGGTTTCTGAGCGAAGACCAGAATCTATTCCGCGAGGAGTGGGGGCAAGAACCCGCCAAAGAACAAGCTACGGACGCAGTCGAGATGGAGCCCAAGACCAAGAACAAGAAACATCTGGCTGTGAAGAAGACTATCCCGTTGTATATTGGTCTAACGACCGGGTTCTGCGGTTGCTTCACCTCTTTCTCGTCCTTTATGCGGGACGTCTTCCTCGCCCTAGCAAATGCCCTCCCCGATCCGTCGCTGCCTACTGGATCCCACATCGCCCCCCGTAATGGTGGGTACAGCTTCATGGCGCTGGTCGCTGTGATTCTACTTACCGTGTCGCTGAGCCTATCGGCGCTTATCGTCGGCGCGCATCTTGCCCTGGCTCTAACGCGTGTGACACCCACCGTACCCTTCGCGTTCACGCGACGAGTCCTCGACCATGTTGTGGTATTGCTTGCCTGGGGATGCTGGCTCGGAGCTGTGTTCCTGGCCATCTGGCCTCCAGACCGACATAATGGCCCGGATGTGTGGCGCGGCCGGGCGGTGTTTGCCCTTGTATTTTCGCCGCTTGGCTGTCTCCTTCGGTTCTATGTCTCGCTGCACCTGAATAGCAGGATCCCGACCTTCCCACTCGGCACATTTGCAGTTAATATCTTTGGCACTATCATTGAGGCTCTTTGCTATGACTTACAGCATGTTAGTGGCCTTGGAGCGGCGGTTCCTGCTGCTCTGACCGGTTGCCAGGTGCTGCAGGGTGTTATGGATGGATTCTGCGGGAGCACGACTACTATCAGCACTTGGGTCGCTGAGTTGAAAGGACTGGCTCATCGGCGCCATGCGTATTTGTATGGAAGTGCCAGTGTGCTTGTCGCACTTGCGTTTTTGGTTGTTATCATGGGTTCGTTGTTGTGGACGCGTGGATTTGCCGAGCCTGTGTGTGGATAGAGAGCTGGTGATGTATGATATAATGTAAACTATAGGCAAGAGGATTCAAAATGATAATTATACATATAAGAAAGACGGGAATAGCCGAGTTGACATCAAAGGGCATTCCCTACAGACAACATCAAAATTACCCCAAAGCATCAACACCAACCCAGCGCCGTCATTCCCTTCCTAGCCTTCATACAACATAACATATAGCATCATCTTGTGCCTCAACACCTATTCCCGACTAGGCGCCGGCCCAATCTCAACAAGCGGACCACTCCCACCCCCGAACCTCCTCGCCGGACTCGCCAACCGAAACCCATCACTCAAAGGACCCTGACTCAAACGCCTTCCCCCCTCCCACGCCATCCCGACGATAGACTCAAGCGCAATCCCACCACCAACCCGACTAACAGAACCAGCAGCCCTACCCGCAAGCCCGCCACTCCCAAGCGGACTAGCAGGACTAATAGGACTGAGCATAGACTGACCAAGCGGACTTCTGGTCTGCGACGTGCTCGAATTCGCCTTCCCAGCAGCGTACATCTCCATCCCGTGGACTGGTAGCTCGGCACGGTTCTCGGGCATGGCGACGCGATCGAGCATTTTTTCTTGCACGGCTGTTGAGTCTTTGCTTGGACTTGGGTTTCGGCCTGCTGTCACGGAGGTTGTTGTTCCTAGCGCTGGGTTTTTGTTGCGGAATGGTTTGCGGCGGGCGAGGTCTTGGGCGTCTAGGCGGGTTTGGGATACTGGGGTTGGTTGTTAGGGGGATAATGTAGGTTTTGGTCACAGTTGGTCTTATGCTGAAGAGGGGTTGAAGGTGTATGTATGTCTTTTGATCTGTACAGCCATAGACAGATCATAGATATTTGTACCGAATAGAGGGGTATGTGTTGAAAATGGGAGGATAACTCACCACGCCAGAGAGCAACATATGCACCCATAACCACTATGCAGAGAGATAAGAAGCCGAACATTAGCCCTAGCTCGTGGCCTAGCGAGGGCATCGGTATGTAAGGTGGGTATTCGTCTGAGGCCATGATGAAGGTCTATAGTATTGTTGTCTTTGGAGTCCAGTGTAGCGAGGGTATATACCAACATACCAACTCCTATAGGAAAGAAAGAATCTCTCTTTCTAATGGTATTTCGAAGATGGTGCTTGATGAAGGGGATCAAAGAAAATATCCCAATCTCAATGTGGAATGCAGCGCAGGAATCTGACAGCTCCCGAGCCTCCGCTTTGCCTTGGTAATGGGCTGTTTTGTGTCCTACACAGTCCAAACGGAAAAGAGAAAGAAAAAGGGGGGGGGGGGGGGGGGGCTTTTCAAACGTTGAA
>CAJVRC010000882.1:941298-1016973 GCA_911456345.1 Penicillium egyptiacum
AAAGTGAGTCCGAGTTCAACCATGAAAGAGGCATAGACTACGGAGTACTCCGTAACGAAAATAATGAAAGAAGAGCAAGAAAAGCAAAAGTAAAATGCATAGTCGGTTCGTATTGGAATATCTATATATACTAATTAGGTAAATCCCATGTACTCCGTACAAACGGGAGAATCTGCATCAGAAACAAAAGAGGTATCATGTACAACATGCGTACAACATGCGACTCTATACTCCCGACAGTACCAAGTACACATAGTAGATCAGCAAGTCGGGGAAATGCAATAGCAGAAAAAAAAAGGGGCTCAAAGACTCAATACCACGCCAGAACACAAGGCCATGGATGCAAAAATAGACAAAATGGTAAAAATCCGCTGCAAAAGATCGCAGGAAAATGAAAATGAAGATGAAGGGTCGCAGCAGTATGTGAAGCGTAGTAAAAGATAAACAAAGGTTCGAGCAATGCCCGGCGTTTCACGTGTCGTATCAAGAGAAGAAGTAGGTCGAGGCGGGAAAAAAAGGTATATGTATCGAAAGTCGGAAGAATCTCAAGTTGGGTTTCGGTTCGAAGCAATCGATGCCGACAATCACCCGAGCATCACAGCCGCCAGAGCAGTAAAGGTCAACCCGATAGCCATGCCAATCCACGGGGTCTGGCCGAGGGAACCCTCACTGCGCGCCTGGAGGACATAGCGAGCAGCGAGCAAGCGCAACTCATCGGACGGCAGATCACGGTCAGCGAATGGAGCGAACTGTTCCCGCTGAGCGAGTTCTGGTAATGAGACGGCGGGCGAGTTGTGCGCAAAGTCCGAGGAGAGGCTTACACCTGAGGCGGGTTGTTGTGAGTCGGCGAGGACGATGGTCGGGGCGAGGAAGGCCAGGAAGGTGGATGGTTTCATTGTGGAGAGTTATAGATGTATAGTATGGGAATAGACTGGCGCGCAAACCCTTTGTGTTATTGCCTATGAGGGACAAGCAACGCCAAGCTGGCTGGTGCGGGTCGTGGGGGACGGGGGTCTTGAGTTGGCGAGGCAACAGTGCAGATGGTGGTGGAGAAGTTGGAAGCGACAGTGTTACTCGAATGAGTCTCTTCACGAATATAAGATGCGATGGTCTCAGAACATGCCACTTAGGTTCGAGTGGGTTGCTGTGTTGGATTGTCGCAGTCAGGCAACCGGGGGAGTAGGGGGCCAAACACGGTAGAGGGGAGTGACCAGGGTCGCCTTTACTCTCTCACTTGTCAGAATCCAACTCACTCTTAGCCGTAGAGGAGGATTGAAAGAGAAAACGAAGAAGAAGAAAAACCCTCAAAAACCGAAACAGCCCAGGGGGGAAAGGGAGATTAAGGGAAAATCAAGATGAAGCCAGTCAGGGCAAGGGCTTGATTGGCCGAGCCGCTCTTTGGCTTTCTTTGGCTCTCTTTGGCCCAGAATCTCTGGGCCGTCCACGAGTGGGGGCTGTCCCTGAATTATGTGGGTTCTGATTGGGTACCCGGTTTCCCGTGTCTGAGGCTATCCGTGTTGATTTATCCTTTAAAATCCTTTAATTTGCTGTGAGGGTGATTCAATAGTTTCATATTCGTATTTACAGATGCATTCATGTTGTATAGCATCCATAGTTCATAGTATAAATACAGTAAAATGACATTACATTCCGTCAAGTTCTAATTATAGCTCCAATACATCCTGAAGCTTAACGGACAGCGCCACAAATGATCGTCAATGCAGACGCGAAATTCGAGCGAATAGACGAGCACGCCCCGCATGCAGGATGACGACGCGCATATATTGGTGATACCAAAATCAAGATGTTTAGAACCCTTGCTCTTGGCATCGCGAACCAGGTCAAAGGATGCACCATCGATTTTCTAATGCTGGGTAGGGTGCCGAGGACGCGTTGCTTACACTGGTAGCGATCCAGCCATCAACCAGCCTTGATATCCGCTCTAATGCGAACCCGAGATTCTGTTCATGCTGTCCCTGCGCAAAAGCCCACCCAGCCTCAAAAATGAGCCGTCGAGATCAAAATGCCAATACGCAAAGAACACATTTCCAGGTTCAGGGGCCCGGCATGTTTTTGTCGATTTTGCAGTGCGCATAAGCTTTCGCGGTATTATCGGTGGGCGTATCTGTTGGTGTAGCTTCTCCGTGGGACTGCGACTCTTTAGATAGACTGGCCCGCAAGTTTTTCAGCCTGACCTGCTCTCGCGCTCTGCGAACTGCGAGGCGTATCTCGCTGGGTAAGGAATTGGTTTGGACTAAACAGTCCGCACAGGCGCGGCAATAATAACCGGATTGAGTGTTCTTCGACTCAACGAGTCGGCGCTTGCTGCTGGGGGCGGTGATCTCACCGCAGTGGACACAGGGGCTTTTCAAGACTCGGGGATTGCTTTGCGTACGAGTCGCTCTGAGCTTTTTAAGCGCTGCAATTTTGACGGTGCTGGGCAGGGCGTCTGTTTCGAGTAGGGAGCGTGTGCATGGCTGGCAATAGTAACCTGCCGCGGGATTTTGGGCTTCAACGAGCCTACGTTTGCTGCTGGAGGTGGTTTTGTCACCACAGTGCACACAGGGATATTCACCGCGGCTCTGTTTCATCTGTTTGGGAGATTCGGAATTGCTGGGGGACCTGGAAGGGGGGCGGGGCATGGGTTCTCTCTTCGAAACGTCTGATGCATTATGTTTTGAGGCGACAGTATGATCACGCCTACTCCGTATCTGTTTGCGGTACTTGAACGCTGCGAGATCTTGCTCGGTTGGAAGGTTACCGTGATGATTGACATGCCGAACGCATGTCCGGCAATGGAACCCAGCAGAAGGGTTATTCGTATCAATAAATTTACGGCTACTCCTCGGGGCAGTCATCTCCCCGCAGTGCCTGCATGGACTTATTCTGCTTGCCTCTCCACTCGCCCTGGCCAGTTTCCGCTGATTGATCGCTGCAAGCTGCTCCTCATTTGGTAGATGGCCGTGAATACGGGCGTTCCGAACACACGATTTGCAGTGCCAGCCACTGGAATAGTTGCCAGGTTCGACATGTCTTCTGGCCTTGGGGATAGTTTTTCCACCGCAGTGCGCGCAGAGCTCTGGTTCTTTGGCCGCAGAAGTTTCGTGACGACATTGTTGAGTCCACGATCCCTTGCCATGAGCCCGGAGAGTGCGTGCAGGCCTCAAGAGATCACTGAGCAAGCTCCGTAGCGAAAACGAAGCTTTGTTGGCATGGTGTGGAATTGTCGCAGACCAGCGATGTGTGCAATGGGTGTCGCGCAATTGAGAAAAGGATCTTAGGCGTTGTGTTATATTATGTCTTGTTTGCGGTCCATTGCGGAAGAATTGTGCATAGGATAGGCTGCATTGATATCCGAGAGGACGCAACGACATGGCGAAGGTTCGCGTAGCACCGGAACACTTGATTTGGCCTATGCAGGCATTGTAGAGGGAGGGCGTGCAGTTGAATTGGGCCGAATTGTGGTTTGTGCTCGACCGCAGTTGCTCTTGGGCATGGAGGATGTAGTGGTAGTCAAATACTTTGAACTCGACACGCGCAAACAAACTTCGTGGTACCTCGTCCAGGTAGCTAACTAGGGCTTGGCATTGTTGATGCCTTGGTTTCCAGGCTTACTTTGAAATTACTAAGCTTGATCACCCCAGGGCTCCAGGGCTGCGAGCCATCATAAAGCCACACGAAGCAAGAAATAGAGCGTACAATACAATTGGGTTCTAAGAAAGAGAGACTGAGAGGGCAAGGAATAGAACAGATGGTACAGTTAAACCCCTACTCCGTACTGAAGCCCTGTATAGACAAATATGGTTACGTGGCTATAGGCGAATAGACAGCTTTCATCTCTTTTGATATGCAGTATATAATCTATTAAGGGTTCAGGTCGAATCCTTCAGGAGAAAAAGGAAAAAACAACCCAGTTTATCTAGTTTTAGTGATTATCAAGTCAATAACCAAAAGGATTGCTGTAACAAGTTCGCTCGAATTTCTTTCCGTTCATCATAAGGTACCCTGGGTAGAGCGCTCAAAGCATCTCATCCCAGTTCGGTGTGACTGTGAACTTGCCAGACAATTGGCCCATAGACCAAACATGTTTTGGTGTGTCTTCCTCCGGCTCCGGTGGCGCCTTTGACAAGATGACGGCTTCCTGGACGAAACCAACCGGTGCTCCGCGATCCAACTCCATACTGATTCCACCCCAGTCTAGGGTCACACGGCCTGACTGGTGTACGTTCAATTTGCCGACACGGCCTGTGGGAAGAGTCCATGGTTGGCCGGCTGTGATGACGCTGTTGACTTTTGATTCGATTGGTTGGGTGTTTTCCACGATCTCCACGTCGTCGCCTGCTTCGCGCTTGATCGCCTTCTGGGGAGGTGCAGCTGCGGCCCCGGCTGCAGCCTCGTGTTGGTTGTCTTGGGCAGAACCGGCGATTCTGAGGTAGGGAGTCATCGGTGGGAATTGCATGAGGAACATTTGGCCATGTAGAGGGTTGTCTTCCTCCTGTCCTTCTTCCTGCTCTTCGCTCGGTTGGTGACCTTCCTGTCCTTCCACTGCGGCAGGTTTACCTCCAGCAGCTCCTTCGGCGGTTTCTGCTTCTGTGTTGGCCTTCTTTGACTCCTTGGGAACAAGAAGATCCCTGATGATAGCCAAATCTTCCATGTGTCGGTCATATTCGTCGATTTCCTCTTTAGTGTGAAGTAGGCTGCGTGGGTCTGGGATTTCTGGCTCAGGCGTGATTTGAGTCGATCGTAGTTCTGTCGTGCTCCTCTTTGTTGGGCTCATACTCTGAGCCGAGCGCACACGGACGTTATGCTCCGGAAGGAAGTCGTCGTCTTCTGCGTGTGGAATAGCATCCGGCATAGTTGTGTCGTCGTCTCGAGGTTCGGGTTTGACCTTGGTAGGTGTACGACCGACATCATTCGCAGCTTTCTCCTTCTCTGCTTTTTTGCGGAGATCGGCAGTTCTACTTGTGCTAGATTCCATGTTGACGCTGATGACTCTTTCCTTGTGTTCATGCCGCTCAAGACGGATAGGACGAAGCCCGCCGCTTGACCTGCTGGCTTGCTTGCCCTTGATATCCTTCGGCGTATCCCAATCCTCCTCGTCGCTATCGAGGTTGATATGATCGATGCTGACACGGAGTTCATTCTCTTCGTCGTCCGAAGAGTCATATGCGCGGCCACGGTTGCCCCCGGTAAGACCGGATCGATTGTATCCTGAGCCTGCGCCGCCAGGGCCTCCCCCATATCCTCCGCCTCCACCTCCGCCGCCAAAACCACCAGGGCCTCGTTTGCCGCCTCGTCCACCAAATCCACTCATTCCCATAGCCATGGGTCCGCCACGGCCACGGAACCCAGCACGACGGGCAGTACCACCACGGCCACGCTGAATAGCGGCAGCCTCCTTCAGACGCTCATTGTGCCGTTCTTGTTCAAGTCTCTCTATCTCATCTCGCTCCTGCTTGCTGCGACGACCAACGGCCTTCGGTTTGTGTTTCAAGACTGGTTTGGGCGGCTCACCACCAAGCACCGACGGGGGCCGACTGCTGGGTGCAATGCTACCGGAAGGTGTACGTTTGTTCAGTGATTGAAGCCGTTGCACGGAGGCTCGACTCGCAGGACCGGGCGCGCCGGCTGCCGCGGGAGCATTTTGCCCAGTGCCCCCGCCAGCGGGAGCCGGAGTAGTCGTGTCAGTTCGAGCACCACGGTTGGCGGCCCCTCCACGGGCGCTTCCACGAGGGGCGACTTTGGGAGGCATTGTCGTCGTTTTTCAGACAAGGCGCTGAATGCGGCGTGCTGGGCGGTGGGAGAAAAGTTCGTGTCGAGGGGCTGGTTTGCGCACCGCGTTATGTGCAGACCCTGCGTTGGAATAACTAGATTCTGTATCCAGTAACACACGGCAATGCGCCTGGAAATAAGCAAAGCGCCGTTTCCTAAAAGAAATGCGAGCGTTTTGAGGTTCGAGAAAGTTGAGCTCTTCAAAAAAGTCGCGGGGCCAATCATACCGCCCTTATCAGGTGACTTATCCCGCCATGCTGCCCAGGTGATCGACATTATACTCTCTGGCTATTTAGGTATGTAGGCCGCGACGAACTCAACGGAATCTTGGAAGATGAAGTGCAGGATAAAAAAGTGAAACCTTCCATCGACTCCCTGACTACCCAAAAGACGAATTAAAGCAAGATCGGAACTATCTTCTACGACGTCACGCTTTGACCTAGCCCTCACTCGGAAGTATATAATATTTCCGCTACTAGTCGACCGTACACCACACACATGAAACCGACATAGACAATGATAAATAACCCAGTAGCATTGATTCCGAATGAGCGAGTGGATGTGACAAGAAGCATATAGCCCGCAGAAACACTAAGACGCCGAAGGGACACAACAACAACAACAGATCAACCGCTTGGCAGTGTATAATGGAGGGAGCATGGCTTGTAACCAGAGAAGGGAATGTGGAGTGAGAAGGGCAAATGATGGTAGTATGCTAGTATAAGGACTGTCTCTGGCGCCGGCCAGAAAAAGGCGAAATGAGAGAGTGAGGGCGGATGAGATTGGCCCATAGTGAGGATGGTAAGATGAACGAGAGATCCCATGGTAACGAAGAAAATCGGAGGTGCGAAGCAATTCGGCGCATAGAGATAGCGGGAGCAATCGCAACCTGCAGCTCCACTAGCGCTTTCGCTTCTTATTCTTGTCTACTATAGACGAAGAGATAGAAGGGGTCGCAGGCGTTAATGAAAACTCCTCGTCTTCGTCCATCTCTTCCCCATTCTTCTTCACGGGGACACCCATATGGCGACCGTAACGCCCTTTGCGACCGTTGCCCTCATCCTCACTGAGACAGCCGTCAATTCCAATGCCTGCGTCCTTGCAACGTCCACAGGGGCGCTGACGGTCACAGCCCTTCTTGCTCTTGCGGCACCGCTGGCAGCGAGGCTTGGTAGAAAGGTCTTCCTCATCCGCACCGAGCTGGTGCTGAAAGTTGACCGAGCCCCCCGAGACCTTCCGGGAAGACGCCGGGCTGAGAGGCGGAACAGGCGCAGCTGACTTGTCGGATGATCTGCGGGGAGCGGGCATAGCGGTCTTACTTTTGTTCACCTTCGCAGGTGCAGGCTTCTGGCTGCGAACCTTGAAAGATGTGGGGCGGTTCTTCGGCTTCTTTGCCTTGGGTACAAACTCCTTGTAAAGGATATCCTCCTCAGCTTCACTCTTGATACCATCATCTGCACCATCCGAGCTGTGATCGCTGCTATCGGCGCTGGGAAGGATGTCATCCAAGCCCTTGAGATGGCGCTTGATGGTTCCTGGCGGCAGCATTGGGCTTGAGTCCAACCTCTGGCGACGAGCTGGCAAGTCATCCTCGTCCTCGCTAAAGTCTTCCCCATCGCTGGTAGCACCAGTGGACGAGGCAGCGTCAGCGGCACCACTGAAGGCATCGTCCAATGTGGAGGCAGAGGTGCGTCCATGAGAGAAATTGGACGCATCGCCTAAACGTATCAATTGCATCGCCACATCCTCATCGGAGATGCAGCTTGCGATAGTGGGGTCAGGCGTGGGCAATACGCCTGGACCGCTCACTCGGCTAGCCGAGTTGTTATAGGCTCCCGTGTCGCGCATGCGATTTCCATGGTCCGGAACCATAGGAGTCGCATAAATCGGATTGCGCCCCGACTGACCATATTCGCTGTGACCATAGCTTTGTGGCGATGGAAGCGCATGCTGATAGCTATACGGGCGTTGCGGCGGGCGTGCGAAAGGCGACCCAGCGCCTTCCTGACCAATTGATCGACGTTGGGGAGAGATGGAGGAGGTTGAGGTAGTGAGGGGCACTTGGGGAGGAACGAACAGTGGGAGCTCCTAAGGGGAACAGATTGATTAGTGCCAGTCGTTAATAGCAGAAAAGTCCTCGTCACTCACAGAGCTATCGAACTTGGGTCGTTTCCGACGACCATCTTGTAGTATATTCTCCATGCTGATATCAGAGCTAGCAAAGAGTTCGTTGCGAGCCCTGCGAGAATAAGCGCTCTCGGTATCGCTATAGTCATCATCATCATGGAAACCTCCATGGGTGCTTGAGGCCCGGCTTTTGTTACCCGCACAGGAGGGAGGCTTGTGCTGAGAAGCGCTGCGGAGACTCCGGTTCGACGGAGAGGCGCTGCGCTTTCTTGCAAGCCGAGAGGCCGGCCCTGATGGCTGATCCAACGGCGCCGTTCCATCTACCATCTGGAAAGGCTCTGCCAGACTGGGCCGCTTGCGAGGCTCGACATTGAAGCCGTTATAGAAGTGATCCCCATAGGGCTGAATGGGAATGACTCGCACGTATACGGTCCTATTGTTCTTGAGATTCTCGTACCTTGCGATGAGGGTGGTCCCGTGTTCATCTTCGAAGCTGACCCCACTGGCAGTACCGTCATATATTCCATAGAAATTTTTGACCGTTGTGACGATCGAGTCTGTGGTGTCATGAGGATAGATTTGAACGCGCATCGGAATACGAGCTCGGACTTTGGAGTTCTCATCGAGAAGCAACTCAAATGCGACGTTCTTGGGTGCTGGGCCTTTAAGCGACAGGTCTCGAGCTACAGTGGCAGAGTCTGCCAGACCCGGCTGCTCGACCAGGCCAGAAAGCCCTTCATGCTGAACCGCTTGCATATCAAAGTGTTCCAAATTGAGGAATACTCCACTGCTATACCAAAGACTGCATCAACCCACTGCTTGTGTGCCGTAGAGGGCGGGAATGTGGTCCATGGCAAGACACAGAGGAAGGGCAGGTGTAGAGGGAAGAATCCATCAAACCTACCACAATTGTTGAATTCGAAATATCAGGCCGGTGGATGGACCACCCCGGGTCTTTATGTATAGAAACTATTGAAGCAAAACTTTCGATGGAGGTGGGAGGGGAATCTGCAGTCGCAAGAGCCGGCAGCGACTCAAAAGGGTAAACGTGGGCAACCTAAAGGAAAACAGACGACACAAGTTAGCACAATGGGATCCCAAGTGCTCTAATATACAATAAGGATGGGTTTTGTCTTGGAAGATGATAGACGAATGTGTCGCTAACCGAGTCCGGCCGACCTTGGGAGCGGGCTTGGGGGGAAGCAAGCGAGATGACCCGGAAAAGAATGGAGAGAGACTTGAACACACCTAATTCAACTCAAACAGAGTCCTCCAGTATCGCAGATATCTGGACTGTTCAAGACAGGGCGAAGGGGCGAAGGATGGGTTCGGTCGAGGTCGAGAGGGGATTGTCGATTCTACGAAGCGCTGAGGCTATGTCAGCGTTAGCATCTCCAGGATTGAAACGGGGTCAGGGGAGTGAAAAGTGAGATTGAACAAGAGTAGAGATACATACCCTATACTTTTGACAACACTGATGGCGATTTGTTCGAAGGGTTGTTGGATGGAAGGAAGAAGGTTGAGGTGGGTGCGTACGATGGTTTCACTTAAAGCGAGAAAACGGCCTGCCTGGGTCGGTGACATGGCGATTTGCGCTTCCGGCGCCCATCGAAGCAGTCATCACATTCCATGGCATTAACGGATCTATATAAAATCTTCATTTGATTTGCAACTATTCTATGCATCCAAAAAAATAACTATGTGTGAAGCCATCCTAATGCTGTATCTTTTCGCAAAGGCGCAAAAGCTGTCGCAAGCCGGGTGCCATTGCGCCGAGTGACGGAGCACTCTGTCTAACCCTCCTTTTTGCATATGATGTACGAAATTGAGAATATAATCCGACATTTGAATCTTCAGGGATGAAGTATAAGCGAGTGTGGGCTACTTAGGACTGTTGGGGGGGGAGGATGCAGCACTTGACACAAAGCAGGTATCTTAGGTACCTCTGTCGCCACAAGTATCGAGGGTATCGAGGTCTCAGGGCGCAAAACAGGATAAAGAAACAGCGACCAATAGATTTATGGGCTTGCAGCTAGTTTCGAGCTTGACCACGTAGCAACCCATACCCTTTTTTTGGTCTGTTGTGGAGGTGTGCGCTTGGACAGAATTGACATTATCCAGTCATTTTCCCACCACCACCTTTGTCGCATTGCTCATTTACTATGCGGGTTGGAAAATACCAGATATCGCGACACTTATAGTGTGGTTTAATATCAAAATCGCTACGGTATGGGTGATTGATAGACGTTCTGTTGGTCTGCCTCTAGGACCGGACTTTGATATTTATACTCAACCGAAAGGATATCGAGAGAACCAAACAGTCTCAATACCCGAGATAACCACTTTCACAATATCGCATGACTCTCTGGAGTTGTCTCGCATGATCTGCAACTTGGATTTACCCCTCCTCGGACCTACGTAAGAAGGTTAAAAAGGGAATCCCGCGTCGGGGTTACAGAGCATTCCTTTCTCCTTGGAACCTGGCTACAAAAGTGAGGTCGGAATATAGCAAATTCGTGATGCCACAGTTTTATTGATTTCTCAAGAAAATAGCGGATGAAAAGTTGGGAACATTTTTGCTTGGTGGAGTCAGGCGGTGATGCTGAGAGACTGGGCGCAAAAGGTCCTTTGGATATGAATTGATGATGATCATCGGATCCGAGAACGTGGGTACGAACGTAGGTATTGTCTATAATTTACTCCGAAACTTCCAATTCCCTCTGATCTGAAGCCCCGCAACACATGGCGAGACTAGAAAAGCCAACGACCGCCGCAATGATAGAAGTGGGTTTCGGTTGATCGCAAAGCTGCCAAACAGGAACCGCTTGATTCCGGGTGTCCCACCTCTTGTGACGGCGGTGTGGCTCTCACGTGGTCTCGTGTAGATAGCGCGTCAGATCTAGATCATGTCATAAAAGGGCGACTGCACTCGCACATATAGATATTTTTGAGATAACATTGTCGGGAATTATGTATTACTATTGAATATACCTGCAGATAACTTTTTGTATCCTTCCGCTTAGTTTTGGACGTTTCTTAATTGAAAATGGTGTTCAATGGTCGTCGAAGGAGACGCGCCGATAAGGTTAATGACGTCAAATATCCAACAAACAGTGCAAACTGTATACAAACGGAACAGACACTTGACACCTTATCAACATCCGGAGTCCCGACCTTGGGGAAGTTCCAACCTTGAACTTTGGAAGGTTGATATCAATTCATCAAGTTACATATGTACGTACGCATGTGTTAGCAGGACCCTGAGTAACTACCTAGGTACGTCTCACTACAAGGACCGCACCATCTACTGCTCTACTCCCATCCTTATAGAAACTAAGATCTTGCGATGCTGGTTGTGCTTGCTGTTTTCCGTTCTAACCACCCATACTCCAAGCCACACTTATACACGGGATTTATCTTCCAGCCACAGCGTGTCCCTCGAAGCTCAATAGCCAGGCCCCGCAGGAAACGTCGTGCAGAGTCTCGGCGAAGCCTAATTGCGTGGGACACCGGGCGCACCGCAGCAGACCACGCTCGAAGCTGCCTCAAAGCTGACAACCCGGCCGTGGTACCGTCTACTAGCCACACAGGCAAGCCAATTACCCTTCTCGCCAGCCAACATGCCATCCAAAACCCCTGTCCCGTGGGACTTCCCCTCCAAACTCACCGCCACTGTCACCCTCCCCACTCCCCCCAATGCCACCCCCTCGTCCACTCCCACGCCAAACATCCTCCTCCTGCTGTACGGCATCGGTGACACCGCCGCCGGCTTCTCTGCCTTCGGCCGGGCGATAAACCTCTCCGAAACCACTGTCGTGACCGTCCAAGCCCCCGCCCCGCTCCCCTTCGACCTGGGCGGGTTCCACTGGGGCGACGACGTCGCCTTCGACAGCACCACCGGCGCGCTCGACATGGACGCCGGCCTGACGCGCAGCACCGCCCTCGCAGACCTCGTGCGGGGCACACTCATCCGGAAATGCGGCTAAAGACCGCGCGAGATCCTCCTCTTGGGCTTCGGCCAGGGCGGCATGGCCGCGCTGGCCGCGGCGCGGAAGCTAGGTGCCCACAGAGGCAGCGGGGAGGAGCCGCTAGGCAGGGTGATCTCCATCGGGGCGGCGTTTGCACTGTCGGGCACGCGGTCGGGCGCGAAGAACCGCGCGCCGGTGTTGCTGGTGGCGGGGCGGGATTCGAGTACGGTGTCGGAGGGGGCGGTACGGCGGACGAAGGAGGTGTTTGAGTTTGTGGAGATTAGTCGGTATGCGCGTCGTGGAGATGGGATGCCGTCGAGTCGGGAGGAGATGCTGCCGGTGATGCAGTTCCTGGCTCGGCGGTTGCGCAGTCGGCAGGGTGTGCCGGAGGGGAGCGCTGAGATTGGCTGATGTGTGATCCGTTGAAGGGGTGGATAAGTCCCTTGTGTATATTATATAAATCTATGGATCTGTATGACTATAGATTGATGGAATCAATGGTATTCTATATCTCATGGATGGCTATATAGCCTTCCGGTAGAGACAATATACAAGGGACGAATACACTATCGCTGTCGCAAACATCAAAGGGGGACTTGGAGAAGCCTGACTCTTGTGAGCGGGGCTACTGCAAGGAGAGATTCTATATGGTGACTAGCAGTATGAAACAATTATTCCAGGCGGCACTACGGAACTCAACACCGAGAAAAACTTCAAGGAGTGTGGATGGACATACAAGTGTGTTTACTACTTAGTGGGCAAAAATATGGCTTTTATAGCCTACTCTAGCCTACAACAGTTATCTTGCTGCAAGTACTGTGATCGAGCTAAAAATATGTTTTTCTTTTCTTTTTCTTTTCTTTTCTTTTTTTTCTTTGCGAATAAACCGGTCGTTTTGGTTTAGACTAATTAGTTTGACCGTCCTTGGTGATGGATTCGAGGTGGCCGCCCAGTCTTGATCAGATGTCTATAAAGGTCGTGCGATAGACGACATACATAGCCCCACGGCTAACCTCCAGTCATTCTAACCTGCGTTTGGAAGAATCTAGGAATCCAATCGTTCCGACCCTTTGACTGTCTTGGCCCTTTTGTTGAATCGCTTGCTTCTCTCTTGCGAAGTCTCCGGTGGAAACTCGGATGATGGCCACAGTTCACCCCAAGATGCGGCAGGCAATGTACTATGTTGTACATGTATGTATATGGTCCTGGGCAGGAGCAGTTTGCACAACGGGAAGGCGTGCGCGACCGTAGCTTCCGATTTAGGAATAGCGTGCATTGTTGACATCTTCAGGAACAAGGGACGCACCCTCCCTTCATCGTAGGCATTCTCTCATTCATCTGTGTTCCTAACACTGCCAGTCCTCTAGGTTTGCAAGGTTGCCTGTTCCTACCTAGGCAACGTCCAACGTCCGAGTGACGCCCAAGTGACGAGCTGCGATAAATTAGGAAGGAACGACTTGGGTGGATACCAAGACTGTTTATTTTGCTTGGGTCGACGAATCACACCGGGCAACTCCATCCCCCCAACTGAGCAAAAAGTAAACAACAACCTCTTTGCCCAACCTCAAGATAGACTTGAACAACACGTCCTCCAAGGTTGCAGCTTCGTCGCTCGTCATCATGGATGCAAAGGTAAGCTAATCTTGCGTTAATGTTCTCGTTTGTGCCAATCCTTTTACTCCTACGCGTGTCATCGCGTCAATTGCCGCATTCAACATCGCATCATCATCATCATGTATGCCCACTCTTGTCCTAGAGTTGCTTCCTTAACCAAATTGGAGACACCTAGGCTAACTGAAATGACAGCCACAGCGCTTCCGAGTCATTGGGGATGAGAATGTGCCCCCTTCGTCCCTGCATCAGAACCATAAGGTCATCCACCAACGGAACAAGTCAAGCCCTGCTCTCAGTATGATGGCCCAGAACAATGCTGGCCGACGTGCATTTGTCGATGTTAGCAACACCAAGGATATGAGCCGGGCTCGGGATGACTCTGGCGTTGGTGGAAAGCCTGCCCTAGCTGAGGTTAAGGCTCCTGGGCTGTCCCAGCCAGCCCAGCGCCGCATGACCTTGTCAGGAACCAGGGGCCTTGTTGAAGGCGTTGCCACAACGAAGCCTATGAACCCCGCCGGTAAAGCTCAACAACCGGCGTATAAATCGAAGCGGAACAACGCCGTATTCAAGGACCAATTGCACACTGTCCCCGAGAAAGACACATCCAAGGAAATCAACACAGAGACGGAGGCCAAGGCCAGCTACAAAGGAGCGGACAAAGGGCGCCACTCTAACACTATTGTGATGCAGCCTTCAAATGGGCTGAGTGTCGACATCGCCAGCCTGGTCGAGTCTGATGCCACCGTATCCGAGACCGAAGATCTCAAAGAGCACGCGTATGTCAAGGGAACCGTGTCGGCGGTATCAGAGCCCGAGGAATGGGACGGGGATGATACCGAATACCATGTTGCACCCATCTACTCCTCTCGTGGGGACGCCGACGGAACCACTACCGTCATTTATCCATGCATGAGCAATGTCACCACTGGTGAGATGTTCCGGGCGAAAGACATTGTAGAGAGCGAACAATCACCGGAAGACATTGAGGAGGAACTGTTGGATACGACCATGGTTGCGGAGTATAGCGACGAGATCTTCCTTCATTTAAGGAAGAAAGAGGTATGTCTTACTATTTCGATGTGGTAACCAGCTTGAACTAACCAAGTCTGTAGATCGAGATGCTTCCGGTCCCCGATTACATGGCCCGCCAAAGCGAACTCCAGTGGTCGATGCGCTCGGTTCTGATGGACTGGCTTGTTCAAGTTCACCAGCGCTTCAACTTGCTCCCTGAAACCCTGTTCCTCACGGTGAACTACATCGACCGTTTCTTATCGTACAAGGTGGTTTCCATGGGCAAGTTGCAGCTTGTTGGTGCGACCGCGATCTTCATTGCTGCAAAGTTCGAGGAGATCACAGCGCCATCTGTGCAAGAGATCGTTTATATGGTTGACAGTGGATATTCCGTCGACGAGATTCTGAAGGCAGAGCGGTTCATGCTCACCATCCTCGACTTTGATCTTGGATGGCCCGGCCCTATGAGTTTCCTTCGTCGCATTAGCAAGGCTGATGAATATGACCTTGAAACTCGTACTGTTGCCAAGTACTTCCTTGAGCTGGCTATTATGGATGAGCGCTTTGTCTGCACTCCCCCCAGCTTTATTGCTGCCGGGGCCCATTGCCTGTCTCGCATGCTCCTTAACAAGGGGAACTGGGTATGTTTTCCTCTCCAACTCACTGCATTATAATATTTCTAACGTTAAATAGACACCGGCACACGCCTTCTACAGCGGTTACCTTTACTCCCAGCTGATTCCGGTACTAAGCACATTGATGGAATGCTGCGAGAATCCTCGCCGCCATCACGCTGCCATCTTTGAAAAGTATTCGGACCGTCGTTTTAAGCGCGCCTCGATGTTTGTTGAAGCTGAGCTCGCCACAGACTTCGTTTTGCCCGAGCCCTCTGATCTCAATGATCCAGATCGCTTGGACGGCTATGCAAACTACTAATCCTTTGCCTGAAACTAATACCCGGTGATTTGCAGACACCATGCAAAGCTGGCTTTCATAATTGCTGGTACTCACCATCATCCACGATCTCTGAACTTATTTCTCGTTTTTCTTTTCGGTCAACATGGGCGTTCTTTTTTTCTTTCGGAGTGAACTGGCGAATCGGTTCCTTTGTGCATGGCGTTTGCGCGTTGTTCCCGTCTTTTGCACCACTTTCATTCTGTCATTTGTTTTCTTCATGCTTTTGATTTCTTCCCAGCTCTACTGGGCTGACGACGAGATGACTTGACGCCACCATTTTCCGAACATGAGAGTAGATGATCGGAAGGCGTTGACGATGACCTGTTTCTCGCCGGGCGTTCCGACTGCCTTTTTTTTTCTTTTTGTCTTGTTCTGGGGAAGGGCTGAGTGGTGGTAACTGGGTTAACCTCGATACGCTCTCTATCTACACAAGTCACCTGACTGGCTCTCGCGCCAACCTCCCCAGGGCTGTATGTTGTACTGTGCTAGTAATAGTCGAATATGACGTCATATTTCTATAACTACATTTGGAACCTACCTACATATATGTAGGTGGTCGGTGTCTACTGTCATGGTATCCAGTCTCGTTGGGATTATTCCCTTCGTCTTGAGTATATCTTTCAAAGGAGGGACACTACGCATACCTACATGTAGGTATATTACTAACCTCTTGCCGCAATATACTGTAATTGTAAACCTTCCAACTTTGGAAACTCCTATAATCATTACTAAACAAGGGGTGTATACCTATGTAGGTAGGCGGCTCTTCTATGTATAACCAGGATTGTCTCTCGTATATCCTTTCGATTGATTTCCCGTCTAAGATGATATATTTTCAACCAAAACACCCGTCTATGCAGATCACTGGTCAAGCCCATTAAAGTCAATCAACTTCTTGACAGCCTCAATCACTCTATCAGCGAGACTGCTGCCATCGGATACAACCGAAGGATTATCAAACCGCTCCGTGAGAGCCTCATCTAGCATGGTGCGAAGCCGCGAAACAAGCACGCCGATCCGGGCCCAGCCGCGTAGACGGAGCCAGCCGTCTACGACTAGTCCGCGACCCACGGTGTCGAGTTCTATAGAGCCGCAGAAAAGAAGCAGGGAGTACGCGTTGAAAGCTGCAAGTAAGAAAAAGAAAAATGTTAGAAGCTAATATCTTGAGGGATAGAAGAGGAATAACTCACGGGTTAGATCGCGGATGAAGACCTTGCTGGTAGCCATCTTTGTGAAGTAGCTGAGATATGCCGCGGAACTGGGATAGCCAGCCGCAGAGAAGAGGATGGAGCTGGGATGAATGAAGACACGGCCGTTTTCCTGATTGAAGTACTTGATAGTGCGAGCATCCGGGTCCACCTCGACGGTACCAGTAACCGAGCTGGCAAACTTCTTATCCGGAAATGAGATCTGGGCGACCTGCGGCTGGAACGCTCCAGCAATAAGGGCGCGGATCAAGTTGCGGTTGGCGGCGTTGCGGTTCCAGGCCGAAGCCGATGAGTCGGAATACTGGACTGGCAGGACGCCTGCGTCTTTGAGGGAGGTGATGAACTGTGCGCGGTTGGAAGAGATATCGCGCAGCGTTTGGTGGGAGAGGAAGTTGGCGGCACACCATGACTGGGTGCCCCAGTAGCCGCCCTGGGCGCGGGTTCGCTCGGACCAGGCCTGGTATGCTGAGAGGTCGGTGAGGAGATCGCCGTCGCCCGGGCGGGAGAAGCTTGCTTTGGCGGCGTTTGCTTCGTCGCGCTTCTCGCGTGGTGAGACGAAGGGGCTCTTGACTGTTAGCATGGCTGCGATCGTGACGCAGGGTTCCATACAGCCGAAGATGGAGCCGTAGATCATGAGCTTGGCGCAGCGGAGGTCCGCGGGAATCATGGAGAGGTAGCGGCCCAGTGCTGTGAGTCTGTCATGGTCTAGAGCGCCTACTCGATGCAGGAAATTCAGTGCGCCTTCGACGGCTATGCTTTCTGGCGGGGTGATCGTGTTGGCTAGGAAGGTGGCAACGTCCTCGATGCCTTTCATGGATTTGACGGATAGACATAGCTGCTCTAAGGGAACACGGCGGATTTCTGGGTCTGGTCGTGGGGCCATGTTTGATTCGGCTTTGCGGGTGTATAGCTTATAGCAGATACCTGCGCGGACACGGCCTGCTCGACCACGACGCTGTTTGCAGGCGGCCTGTGATGCCCATACTTCTTGGAGACGAACCATGTTATCCTTGGGGTCGTAGCTCGTTTCTTTGACTCGACCGGTATCAATGACGGCAACAACATCCTCGATTGTGATTGAGGTTTCCGCGACGTTTGTAGCGGCAATAACCTTTCTCTTTCCTCTTGGCGCGCTTTGGAATACTCGTCTTTGTTCGACTGGGAGTAAGGAGGCATGCAATGGCAGAGGATGCGTATCCGGAATCCTCTTGACTGCGTTCAGACACCTATCAATCTCTAAAGTACCAGGGAGGAAGATCAAGATGGCTCCTGGCTGATCTCCTAGCTGGGCATCGATGTATTCAACAGTCGCTGCGATCAAATCGTAATTTATTCCCATACCCAAGCTGCGCAGGGCTTTTCCAAGTGTTTCTTCACCCCGAGAGGGTTCTTCCTCATCTTCATAGCCCTCGGCAAGTTCTGGCGCAAATGATGTGTACCGAATAACGTCATCCAAGTAGTAGTCTTGGACAGGGAACGTTCGGCCGGGAATGTTCACTAGTCCAACAGATCTCTGGCTGCCAAAGTATCTCATGAAGATACCAGCATCGAGAGTGGCACTCATAAGAATAACTTTCAGGTCCTTGCGGTAATTGAGAACATCCCTCAGCAGTGCCAACAAAAAGTCTGTATCCAAACTTCGCTCGTGAACCTCGTCGACCACCACGTGCGATACGTCTGCGAGGGAGCTTGCGACGTTGCCATCCGCATCGCCACCTGATTGGATCCGGCGCAGCAAGACACCAGTAGTTACGAAAGTAATCTTTGTTGAACCAGGCTTGGCTTTCGACTCGCCTCGGATCACATATCCGACTTCATCACCGACTACTGCGCATCGCTCATCGCTCACTCTGTCGGCAAGACCCAGGGCCGAGATTCGTCGTGGTTGCGTGCAGATGATGTTGGCAGCACCCCCCAGTCCTCGCTGGATCATATCGTCCAGCACAAACTGTACGGATTGTGTACTTTTACCACTACCGGTCTCACCCGAGATGATGGTCACCTGATTTGAGTTGACAGCATGGATGATTTCATGTTGGATGTTCCATGCAGGAAGTGCTCTTCTTTTCCGGGTCATCTCGATCTGCGGCGCAGTATCTTGTTTGGCCTCCCAAGCATCTCGGATCGCCAAGCTTCGTTCTGAGTCGACTTTCCAATCAATGACTCTGCGATTCTTCCGACCTGAGCGTACGGGAATTTGGAGGGTCTCAGGTGCGGACGAAGCTGTCACAGCGGAAATCTCTCGCAATTTACCTGGGTTCTCCATGATACTCGGTAGGTTGACCTCCAGCCAATCCATAATGTTGAAAATCATAGACTCACCCGTAAAGTTTTCTTCGGCATACTGCACTGCCCGACGAATTGCACTGAGACGTATATAAGCTGGGACGCCCTTAGCCTGGATTGATATTATAGGAGGTGTAGTTGGATAATGGGCGGAGGGCTTTTGGAAGCGGAAAATCGTGTTTGGTGGAATTTCCGATGCCTCGCTATTAATCTCGCAGACCTTGGCTGATATGCGGTGATAACGTTCTCCGAAGATGGCCTCTAGCGTAGTTGCCTCTTCTGCCCAAGGCTCTTCGTCTTCGTCAGCCAGTGATGGGGCCGAGAATTGAGTTCCATGGGCTAAAGTGCCTTGCAAATGCTCAGCAGCCGCTAATTCATCGCCGTTATTGCTGTCCAAAATGTGCGAGCACATGTCGGCTGGGTAGCCAACAGATGCCAGCCGTTTGACTTTGGCCTCACGAGCGAGGTCACCAGAACCAAGACTGACTCCAGCTGAATATCCCTCCGGCAGAGACCACCGGGGAAGGTCATCATCAGGAACATAGATGAGAAGCCATTCCAAGATCTCTTCGCGGTCTTTGCATTCCGTTGCAGCTTCTTCCACATGGCTGCGACGGAACCCTAAACCGGTGAATTCGTCCGCAATGATTTTCTTTTGGTGCTCGGGGATCTTCACGCCATATGGGTTCCAAACTGTATGCTGTCGCAAAAGACCTTCGATATCTCGTCGAATTCGTGTGCCCATATCCACCTTAGGCGCCTGCGACCAGATACGTTTACTCCTGGCATCCCCGTTTCCTAGCCCTAATTCCACATTTGTGGCCTTCTCCTTTGCCTGGGCTTTTTCACGATCTGCTCGCTTCTTTGCCAAATCGGCGGCCGCGCTCTCTCTTTCTTGCTTGGCTAAGAATGGATCTGCCTCGTACATCCAGCCCTTGCCTTCCCGAGTCTCTGCTGCTTTAATTTCTCCAAAGTCCTCTTTCCACAACTTTTTGTATGTTGGAGGCATCATCATATGAATATTGCGCATATTGCATACTCGGAACAGAGCAAACGCTGCACCAAAATGGCGCGCTTCGAGGGCTGTCTGCTGCCCAGCGAGTTGCTTATGGGAGTGAGGGAGTTTTATTGGTGGGAGCACGATCAATTCCTTGGTCTTAGGATCTATCTTCTTCATGGTTACGGACGATACGAAGCCGTCGGCGGTTTTAATCTGCAATTGTCGCAATCTATCAGCATCTAGTTTGGTATATGTGTTTTTAGACATGTGACGAGTGCTATGGGAAGATTTGATTACCATGCTGTACTCAGGCTTTTCCCATTTTTGCTTCTGACAGTGCTCCGCCAACATATTGACTGGTAGCTTTCCTGTCCATGATGCGCCGCCAATGACATCCTTCACGGACGGTTTCTTGGGCTCCTCCGGCACTCGATTTTTCGCTTCGCCGGCTTTCTCTGCGACGGCTTTGGCTTGTTTCGTACCCGGTTTGGGGCCACCCTTACCATCGCCTTTCTTCTTAGGTGGCATTTTGTGTGTGGTGAGGGTTTGCGAGATAACTTTTGGAGCTTCAGGCAAAAGAGCGGCCCGCACTAAACCGTTTTGGGATTGCGGGGAGCATACGGACGGAAGCAGCGACCGTGGGGGACTTAAACTCCCAACAGGGACATGTCTTGTACTCTTACTCGGTCCCTCGATATGAGAATTTGATTTTGTTGCCCAAAGGCAATGCTGTAGCTAATATCTACTGTGTGACCACGAGTCAGACTTCTGCACCAACCGTCATGTCCGGGGAGCACTTCAACCCGAGCAAGGATGACCCGAAGGAGCAAACTGGGACATCGGAAAAGAGAAATGCTTGTAATGATACCCAGAGTCTTCACTAAAAACAGCTTGACTGACATTATCGGGTTGACAGTTACCGAACTCCTGGCTCCCAAAAGCAAGCAACCTAAACACGCGACTAAAACCCCGTCTGACCGCAATGCGGCCAAGGGTAAGACTGCATTTGGTGTTCGTGACGGACTAGGCGCCTACATCGCAAAGCCTGAGACATACGCTCCCGATGTCGTAGTCTACCACAATGACGATTTTGTAGCGATACACGACATGTTCCCAAAGTCCTCGCTCCACCTCCTCCTTCTCCCCCGGGACCAGACCAAAACGCGCATGCACCCATTTGATGCTTTCGAGGACACCGAGTTCCTCGCAAAAGTGAAGGCTGAAACCCGAACACTCCGCAAGTTGGCAGCGGGCGAGCTGCGACGGAAATATGGGAAGGACTCTGCGCAGGAGCAGGCGAGACAGGCGGCGCTGAGCGCTGATCCGCCGCCGGATGAGCTACCGCAGGGTCGGGACTGGGAACAGGAGATTTTGGTCGGGTTGCATGCGGTCCCATCCATGAACCACTTGCATGTCCATGTATTATCGGTGGATAGGTATAGCGAGCGCTTGAAGCACCGGAAACACTACAATAGCTTTTCCACACCATTCTTCGTGCCAATCGAGGACTTCCCGCTGGCGGAAGACGATGTGCGACGGAATCCGACGCAAGAGGGGTATCTAAAGCGAGATTTTACATGCTGGCGCTGTGGTAGGGGGTTTAGGAATCGGTTTGTGGAATTGAAGCAACATCTGGAGCAGGAGTTTAAAGAATGGAAGAAACTGTGAGCTATCGGTGTGCTTGCGAAGATATACCAGTACTGGCCAAAGCAGGCACAGCATGGTATACAATGGGTTGAACTCTCCAAAAGTGATTCTGTTTGGCGTCCGTGGAAGCTAAACTGGGCCAAAATTCTTCTATTTGGTAGATATACGTGTCACTCGTGACCAGCAGTAGGGCCGGTGCATTTCCAGCGCGTGCCCAATGCTGCCCTCACACTAGACAAAAACTCTGAAAATGGTATACATTGAACAGAGTTGTCCCCTTCCTCCACCCGCGACACTGTCGCGTGTGCATTTACGCACGGGCCTTAGAGCGGCCCTTGACCTTGCGGGCCTCGGGACGGTTGATGTGGTGAGAGGGAATCCAATCAGCGTTGTAGGTGCTGGCAGAAGAAACTGCAGCACCGGTGGAAGTCTCCTCGGCAACCGGGGTTTCAACGCGCTTTGAGCCACCCTGGGTGCGCTTCTCGCTGGTCTTTCCGGACTTGCGCTTCTGGGGGAAGTAGGGAGCGACCCAAACGGTGTAGAAGAAGTAACCAGTGCCAGTGACACAGGCCAGCAGGAAGAAGTATAGGAAAATGCTGATTGTGATTCATTAGTCCCATTGCCCTCACACAACCAAGGTAAAAGGGGGGTATCCTACATCTGGGGGTCGAAGATGCTGGTATCCGCCTCCACGATGCTAACGGTGCCATTGTGAGCAACGATAGGAACCAAGCGACCCTCGCTATCTGAAACAATGGCAGAAAGAGTCATCTGGAGATCCTGGGGGTGCATCTCGGTTGCGAAGCTGTAGCTGATTGTCTCCTTCTCGCCAGCGGGAACCTCGATAGCATAACGAGTAGCAGTCAAGTTGCGGACAATTTTGGCCTGATCATCGGGGTTGCGAAGGCTACCACCGACAAAGTTTACCGTGATAGGGTTCGGCTCATCGTTGGAGATGGCGATCAGCGCCTGGGTAGGGTGACCGTTGACAAGCTTAATACCGAAGATCTCAGAAGCAGGGAAAGAGGCCTGGGCTGAAACAGCCAGGGCGGGAACTTCTGCTTCAGCATTCTCAGCATCCTACAAGTTCAAAACCAAATAGTCAGTCAATTGAGTCATGCGACACAGGTCCCCGAGACAAATCGAAGACGAAAAACATACAGCGGTAAAACCGGTGCCAACGAAGGCCTGGAGAGAGAGTAGAGCCAGAGAGAGGAAACCGAAGCGAGTCATCTTGAAACCGGAAGAGAGCAAAGAAAGAGAAAGAGAAACAGAAACAGGCAAAGGTCAAAGTCAAGATGAGGTGAAGGGGGATATTTGGCTCCACGTATGCAAAACCGGGGGGCTGACTCAGCCAGATAACACCCGCGGTCTTACATTGATTTTTTTTTTTTGAAGCAAAGACGACTATAAGTGCTCTCCTATATCAATTAATTTAATAAAGGTGGTCACTGATCATTTGTGATTACTGCGATTCCAACAATTTACGCGCTTTGTAGATTATCACCTCCTGCAAGCGCCTGCCCACCGGAATTTCCCTGTTGGCTTTGATCAGACTTGGGACTTGCTTCTCTCCCTTACTTTCTTTCTTCCTTATCTTCTGTCGCATTCATCCTCTTCGCAATTTCAACCATTTCCAGATCTTCAAAAGATACTTATCAATCTACAAAAATGGCGACCCAAGCTTATTTAGAGCGCTATCGCCAGCTAAGTGCTCTGGACCAGCAGAAGAATGACTTCATTGAGGTACGAACCCAATTCCTCCCTTGGTCCATGCTTCATTCTAACAAGACTCATGATAGGAACTCCTTCAACGTGTGACCGCCCTAGAGAATTCCTTCCAACAAGAGAAACTCGACCATGAACGCGAAACCCGGTTCAATCGTGAGGTGCAGGTGCATGAAATGGAGCTGATGGACCAGATATCAGTTGTCAAGAAAATGATGGTGAGCACAGCTGTGGACGCGTTGCCTAAGCTCAGGCTAATATATCCCTTTTTCCCTTCCAGGACCGCGAACCGTTCGTTGTGTTGCTTTTAGACGGCGAAGGAATAATATTCAAAGACGAATTTCTGCAACTAGGAGAACAGGGTGGACGCAATGCGGCCAAGCAGCTCTGGAAATCTCTCCAGGGTTATGTGACGACAATTCTTTCTACGATCACCGAGCCGAAGATAATGACCAAGATCTATCTTAATGTGAAGGGACTTATGGAGACTTACCTCCGGGGCGGAATCACGCTAGAGGCCTCCACTATCGGTGAATTTATTCGTGGATTCAATGAGAGTGCATCGTTCTTCGAAATTGTGGACGTTGGAACTGGCAAAAACAAGGCGCATGATAAAATCAAGGGTATGTGGTGCAACCTGACATAACAGAAACCGTTGCTGATTCGCTTCCTCCAGAGGCATTCAAGCTTTACTTATACAACTGCCATTGCCACCAACTCTTCCTGGGTTGTCCCTCCAACGAAGAATATGCTCGGTCATTGACAGAACTCATTTCCGGTGCGAATTATAAGGGCCGAGTCTCGCTGATTGAGGGTCTTCCACTCGAGAAGGAATTTGATTATTTCCGAGAGCAGGACTATCGAATCACCCAGTTCCCAGATGTTTTCCGCACCACAAAGATTGCTCCAATTACGTTGACTACAACGAGCGCACCGAATGCATCGAGTGCACCGTCTTGGGCTGCTCCCTGGAAAAGCGCAATCCCTTCGCGGACTTTGCTCACACCTTCGCCAACCCAGCAATTCCAAACACCTGCTCCTCTGTCACGAACCTCTACCAGCACCAGCGTGTCAAATCTGGGCGCCCCATTAGCCCCAGTGACAAATAAACCTGAGTCTTCTGATTTCCAGGTTGTTCGGTCCAAGGTGCCCGGTGTAGCCCCCCCAAAGACGGTGGAACGGAATAAGTATGGCCAGCGTGTTGATCGGCTCGACTTCAAGAGCATTCCTCGTGATGATCTTAACAAACTGAAGAAGCTCAAGCTTTGCAATTATCATTTCTTGCTCGGTGAATGCCCTAATGAAGAGAACTGCTATCATGACCATGATCGCAAATTGTCCCGCCAAGATCTGCACATTCTGTCTGCCATTGCCCGCATGACACCCTGTCGCTTTGGTTTAGAATGCGATGACGTCGAATGTATCTACGGTCATCGTTGCCCTCAGAGCGAGCCTGGTAAAAAGACTTGCTTCCGAGGAGAGAGCTGCCGCTTTGAGCCCGTGGCGCATGGTATCGACACCAACATTGTCAAAGTTACGAAAATTTGAGTGGCAATCTCGCAATCTTATGCTCAACTCGGGCTATCTGAACCTTTCGCACTTGCAACAGGGTCCTAAAATATTGTCTATTGAGTCGGCGTGACCAGATTGAGGTCTCACGGGGAAAAGGTTCAAGGGAAGCACCCATGACATTATCAGAATTTCGATCATTCGGGAGTTATGGATGGTGCATGAGAGCAGGCTTGCTATACAGTCATTGAGAATTCAAAGTTGTTTTCTTTTCCTTTCCATGCGGGGTGAAAAGGGCGGTTCCAGGCGCAAAAGACTATGTACTATCTATCTATTCATTCGACATCTTAAATTGTATTAGTATAAAGGATGAATGCACACGAATTTATTTAGGGGGTATTTGAATTGATAATATTACAAGAGTGTGGATCGTAGAACCTATGTGTGGATAGTCGTGCCGAACATGGCAAATCGTCTCTCCCATCCAAAGCAATCAGGGTGAGTGCACATCCTGCTGTCGATATTCATGGCATTGGGATCTTTGCCATGGGTGCACTGGACGCCATATTCCTTGATGCAGCACTCGAATGGGCACGACTTGACCGGTCCCCAACTCTGTTGACCAGAAGCCATGGCTTTCGACTTCTCCTCCTCGAGATTGCCCCATAGGAGGAAGAGCTTCTCTTTTATTGCTTCCAGTCTTCGCGGGTTGTCGCGGAGGTTGAATGCATTATCGTCCAGAAGACAATCGCCATCTTGACCGCACACATAGAGCTTCATCACCTCTCGGGGCTGTTGATTGGAAGGTTTGGGCTCAGCCCCCTCCACAAGAAGACAGAACCGCCATTCCCAGCCAAATTTAGGCTCGATGGCACCGTCATGATCACTGAATAAGGGAGCACTAGTGGTTTGAATTGCAAAGTCTTCTACCTTTGGGGGAAAGAAGTCGAGCACTCGGACTTGAGAGCGATAATTGACGTTTTGAAAGGGAAGCTGGTAGACAATCCCTCCTGGAGCATTGTTTATATGTGTTTCTGCCAACAATATCTTCTCGAGAGGTAGAGTAGGCACTGTGTACTTTCTTGTTTTGACTAGACATTTATCAGCCAATATGCTTCTCCTAAGCAGACAATCAACTCACCATGTTGATTCAACTTGATTCGTGATGCTGCTGGCATGGTCAGTTGGCCTTCTTCTTTTCGGGCCTCCCTTTTCTGCTCGACTCTCTTGTTCCTTTTTTTGGCTTTTTTGGTATCTGCCTTGGGTTCACCGTGGATCTTCCAGTATTCTGTCCGACGGTTCATCAATTCTCGTACACGTTCGTCATTGCCACCATCCACCTTCCTGACATGGATCTTCTCCGGGAATCGTCTGTCTTCATGAACAGTAGCTTCCAAGCCACCACGCTGATCTTCCTTGATACGGGCATATGTTATTAGAGTGATGTCACCTGGCTTGAGGTGTTCTCGGGCATAGGTGCCATGCGGCTCCCATAAAGTCACTTGAAGGGTCAATTTACCCCATGGGCCTGGCCAGTTCTTTTTCTTGTGTATGTAATTAAATCGGTCGCCTTCAGGGCCTGACTCTTCATCTTCTCCGGGTTTCTTGTAGTTGACAAGGCGCTCATTTTCAGTAAAATCAGTCAAGTATAGTGTACATTTCTCGCTGTCGTAAGTATTGATGCTCACAACTTGGCCAAGTAACTGACACAATAGGCGGTCCTTCGCAAACTGAATAGGGATACACGGTAACCCTCCAGATTTTGGGGACGGAACGGAAGCCTGAACATGGGAAGATTGTTGAAAGGCGGTTGCACTACGCGGCGTGGGTTGTTGCACAAGGATACTTTCGGCAGATACGTGATCCAGGAGTGATTGTGCCTGGTCCTTTTCCTTCAAACTCGGCTCGAAAGGCACAGGACCACTGGTGATGAACGGGCTTGAACTTGGCTCTGGTCGAAAAATAACCCATGACACATTGGAATGCTGAGAGACAACCCCTGTTGGTCTGTTCTGGTAGATTGTCACCTGAATCGTATCAGCTTACTAGGCTGTTGCATTCATGTAAACCCACTCACCCGGACGTTCCGTAGTAGGACTACATCTTTGAGCTCGACGTTGGGAAGGTAGCTCTCATCATCATTAAAATATTTGATTTTGAGACCACCTTGCCAGCCCGGTGCATCAAAATCAGAGTCTTTAATCGTGAATGTGATGCATGCCGATGAGCCTCTGGTCCGATAAAGTGGTAGTCTGTCAATAACCACCCCCAGGACATTGAAGTTCCCTTGTGAAGAGCAAGCGGTGGCAATGTCCACTATATCACCTGGAGCCATGTCTTTTGTGGATGGGAGGACCTTAGGGTAGACGTCCTGCAAGCTCTCACGAGATATCACAAACCAACTCAGAAATTATGTACGCTTTTGTCAATGTACATCCATCATAGAGCAATTGCTATGGATAAACACCCAAAAGAAGGAGAATTGTAAGAGCTCGAGGAGGAATAGGTTGCTGTCCAAACCCGTGAATGTAAATAAATGAGCAATCACGTGATAATATCGTTTCCCCTCCCACAGAACTCTTCTCCCCCACATCAGATCTCTCTCTCTCTTCCTTCTTCCTACTCTCCTTCCATCCCCCAGCGCGCCCACTCAACATCACCCACTACATAATCGACTCCCGCGGCGCGCTTAGTTTCTTCTTTCTATCTTCATCATGGCGGAACGCTATATTCCCGAACATCGCCGCACGCAGTTCAAGGCCAAGAACCAGTTCAAGCCCGATGAGCTCCGCCGCCGCCGTGAAGAACAGCAGGTCGAGATTCGCAAGGCCAAACGTGATGAGAACTTGGCCAAGAGACGTGGTATCCAAACCCAGGACGGTAGAATCGGCGTTGGTGGCATGGCTGCCGCCACTGAGAGTGACGATGAGGCCAGTGCTATTGAGAGTGAGGTAGGTCTTGGAATTTTCTTTGATCCTTTTGAATTTGTTTCATTCTATATTCCAACTTGTCTACGGGCTCATGGTGTGGTTGCCATCCCCACCCCCCTGGGTTCTTGAGATTTCTTTGTTTTTATGATGCGATCATCAACAAGGAATTTTTTTCACCGCCCTGTTGCCATGGCCCACGAAGCCCCTCCAACCCGGATCTTCGAGCCCGCGCCCCACTGCAATAAAAAAGCAATACTGCGAAAATTACCAAGCTAACTAATGGATCATTTAGCTCAGCGTCGAGCTTCCCCAGATGGTGAAGGGAGTTTTCTCCGATCAAGTTGAGGAGCAGATTCAGGCCACCACCAAGTTCCGCAAATTGCTTTCTAAGGAGCGCAACCCACCTATCGAGCGTGTTATCGAGACTGGTGTCGTTGCCCGTTTCGTCGAGTTCCTTCGCTCGCCTCACACCCTGGTTCAGTTTGAGTCTGCCTGGGCTTTGACCAACATTGCATCCGGTTCCGCCCAGCAGACCCAGGTCGTCATTGAAGCTGGTGCCGTTCCCATCTTCGTCGAGTTGCTTAGCAGCCCTGAGCCCGATGTCCGTGAACAGGCCGTGTGGGCCCTCGGAAACATTGCTGGTGACAGCCCTCACTGCCGTGACTTCGTTCTGGGTGCCGGTGCCCTGCGCCCGCTTCTTAACCTCATCAACGATGGCCGCAAGCTGAGCATGCTCCGCAACGCTACTTGGACTCTTAGCAACTTCTGCCGTGGCAAGACTCCCCAGCCTGACTGGAACACCATTGCCCCCGCTCTTCCCGTCCTTGCCAAGCTCATCTACATGCTGGACGACGAGGTCCTGATTGACGCTTGCTGGGCTATCTCTTACTTGTCCGATGGTGCCAACGACAAGATCCAGGCCGTTATTGAGGCCGGTATCCCCCGTCGTCTGGTGGAGCTCCTTATGCACGCTTCTACCTCTGTCCAGACCCCCGCCCTCCGTTCCGTGGGTAATATTGTCACTGGTGATGACGTCCAGACCCAGGTGATCATCAACTGTGGCTCTCTTCCTGCTCTGCTCTCCCTCCTGAGCTCCACCAAGGACGGTATCCGCAAGGAAGCTTGCTGGACCATCTCCAACGTCACTGCTGGCAACTCCAGCCAGATTCAGGCAGTTGTCGACGCTGGCATTATTGCTCCCCTTATCAACCTGCTCGCCAACGGTGACTTCAAGACCCGCAAAGAGGCTTGCTGGGCTATCTCCAACGCCACTTCCGGTGGTCTTCAAAAGCCCGATCAGATCCGCTACCTTGTTTCGCAAGGGTGCATCAAGCCCCTCTGCGATCTCCTGGCCTGCCCTGACAACAAGATCATCCAGGTTGCTCTCGATGGTCTTGAGAACATCCTCAAGGTCGGAGACATGGACAAGGAGGCTGGCCAGCCCGGTGAGGCTCGTGTCAACCGCTATGCTCTCTTCATCGAAGAGGCTGGTGGCATGGAGAAGATCCACGATTGCCAGAACAACGCCAACGAGGAGATCTACATGAAGGCCTACAACATCATCGAGAAGTACTTCTCTGATGAGGACGAGGCCGGTGGTGATATTGAGGAGCTTGCTCCCCAACAGACCCAGACTGGATTCGCTCTCGGCACTGGCCAGCAGCAACCTGGTGGCTTCAACTTCGGCAACGGCGGTGATAGCATGGATATGTAAAGACTTGTCTTTTGCCCATGCACTGTCCCCTCCTGTATCTTCTTCCATTTTTCAAAACCAAACGTCGTCGAAGCTGCGCCCAGCATATTCTCGCATGGACGGGGCACCACTGGCTACCGAGAGACCAGATTGCTCGCATGCAGCCTCGACGCATCTCGTGCGCTTCGACCAAGCTACTTCTCGGTCTGGCGTTGCCTCTAAACAGCTTCTAGTGCTCGTTCGATTCCCTCATCTTCTCTTGTCACGAATTTCACTTCCCCTTCTTCTTTTTTTTGATTTCACGATAAACAAGATTCACCATCATGTATCCCCTCCCCACCCCTTTAGCATCCTCATACACAGGCGCATTTGTTTGCAGGATCGGTTTTCTCTCTCCAGTTACGTTAATGTCCCCTGACTATGGTGTTCCTTGACGGGGCATTGGTCTCCTGCGCAGGAACTTCCTCGCTCACTGGCAACAGGGGTGTGATGGCATATTTTGCTCGTACCACGCTCATAATCTGCTGAAATCATGCCCTTGAAAATGTTATTGCGCTATTCTCGTGGTACACTTTGCAGTTCGCCAGGAAAAAATGCCAGATTTCATTTGATCAACCTTTTCTTCCTGTAGTTGTATTCCAGTAATATTCTTATCTTCCCTACAATTTGTATTTGTATTTTTTTCCCTCTCGAGAGCATATGAAGTTGATGCTGGACCTCCAAGCTTTCAATGTTAAAATGCTAGCTAGAAGAAGCTCTAAGGTAGTGAAAGACGAAATAAATCAAGGTCTATATGTGCCGGTGATAGCAGAACCCAATTTTGTCCTACTACACTACGATTCGATATCAAGATTTCAAAAATCACAGCAAAGACCAGAGGGGAATAGATTGAGTTCAAGCCAATGAAGGAGCAGCAAAGCAATATCAAGAGAAGTGTATAAGATACAGGTTGAAAAGAAGTCCATATCCACGCAAAACGAGAGCAAAGAAGAGAGATACAGTTAATTCAAGCCATAATCCATAAGAAAGTAGAGGGAGGAAAAAGGAACAAGAAAAGAAAGAAACAAACAATGAGACGACAGGGAAAAAGCTCCTTTCGCTCAGGCACATGTTAACGCCAAATAAGACAAACTAAATCAGTCACCCATCACCTCATCCTCATCAGCCTCAGGCGGAGGGGTGAGTTCCTCGTCCTCGTCCCCATTCTCAAGCTCAACACCCTCCTCGACAAGCCCGCGCGCACGCAGATCCTCCTCATCATCTTCCTCAACAGGCTCAGGATGGTCATGCTCATCATCATCATCGATGTGCTCAGCAGACTTGAAGCCCTTAGGCGAAGCAGCAGGCTTGGCAGGCTGTTTTCCTTTGGCGCGGGGGGCGCTGCGGGCTTTACGTTCTTCCAGATAAGACAGGACCTCTCGGTAGTTGTGGCCGAGGGCGGTCTTATTGCGGAGGAGACGCTTCTTGAGGACGCCGCGCTTGGAGCCGGAGGCGTCGATGATGCGTGCGATGATGGTGAGGACGAGCTTGCCTGTCAGCTCGCAGAGGCGCTGTTCGGCGACGATGCTGCCGCGGAGGCGGTCGTTGATGACTGCTTCGTCTCCGGAGTCGCTGGCTTCATCTTCGGAGTCGAGCTCGTCTTCTGAGGCAGGGGCGTCGTCGTCTGCTGGCTCGAGCTTGAGTCTTGATTTCTTGGCGCACGTGCGCTCGGCTATGCTGTGGATCTTGGTGATGAGGGCTTGCGTGTCAGGTCCGATTTCATGGATTAGGCCTTGGGTTTGGAAAAGGACGTCTTTGTCGTTGCCTTTGTCTTGGCCGACGTTGCGGAGTGTGCTGAAGAGCGTTTGCAGGTCTAGGTATGTTGTGGTTGCTGTGAAGCGCAGATCGTCCAGCCCTGAGCGCGTTTCCATGATGTTGACGAGCGTTGACGCGAAAGTTTCGCGGCTCTTTGTCAGTGCTTCGAAGTAGGATGTACTAAAGGAAGCTTTCCCATCATTTAGGGCTGTGGACAGCGCCTGCACCTTCCACATGAAATAGAAAAGCAACGACCGGATACTGCTTGATACCAGCTCGTTCTCCGCCTTGGCAGTATCCTCATCCTCATCCTCGCTGCGCAGACCACGTTCGGCAAGACGAATGAGGGTGTTGAATGGGGCTTCGGTGTTGTCCTTCTTGTATTTCGATCGTGAACTAGGGACAGTTTCGAGAATGGAGGCACAATCCGTAATACCGGCAAGGTTCGAAATTCGAGAAACAGTGTTGGTCAGGTCAGTGAGAGTGGGCTCGGATACTGAGCCACCTTCCTGGACGTCCTTCTTCCGGGACAAGGCAGCCAGTGTCTCCGCCATATCATCCCATAGCTCTTGGACCTTGCTCTCTAGCGCCTCTCGCATCTCCTCGGAGCTCTTGGCGTGCAAGAAAGCGACACTAGCTTCGGCCAGAACATCGTGATCCGAATGAGTCAAGAATTGCTTGTTGATATCATTGAGCAACGAGGTATAAGCCGTGGCGTCTTTTTGTAGATCCTGAATTGTGTTCAAGTCCACAAGGTGTTCCAGTCGCAGAACGGCAGAAGCAGCTTCCGGTGTGGACCCAAACTTATTGAGAAGTCCTGGGATGATCTGAGCAAGGTTGTGAGAAAGTTCCTCTTGGAGCTCAGAACTCTTGGCTGCCAGAGCCTTGGTCTTGCGCCCACGCTTGTCGATATCAGACTTGGCGATGTCGAGGACACGGAGTTTGACTGCAGCACAGAGCACCTCCAGAAGGATAGATTCTTGTCCGTCTTGCAATTTGTACATGTTCTTTACAACTCCTGCAGTATCATCTTCAGAAGGCGTATCGGTGATTTGAGAGTGGTCATAGAGCAGATAACCAGCCAGCGACGGCCATTGAGAAAGCTCTCCCAGGTGGGGGAAGACAGCCTCAGTCGCGAGAGCAAAGCGCGACTCTACAGCCGCGCCCAGCAGTGTGTCGCGAGACATTGGCTCTGATTGCTTTTCGGCTTGTTGTGCATCGTAGGCCTGGAACAGTTCGGTGAGGCATTTAAACTTGATCCATGCGTGCTTAGGAGATTCATAGTCGTCTTCATCATCGTCAGCCAGCAATTCGGCGATCTCCTCTCCCACTTCCTCGGTGATTGACTCGTATGCATCTTGAACGTTGGCAACAAAGAAACGTCCAGCTGTTTTCCGAATTCGGGGGTCCAAATCAAACACCAGTCGGCCCACCGCATCAATGTCATTTGGCTCGAGTAAGCCCCCTTCACGAAGGTGGTTAAGCAACTCAATCGCAACCATACGCACCGAAACATCAGCATCCTGAACAGCAATCTCCACAATCCGCTGCCGGAATCGCTCAGTAAATGAATGCAAACCAGCAAGGTTGTCACGGTTCTCATAAAGGCTCAAAAGTTCAGTCAAGGCAACAAGTCTGGTTTGCGCAATAACATCGGCGAGAGTCCATCCCAGGTACCGTAGATACTGGCCCTCAAAGAAAATTTCTCGGTATGTGCGAATCCATCCGCCTAAGGCTGTCAGACACTCGGAACGGATCTGACCGTCAATGTCCCGGTAACGATGGACAAATACAGTATCGAACCCATCCTGCAGGAACTCGTCTAGTCGCTCCACCTTCTGTTCGCCCTCTGACACAGCCATTTGAATTGCTTCCACGCGACCCTTGTTTACCGTCTTCTTCTTCTTCTCACTTTCGAGTTGTTTTCTGGAGGTAGATACGCTTGTCGTAACCTCACGTGCAATATCACATAAAGCATTCATGATTGCGAGGGAGATCAAAGTCGCTGTATGGCGGAATGGTCGGCATTTTGACGTTGACATGGAAGAGATCCAGATCTGAATATTCTCGAGCAGGGTATCGTCGGTGTACAGGATAGAAGAAGCATGGAAAGTTTTGATCAGTGCGACAGTGAATTCTTCGAGGAGGACCGAGAACGCTTTGAACTTCTTCGCTTTGGAGATGATAGGGTATTCGGTGATGCCTTCTGCTTGGTAAAGGTTCTGCAAGTCTTCGATTCGGCCCGGGGCATTATCAATGTCTTCCACTTCATTAATGTCGATCTCAAGATCGGTACCCGTGCATCGTAGGATGAAGTTGACGAGGTCCCGCATGGCCTGCCCATTGTTGCGCTGATATTGAGACAACCACTGAGCGGCCACCGTATCGGCATTGCTGCTTTTCCCAAACACCTCGGCTAACTCTGGTATTAGCCACGGGATTGATTTTGCATACACAAAGAAAGTTACCACTCACCGAACAATCCGCGTTCACCCGCCACGAGACTAGGTCGTACTTTCGGTTTCCGGGGACGAGCAGCGGGCAGTCGGCCATTGGTGGCTGGTCGGAAGGCGAGCTGTCTCCCTAAGCCGTTACTTGCGACCTTGGGTTTCTTCGAAGCGTGCGAACCCTTGGTCTTGGGTTTCGATTTGGATGTCTTAGCACCAGTTCGACGCGCAGCGCGCCGCTTCTCTTTCAATTCCTCCTCATCGGTCTCGTCGTCACCGATATCATCACTTTCGGACTCAGACGCGTCCTCGTCACCGTCCTCGCGCGTCTCGCCTCGCTTGCGCTTTCCACCGGCAGCTTGTTCTTCGGCAGAATATGTAGTTTGCGAGAATACTTCGGGCCGTCGCGTCTGTCGACCGGATTTGCGTCGGTCTTCGGCGGGGGTTGATGACGGGCCACTGGGGCTTGACAGAGGTGGGTTGTCGATATCCATGATGCCGGACGGGTGTATTATATGGGTATGCGATCAGATAGATAGCCCTGCTGACCAGATCAATGGCTTTCCGGAGAGTTGGCAGATGTCGCTGCAGTTCAGGTCGGGGACGCGCTCGTGCAACGCGCGGGTCTGGTACGACGAAGCAAACAGAAGTTGGCGGGGAATATGAAGGAAGCCTACAATTCGAGACGTCGAATATTAGCGACACGCACTCTGGCCGTGTTGAGACAAGGTCAATCAAACGGAAGCGCTTGGGCAGAAAACAGTCCGGTTCTCAGCGTGGGGGCAAGACGCGACATCGTGCCTTGAGGCCTGAGGTTGTATAGATTACATAATCAAGCAATACATTGTTGCCTTGTAAATCAGGTGTCTATTTATATGACTAGTTAAGCTTCTGGATGTACAACCTCTTCCATTTTAGATGAATACGCTCCGTTAGGACCTCAGTAGCATTGTAAAAAATACTTAGAAAGTATACCGTCTAGCTCTGAACATCGTTCCGTGCTCCATATTTAGAAGGATATTCTAACTTGGGTGGGGGGGCAGACAGGTTACCATTCTCA
Organism: Penicillium egyptiacum; assembly: GCA_911456345.1. NCBI lineage: Eukaryota > Fungi > Ascomycota > Eurotiomycetes > Eurotiales > Aspergillaceae > Penicillium > Penicillium egyptiacum. The sequence continues at coordinate 976,050 of CAJVRC010000882.1, forward strand.
GTGTGGCTGTACGATACATACATATGTAGTGAATGCCAATCTCTTTCCAGAGTCCAATCTTGGACCATTGCCCCAGCTTACCAGCATAGGCTGCAGAGATCTTGAGGTCAGGCAGTACTCCGTAGCCTAATGCCATTAAATAGGCGAAAGGGGAACTATAAGGCCAAGCCCACCTATATTTCTTGTTTCTATTCGATGACTGAGGTAGAGTGCCTCAGATATAAATCGTCAGACTAGTTACTTTACTATCAATCTATAGACAGTCCCATGATCTCCTTTAAATGCCCAGACTGCCCAGGTGTCAGACTATAATTAAATAAGCCGTGCAGATCAGCTGGGCAAATGACATAGAAGTGCATCCGCCAAGAGGTAACCCTCCAACAGTGCGGAGATACTCTTTGTCATAGAAACCCTCATCCCGTCATTCTCTGCCAGTTATTTCGTCTCCTAATTACGTTCCGTCCTCATTTAGGGAGCGAAGGAAAACCAGATGGTTTGAGAATACCCCCCCGCTTGACGAGTCGGAATGTGGAGATCTCTGACTAAGGAATCGTCATTTTCCCAGGGCCTTCGTTTATATATCAACTCGCCCCCTCGAACTATATAGCATGGCTTGGTTTCATTGCTCAATATAAACATTATACTATTAAAGGGGTTCCTTCTTCTATCTCTTCTCCATATCTCTAAACCTACTAGCCCGCCACATTTTTTGACTATTCGCCTTCTCAAACCCTCACATCCATCACCATGCGACAACCAGCAATGCCCATTCCCTCGCCGTTTCAGTCTTCCATTGCAAAGCCAGGGCAGGGCAAAGTCGTCCTCTCTCTTCTCCCACCAAACAATCCCACTCTCACAACCCTCACCTACAAATACCCATTAAAGCTGGTCCCGCGCACCGGCGGCTTCGTCCCATCCCCAGATTCCTCTGCTCTCTCAGACACATGTCCCTCCAACCCCGTCCACCTCTACCTCCTCACCTACGGCGGCGGGCTCCTACCAGGTGACCACATCGAAGTATCTATCACGCTTGAGCCCAGGACGCGAATGGTGGTAACAACGCCACAAGGTAGCACCAAGATCTTCAAAACAACCCCAAACAACAGCGGCACGGCCCCAAATGTAATCAAAGGCCACCGCGATCAAATGCCTGCAAACGACCACCTCTCCGACATGAGCCAGCAGTCGCTTGACGTCAACATCGGCCGCCAAGCAGCCCTCTGCTACCTCCCAGACCCCTCCGTCCCCTTCCAACACAGCCGCTACGCCCAAGTCCAGACCTTCACCGTAGACGCCACCGCGAAAGGCACCGAGCGCAGCAGCCTCTGCGTCCTAGACTGGGTAACGCAAGGACGCACCTCGCGCGGCGAGGACTGGAACTTCCAATTCTGGCGCGGCCGCAACGAAGTCTGGGCCGAAGACGACAAAGGCAAACGCCGACTCCTCCTCCGCGACTCGGTAATCCTGGACGATGAATCCGGAGACCTGGAAGACACACTATCCGATGAAGACGAGATCGAAAATGAAAACACAACCTACAGCACGACCCATACCGGCCTAGAGAACCCCGTCGATCTGCCGCCACAGGCGCCAGCCGGCCTAACCCCGCTGAATATCATCGCGGAGCGCACGCGCCCACACGGCGTCGTCGGCACACTTATCCTCTCCGGCCCTGTGTTCGAAGCGCTCGGTTCATTCATGCTGAAGCAGTTCCAGTCGCAGCCTCGCATCGGCAGCCGCAATTGGTCGGACCATGCGCCGTCGGTGCCTGAGCCTTCGCTTAGTTATAAGGGTGATGTTACATGGACGGCGGCGCGGGTACGTGCTGGCTTCGTGCTTGTCAAGTTCGGTGCTAAGGACTTTGAGACTGCGAAGCACTGGCTTGGTGGACTAATTCGGGAAGAGGGTAGTGTTATCCGCGAGTTCGGTGAAGAGGCGCTCTGCTGTCTATGAGATCTGACGTCACACGGGTAGCTATGCTTGTTGTGTTTCTTGGTGTTAAGGGGGCTATCCGCTGGTCGAGAGCCTGTTGCTGCACTACACGGTCTTTTTAATCCCGGTTTGATTTGAGGTTGTTTTGGGACTGTGTCCTTCCTTCTTTGGTTTGCGTATGTGATTTTGATCTGATTTTACTGGAAGCATTATGGCGTCAATGCTGGATATCGGCTATCAAGGGCATTGGGAAACACCTCCCAGATTGAGGAATAGCATTACCGCTCCTGCGCTAGACGCGACAGAGACCAAAATTATGATTCTGGTGAATTTGAACTGAAGAGTCGTTTTCATCTATTGCCTCTTCTGTCTTGTATACATATGTAGACATTCTGATATTGGATGTATAGCACCAATGAAATATGAAGTAAGTAGTCTATCAAACAAAATAAAGCAATAAGGCCAAAGAAAAAGGCGAGGTATCGTAAATCGGAAGTAACCCCAACGCCAGTCCAGTCCAGTGCATGAACCAATATTCCATCAAAAGTAAGAGCGAAAAGAAAGGGGGAAAGATACCACCTACCAGTGCATGGCCATCATGGCCACCAATCGAAAACCCCCGTATTCCAATCTCCCTTAGTAGCATCAACCAAATCATCAACATTCAGAATATCCACACCCTCCTGCGCAAGCACTCGCCAGATATGATTCCGCAGACTGCGAGGCCAGCTCGGTAGCGCCCAGTAGCGCACTTTCAAGCCATGCTGGTGCGCAACGCGCACCTGGCTGCGGATGCAATCCATCTGGCGCTGCGTGAAGTGGAATGGCCAGGGGCGGCCAATTGCCTTTTTGAAAGACACAGAGGCATAGAAGCTATTCGAGGTGTTGAATGTGGATGCAGTGACGGCAGTCGGCATGCCAGATTGGCCTTGGCCGAGATCTGTGCCCGGGAAGAGGGCTGCGTCTAGTTGGGGGTTGTTGTCTGGCTGGTCGGCGTCAACAAGTTTGTCGAGCGGCGCGTCGAAGAAGATATCGCGATATGTGATGTTTTCGGTGACGAGGTTGAATGGTGCGTTTCCCGTTCCGACGACTGTGACGGGGCGCTGTATAAGCTCGTCGCCGTTGAAGTAGGTTAAGTAGCCGCGGTCACGGAGCGGAGCGAGTTGCTTCGTGACGGCGTGCCAGGTTGCTGGGCCTGCGGTTTTGAAATCGATTAGGAGGATTAGGGTTTGGGCCGGGTCTGTGTCAAAGACGCCGTGCGCAGGGTTGTCGCCTCCCCGGTTGAATTTGGTGGTTGGGTTCTGGCGCTCGAGGATGGTTACTAGCGGGTCAATGTACATAGATTGCAGGGTTAGGTGCTCTGTTAGGGACGATGTGGTGTGACCGACGTAGAGCTCGTCATCGAAGAGCCAGACGTCGGCTTCGACGCCTATGCATCCCGCTTGCAGTGCGGAGTACAGTGGCGCCCGGCGCCAGTAGTCGTTGTGAGAGTGGCAGCCAGCGGGGACGATATCGCGCGAGATATCGGTGGGCCAGCGCGTGTTGTCTACAGTGCTGGCGTTGTCGGCGCGGGCTAGCCAATTATGAACTGCGCGGTCGTATTCATCTGGGAAGAATGAGAGGACGATACCACAGGCGACGGAGATGAATTGGATGATGCCTCTGTTGTCGGTGATAGATCAGTGGGTCTTCCTCGTTGACATGACTTGTATAGTTCTTAAAACTCACAGCATGATGAATATTCCGATAATTGCACGCCGTAGACCATGTAAGTATCGCGATCGACAAGATCGCTTGCGCTTAGACGGGTCTTCTGACAGCCCAGGAGATGTTGAAGACCAAGCCAAGGCCGTCCACACTTGACTCCATGAGCGGGCCGGATACCCCACTCGCTCAACGGAGTCAGCATGCACATTGAGCTTAGGATCTTCTGTATCTAGTGAGTCTCTGTATGGATGGAAGTGAAGACTGGATACTGAGCTGTTCTGGGAAGGGCGGAAAGAGTTCATCATGGGTTCTGAAGAGAAGTAAAAAGTAAAAGGAGATAGTATCATGATAATGGAAGCGGTGATTGGATCCGTGGTACTGTCAAGGCAAAGTTGGTTACATCTCCATGACGAACCTTCCGAAGTTGGTATATACGTGCTGGATTGATGATTGAGAACTCTTGGAACAAAAAGAGAAAGATATTTCCTAAATCGCTTTCTATATACAAGTATACAAATTCACATATGCAACCCCCGAACACCCATAGGTTCAGATGAACACACTTTTTAATAGAGTTACTCCTCCTGAAGAGACTTGACATAGGTAACAGCCCGTGCCTTGACCTCCTCAACCATCTTCTCATCCCCATTGGCAGCAGCCAGACTCTCTTCAAAGGAAAGCCACTTCTTAAACAGGAAGCGGGCTTGCTTAGGCTTGACCTTCTTGCTAGCGTCCACGCTAACGGGTCCCTTCTTGGAACTTTGTAGGCCAAGGACCCGCTCGAAGAGACGGCGCACTTGCTCCGCATCGCCAACCTTGATTTCAAGGTCCAGGAGCACGTTCCACAAGTCAATGCGCTTAGGGAATGAGGACAGCAGACCCTCGAATACGGTACGACCGCGCTCAACATCTCCGTTAGCGGAGCGGAACTCGAGCTGGGCGAACTTGGAGGTCGTCTCAACGTGGGTGTGGGCAGGGAGGGACTGAAGGGCGCGAGGGAGGAGAGCCCGAGCGCGGTCGGGGGAGGCCATGGTGTCGAAGAGGAAGCTGGCGTAGTTGTAGAAAAACTTGGGGGACTGGGAGGAAACCTTCTTCTTGAGAGCCGCGTAGAAGAGATCACTTGCTTTCTGTAAAATTGTTAGCATCCGTAGAAGTAAGATTCGAAATAGGCGACACATACCTGGTTCTTGCCGGATTGGATGTAAATACTTATCATCCGCTCGTAGATCTCTTGGGGCTCGTTGTACTGGCAGGCACGCTTGAAGACCTCCTCGAGACTGTCGTCGTCACCGTAAGTGTTCTCCATGTTCAGCAGCGCAACCCAGATGTTCAGCTTCTCAGCATCATGGCCCATGGTGATAGTGCGCAAAGCACGCTCAGCAATGGCGCGAGCCTTCTCGATCTCACCCAGCTCCAGCTGGAAGGCCATGTACTGCAGCCACAACAGCGAGGAGTCGGGCTCACCGAGAAGGAGTCGCTCGAAGTCGGCAACGGACTGAGGGCCATTGGCGTCCAAGTCACCGGTCCGGTCCACCTGGATCTCGGCCTTGCGGTTCTTCTTCTTCTTCTTTTCGGAGCCCTCATCTTCGCTGTCGGAGCGCTCGGCGGCATCGGTCTGGGCGGTGCCGCTCCAGTCGAAGCCGCTTGCACCGAGACCCCCGGCCTTGCTGGGCTTCTGAATCGGGACATCTTCATCGTCATCCTCGGATTCCTCCTCCTCGCTGTCGCCCTCTACGTCAACACCTCCCATGGACTCATCGTCGTCATCCTCATCTTCGCTGTCATCCTCGCCGAGTTCAACACCGCCAAGACCGTCAATGCTCATGCTGTCCTCATCCTCGCTCTCATCTTCTTCTTCATCCTGGAAGTTAGAAGCCTTGAGTGAGAACGAGATCTTCTTCGACTCAAGGTCGATCTTAATGACTTTAGCCTTAACGACATCTCCTTCGTCGTACAGCTTGCGAGCATCTTCGACACGCTTGTCAGCCATCTCACTGCGGTGACAGAGACCGCTGATGTTTGACGACCCGTCAATGACAATGAAAGCACCGAACTCCTCGACCTTGCGGATCTTGCCAGTAACAATCTGACCAACCTTAAGGTCCTTAAGGGTGATAGGGGCCTTGAAGTTGGGGTCCAGAACAGACTCCTTCAAGCTCAGCTGCAGCTTGCCTTGTTCCACGTCAACGAATGTGACTTTGCCCTTGACGAGCTGATCAGGCTGGAAGGAGTCCTTCCATTCCTTGAGATACGAATCGGAAAGATCAGACACGCGGACGTAAGCAGTGATATCGTGGCTGAGTGCCACGAAGAGACCGGAATCGGTGACTCGTCGGACGAAGCCGCGAATGATGTCGTTAGGCTTGACCTCCTTGAGCGAAGAGATCTCACGGTCTTGCACGGGCAGAGAGGAGCTCATGACCTTGGAGGGGCGCAGCGACAAGGCAATCTTCTTGTTGGACTTGTCAACGGCAATAACGCATGCTCGGAGGACCTCGTTCTTGTTGTGTACGGTAGGGTTGGCCTTGGAGTAGTCATCTGCGAGGTCGATCAAGTTGACCGCGCCGACGAGTCCCTCGCCGAGCTGCATAATGACCTGGCGCTCAGTGACCTTGGTAACACGACCGGGCAAGATCATGCCAACGGAGATATCTCCAAATGCGAGCTTGTCATATCCTTGCTTGGCAGAAAGGTTGAGGTGACCCTTCTCGGCGTCAACAGCGGTGACCTGGACCTTCAAAGCAGAGCCGATGGGGAAGTTCTTCTCCATATCAGTCAACAAGGACAGGTCATCTGATGCATCCATGAAGCGCAGTCTGCCGCGGACGTTGGGAGACAGGTTGACCCAGAGGCAGTCATCAGCGACATTGTTGACGAAGCCTACCCAGGAGGAGCCGACTTGAACCTGCTCCATGTTGAGAGGGGCAGGGTTGGCGGCCTTGATGTAGCTTGGCTTGAGAGAGAGCTCGAAAACAGGGTACTTTCCAGTGCGGTGGCTGATAGGGAGGAACTTGTGGTTACGGGCATCGTGAACACCAAGGATTCTGGCGGAGAGAATCTGCTTGGCCTTGAAGAATCGCAAGGGCTGCTTGCGATCCTTGATGTCTTTCCAGTGGTCGAATACCTCGGATACATCAATGCGACCCTGGATGTTATCCGCGAGCTGGACATTGACTTGGGTTGCCTTGATAGAGACGACCTTGCACTCAACGACTCTGCCAAAGGTGAAATCGGACATGCTCTTGATGTTGTCATCAACCGGGTTGGCAACGGTCTCGTCAGTCTGCTTGACCGCTTTCTTGGGAGCCGCCTGGGTAGCCGGAATGGGCTTCATACTCAGAATGAAGCGCTTGAATTCCTGATCCACAGACTGCACATTGACAACAATCGTTTGCGCCTTTGTCAGCCCGTAGTGAGGCTGCTTGAGGTTGGCATCTTCGATAAGACGCTTGGGGAGCAAGCCAGTGAGGCCGCCGAGGAATTCAACGAAGACACCATCGGGTGTGATGTTGCGGATGAATCCTGTGACAAGGGAGCCCTCTTGGACCTCCTCGAACCGTCCCGGAATGTTCTTCTGCTTGGCAGCTTTCTTCAAGCTGGCCCTGCTACTGACCTTGATAAGACGGTGAGCGCGCTGGATGTCGAGGACCAAAAGATCGTTCAGCTTCTGTCCGACGCGGAGCTTAGACAACATCGAGCTTTGCTTCGATGCGGAGCCGTCGATGAGTTGTTCGGAGTCGAGACGAGCGACGAGGCCCGAATCGTCAAGCTTGAGAAGCACATCATCATTAGATTTCTCGAAGACGGTTCCAGAAACAAGGTGGCCGGGATGAAGATTTTCAAAGGCCTCACGATACTTCTCGGTAAATGTCGAGGGGTCCTTGCACGAGACAGCAAGTCTTCCAAGGGATACATCCACGCTCAGAGCATGAACATTGACAACCTGGCCTAGTCTGAAGTGCTGGGCCGGATCCTGGATGTAGGCTTCACTCATCTCAGAGACAGGAAGGAAACCACGGACCTCGCCGTAGAACTGCACAACCGCACCATGACTCTGAAGGCTGACAATGGTACCAGGAGACTGAGCCGAAGGAGTGATATCTCTATAGTCCTTCCAGATAGTAGACTCGCTGTTTAGCAAGCTCTTCTTCAGGGTCAAACGAATTTGGCGTTTTTCGAGGTTCACAGAGAGAATTCTCAGCGAAAGTTTCTGACCCTCGCGGAATTTCTTCTCTGGGAACTGAAGCATGGTATCCGCAAAGTGCATAGAGGGAACAAGACCGGTGATTCCGTCGGCCAGGTTGACAATCAATCCATTCATACCTTCGGCACCGATCAGGAGCTTCTCAACCTTTCCTTTGACGATAGCACCCACATTCACATCCTCGACGCGAAGGAAGGGCTGCTCGATCAAGCTCTTCTCAAATGAGAGAATGTAGAGGTTATCAATCGAGCTGTACCCAATAACTCTCGCCTCGTGAACAGCGTCCAGCTGGAAAGCTCCAGAACTTTCGTCGATTGTTTCGACCTTGCCATCAGAAAGTCTCGACATGTGAACGAAGCCCATATGCTTTGTTTCTCCAATCCGAGCATACACACCCAGACCGTGATCAACCTTCACGACTTTGACCTCAGGAATGATTGCGGAAATAGCAGGTGCGTCATCAGAAGAACCGGGACCGCGAGCATCGGAAGAGAGCTTGATAACGTGATCAAGCATAGAAAAGCCGACCTTGAGAGGCTCAGCAGCGGGGAAAGTTGAAATAATACGACCCTTGATCTTTGCGCCAATCTTGAATTTCTTCTCCAGGTCAACCTTGCCGTTGATGCTAGACTGGACCAGGTCAACGGTTGCGTCGAGCATTCCCATAATCTTTCCGATCATCCCGTTCGATGTGACTTCCGTGAGAAGGATTTCTGCGGCGGTACCGGGGAGGAAGGTGTTGATGGTAGGCGCCGAGCTGAGGTAGTTGGACTTCTTGATCGAGGCGGACGTTTGGAAGTTGGAGGACAGCTTGATGACATTGCCACTGGGGTTCTGACCAGTGACCATGCAAAGGAAAACAGAGCCTTCCTTGATGCTAGAATATTCCACACTGGAGTCGGTCTCCTTGGAGGACATGAAGCCCTTCAGTTCTGAACCTTCAATGCCAAGATCCATGACCACACCGTGGTCTTCCACACTGACAACGGACGCTTGGACAGCCGAGTTCACGACAAGATCGGACTTCGAGAAGCCAGTGTTTGTTTGTCTAGGGTCGACCGAAAGCTCGATTCGCTTCTTGCTCTTTGCTGTGGGGTCATCGGGGTTGCTGCCAGTAGACACAACGAATGCCCGCAGGTACTGACCCAAATAGAAATGATCCTTCAAGTCAAAGGACTCGTCGTCGGAGCTGTCATCGGCATCGTCATCTTCAGCTTCGTCGTTCAACAACTTCTCGAGTCTGTCTTCGAGGCCCTTCGAAACGGATGTGAGAGGGACGTAGCCGGTAAGGTTGTTGGGCAGCGAAAGGCCGATGTCGTGGGCGTTGATACTCGAGACCTGACCCAGGATCATGGCTCCGGGTACAATGCGCTGCAATTGTTAGAGTGAGGCCATATGAAAACTTTTCTAGTACGTACCTTGAAGCTAAGGCCCTCGATGCGAACATCTTGCTTGTCACCAGTTTCCTTGCCCGCGGACTTTTTGCTCTTTGACTTCTTCTTGCGCGACTTTTTGGTAGTCGTGATAGTTTCTTCGTCCTCCATTTCAACATCGTTATCGCTTTCCTCGAATTCGTTAGAAGGCGTCTTCTGGGCGGATTTCTTGCTTCCAGATTCTTTCTGCTCGAACAAGACATCTCTGTTGGCTTGAATCTGAATTTGCTTGCGCTCCAATGGTGTCAGAACACTTGCACCACCACGAGGGAATGAGGGCTCGTCATCACGCAGCACAGAAAGTTCTGAAGCTTTCCCAGCGGTGGATGTGGTGGCATCGTTTGACTTCTTATGGTCTTTCTTGACCTCCTCCGCTCCAACTTTAGCACGTTTTTGGGGCTGGCGGGTAGTGTTTTCTTCGGGGGCATTCCCCTTCCGCTTGATTGGCGCCATTCTTAAACTGGCAAAACCGAATCGTGCAGTTGCAGATTGCGGTCTAATTCCTCAAGAGAAAAGATAAAAAAAATTCCGCGGAAACGGCAGAACCATCTAAGCGGTGTATAGACATGGGGTCGTGAGTCAGCAAATTGATGCCTGAATATTAAGAACGAATGCCCTAAAATCCCGACGACTTTTCTTCGTACATTGTAGGTCGTAGAGAGTATCTAATTAAATGCCCTTCAGAATCAAATTATCTGGATTTTCGGTGGTGGTGGAATTAATTTAAAATTGCTTCATGGCAGATCAGGTGATTTTTGAATAGCTTAATGATGTATAAATCATTAAGCTTTAATTTGTTACACAAAACACTAGTATTAATGAGCTACTTTGTACTAGTCAATTTAGTGCTACATATGTAGGTCGTAAGGGTGACAACAAGGCACAAAGCCACTGAAATGGAAGTGATGTCTTAGAACGGAGTACTGGGACTGTTCTTGCCTGATTAGGTAGGAAAATACAGGATGGAAATCCTCAATGTTAACTTCATCCCAAATGTTGCTCCGAGTTCACCCACGTTTTAATCTCTGGTGTCTGCCACCTCTCCCGGCCGGGATGGCCCTGCTGCCCCAAGCCCATTCATCGAGCAGTTGTCACTGCTTATGATGGACAATTGGATTTGCGGGAAGCCTACCTAGGTATACTTGGAATCAAAGGCAGGTATTCTAGACCTTAGCCCACGAAACAGAGTGATGTAATAATAACCAAGCTGTACAGATCTTCGGATTCCTTGATTCAGTGATTTGCTGCGCCAGCCAAATATGGGGTAGATCCTGCAAATGTGCAAGAGCTGACTTGCAATAGTTCAAGAGACAAAGTCTTTCAGGTAATTAAAACTGCCAGAGCTTGCCGTTTGAGTGACCCTTTTATGACTGATACATCAATTTAACATAGTGTGCTAGGTGGCCAGAACTATCACTCATTGCACATCCAACCTCAACGTCGGCATTTTAACTTGAGGTATATCCACAGCCACCTGGCTGGGTGGGAGAAGACGAATTGCTAACGGATTTCGAGACCACTCCCCCCGAACTTGATCCGGGGTGCGACCGGCAGATATACTGCAACGGTCGTTCATAGAGGGATAGAGGCCTGTTGGCCGTGACATGCTAGCTCCCATAACCGGGTTGAAGTCTTTGGACTTAGCGCAGCATGCGGGACTCAATCAGACTATCGGGTTGGCTAGCAGGGGTGCCGAGGCAGACCACAGCCTGCTCTCGGGGCCAAGAGCAGAGGAGAAAGCTCGAGACTTGCAGACGAAGGAGTAGTTGTATGCACTACACCATCATTGTTGGCCTGCTCGCTCAATGGCACTGAAGGGCATTCCAATTTTAAGCCAGGAATTATCAGATGTCGAATGTTCCGTTAAATGGTTAGCTTTGGCAATGAACGTAATTGTTGTCTGGAATTGAGAAGTGTTGACATCAAGATTGTGCAGATGTCTAGTGATTCCACGCGTTTTGGGACGAAAAACCAAAACAATTGAGCCCAGGGATTAGTCCAAGCCAACTAGCAGTAGATAACTGGAAAAGAGGAATAATTCAAATGTTTGGATTGAAGGAGTTCGACATTGAAAGGGTGGAGGGGAGGGGGTAAAGTGCCTTAGTTGCCTTAGCACGATCGCGTCACGTCGCGACACGAAAAAAAGATCCAACTTCCCCGATTCATCTCCGATCCCTTTTAGCCTCTAGTCTTCCAGCCACCAATGCATCTATAGCCTTCTTAATTTCTTTCTGCTTTTTTTTGTTAAACACACAATGGACATCTCCAATCTCTCGGAGGTACCCCGGTCAGAGCCTGTCCTTCCTCCAGAGCCACCCTCATCCCCGCCGTCTATTGTTTCCGATACTCGCAGACCCAGAAAGCCACCGACTGTAACGCCCCGGTCGTTCCGTCGATTCTTTACCCCGCGTTCTTTACTACCCACCGGGGATACTTCTACCACGCCTTCAACCAGCCGCCAGGCCTTACGGGCCCTGACATCACCCGCGGTGAATCGTCTGGGGCCAGCCTTTTCGAGAACCTCCAAAGCTGGCAGCACCAGAAGTCGTCACGACGGCTTGCCGGAAGACTTTATTCGCACCCCGAGCAGGAAAAGAAAGAACTCATTCTCCTCAGTCGTCTCCCCGCAATCCTCGCCTCTGAAGAGAGTTCGCGTCCGGTCTCCGACGCATGATGTGGAACAAGATATTAAAATTCCAAACATCGACATCCGCCGTAATGCATTAGTACCACCGAGTCCACCCAAGCGAAATCCCCCCGTGGCCCCTGTACGCCGCTCCCAGGCATTGCAATCATCTGGTGCGTTGTTTATGCGAACTGTGGCCGGGGCCCGGGCAAATAAAGTAACCCTACGATCTAACTCTGGCGCTGGTTGGTACTCATGCCCATGGTTTACTTGTACACCTCTAACCTTTTCTCTAGGCTGGCAAGATCTAACTTCAAACTTCTATTCGCAACCGCGGGACCGACACATGTGTGCTAGCTATGGATCGGACGGTTCAATGGCCCTCCCATTCTGTAATGCTTCATGCAACAGTAAGCCATGTTTCACCTGACAGATCTCTATACATGCTGACAAATGGAAGCAAATTCTCTTGTTGCAGTGGGCGACGAAGAGGGTGGAATTCGGCTCCTGGATTCATCGATTGACGAGGATCCTGGTTTCGCTCACGCATATCTTGGGTTTCGTCCACACATGAATTCGATTATGGACCTCGAGTTCTCATCCGATGACATGCTACTGGCTACTGCATCTGGCGACCAGACGTCGCTTATTATTGATATGGCAACACAACGACCCATCCACTGCTTATCGAATCACTCATCTTCCGTTAAGCGTGTTCAATTCCAACCGGCGTCCAACAATAAGGTTCTTGCTACGTGTAGTCGGGATGGAAATGTCAATATTTGGGACCTCCGCTGCAAAGGGTTCGAACGGCCTGCGTTGCAAGTCCAATGCTCCCTAGAATCCGAAACCGAAAACGCCGCGACTACTGCACCTCCAAAGATGCTATACCCACATGTCCTAAATACCATTGAAGGTGCCCATGCATACACGACCTCTCATAAATCAGTCATGGACAAAAATGAAGCGCCACCAATTGGCCGGACCGACATCACCGTCACTTCCCTCGCTTTTCTCTCGCCTGGCCGCGAAAATCTTTTTGTTACGGCTTCTGAGGCTAGCGCAAGTGTCAGACTCTGGGACTTGCGAACAGCACATAACAATCGGCGTGGTCGACCCGTCATCCCTCTATCTACAACACAAGAGCCAGAAAGCCATGTGAAGTATCGACGCTTTGGCCTGACATCCATGGCGTTTGGAGGGGATGGCTCACGCTTGTACACACTTTGCCGAGACAACACCGTTTACACATATTCGACATCACACTTAATTCTCGGACATGCGCCTGAACTTTCACTCAACAACAACCGTCCACGAAGGACTGGAGGCTCCGACAAAGACGGTCTTGGGCCTCTATATGGTTTCCGCCACCCTCGCCTCCAAATTTCCTCCTTCTATGTCAAATTGGCAGTGCGCAAAGCAAGCCACGATCATCCCGAGATGCTGGCTACGGGGAGCAGTGACCACTGCCCCATTCTTTTCCCTACCGATGAACGGTACCTCAATTCTCCCGTGAAATCACCAGCCGAATCTCTGCCTAGCAGGACTTCCCTTTTCACTACCCGCTCAGGTCTTTGTCGCACCAACTCTGGAATCGGCTTGTCCGGCCGTCTCGAAGATACCATCCCAATCCACCAATCAGGTACTCCTCTCATTGAAGGTCATCAGAAAGAGGTCACTGGCCTATCCTGGACGCCATCTGGCGAACTTATTTCTGTGAGTGACGACTACTCCGCTCGATGTTGGCGTGAGGGACCCGAGGCTCGCGAGCTTCGAAACGATGGTGAAACTGAGGGTAAACGCTGGATGTGTGGATGGGCTGATATGAAAGACTCAATTGACGACGAAGACGAATGATTCCCCGGCGTCTCCTGTGCTTTTTACTGTTTGCATTTTTCGAGGTGTCTGGATGTTTTTCTTTTGCCTGTGGGCATTTTACTGGCGTTTGGGATGGCATATTAATTAGCGTAGCATACCCTTCATTTCGGGCTTATTTGTATTATCTGACTGGAACAAACATGTCCCTCGCTCATCGAGCCCAATTACTGTGATATGTATTCTTCGAGTGAGTATAGGCCAATACAGCAATATCCTCAAAAGACGAAGTAGAAATGGCCGGGGGTTTTATTATTGTCGAAGTCGCCCATACAGAGCGATAAGATAAGGCCAACCGCGATGAAAAAAGTTCCACCAATAACTCCAATCCTCCAATCTTCCACAGCAAAACCGCCCAAAATGCCTCACAAACACAAGAGACGCGGCGAAGCCGATAAAGCGTGAGCATTAGAAATCTATAAAGTCTATACAAAGCCCAAACTGACGATTCCTCTCGCGTCAGCCTCTTCGATCTTCCACCCTCAGAGATCGCAAAAGCACTTCCAGTCCGCGATCTGGACAAGCCCAAGCTAGGCAAGAACGGCAAAAAGCTCGTCAACAAGAATCAGGGCAAAGACCAGAACCAAAGCGTGAACAAAGCACCCACTCACCGCTCCAAGAATGTCACCGAAGACGACACGCCAAGAGCATTCCGTCACCTAATGCAATACCAGCAGACAGGTCGACGGGCGCCATCGGGACTAGAGACAGGCGAGCGCCCGAACAAACGCAAGCGCAATGCCACAGAAGACGCAACGACATCATCGAAGAAGCCCACGAAGGCAGCAGAAACGCAACCAAAACCCACCGCCAAGGATAAGACCGAAATGCCCAAGATCATGCCTGGCGAGCGGCTGGCCGAGTTCGCAGCGCGCGTTGACCGCGAAATGCCATTGTCGCAGATGACTAAGTCGGTCAAGACGGGTGACGCCAAGAACAAGGAGCAGCACAAGCGGACCAAGCACGAGAAGCATCTTCTGCGATTGCAGAAAGGGTGGCGTGAGGAGGAGGCTAAGATCCGGGAGAAGGAGCAGGAGGAGAGGGAAGAGCGGGAGGATGAGATGGAGGTTGAGTTGCAGCAGTGGAAGGAGTGGGAGATTGAGGCTGGTGGGAAGAAGAAGAAGGCTGCTGCTGCGAAGAAAAAGAAGAAGGGGAAGAATGCTGATGGGGATGCTCCTGATAGCGGGGACGATGACCCTGATCCTTGGGCTAAGCTGAAGAAGCGTGATGAGGAGCGGAAGAAGAACCCATTTGAGGTTGCCCAGGCGCCGCCTCAATTGGTTAAACCCCGGGAGATCTTTAAGGTGCGCGGTGGGGCGAAGGTTGATGTTGCCAATGTGCCTGCTGCGGTCGGGAGTCTGAGACGCCGTGAGGAGTTGGCTGGTGAGCGGAGGAATATTGTTGAGGAATACCGGAAGTTGATGGCCGCCAAGCGGCAGTGAGGGATATAGACTAGTTAGTTAGGGCTACGGATTTCATGTATCTACTTTGAAAGAAATTGGTTCATATGCAGTTGCAGCAGAAATGAAAATTTACTACTGCTGATCATCTATGTCACATCATATTACTGCCTTTTTTTGGGATTGGGGTAGTCAAATAAGCTCAGGCTTAGTGGCCGTGACCATCATCCTGCGGCTGCTCGGGGTCCAGCTTGATGATCGTGTCAATGCGCATGATGGATATGCAAGCCTCCACAGCACTCTTGAGCTGCTTGATCTTGCTCATGCTGGGCTCCAGCACACCAGCCTTCAGAGTGTCGTGAACCCGTCCCTTAGTCAGATCCAAACCGTAGTTACGGTAAGTCTTCTTCTTGGCAATGGCCTTCTCCTCCTCGTTAGCATCGCCGTCCTGCACACGCTGTGACAGGGCGTGGCGGACACGGAGCTGAGCAACGAGCTCAGATGAATCCTTTGCTGCGTTGACTGCCAGAGTTTGAGGGATGACAAGGAGAGACTGCGCGAACTCGCCAATGGCCAGCTGCTCACGGGAGCCCTGTAATGCAAATGTTAGAACCCGATATAGAAGAAAGCAACAGCGAACAATACTACTTACAACTGTGACTGCGAATTCCTCAAGGTAGATGTGAAGTGCGGTTTCCACGGCTCCACCGCCGGGAACAATGCTTCCGCTCTCCAAAGTGCGCTTGATAGCACAGAGAGAGTCGTGAACAGAGCGTTCCATCTCGTCCAAGCTGTACTCGTTGGCACCACGGAGGATAATAGAAGCCGCTGTGTGGATCTTGGTACCCCTGATCAGGATACACTCGTCGTCCGAAATACGCTCTTGCGAAACCGATTCTGCATGTCCAAGGTTTGATGCATCGAATTTCTCATCTCCGTTGAGGTCAGAGAGGGTGCTGACCATGGTAGCACCGGTGGCCCTAGCAATGCGGCGCAGGTCCTCCTTCTTGCAGCGACGGACTGCCATGGCTCCCTTCTCAACGAAGAGCTTGAGAACCATGTCGTCGATGCCCTTGGTCGTGAGGACGACGTTGGCACCAGACTTCAGGATCATATCAACACGCTCCATAACAATGCCGGACTCGCGCTGACGGATCTTCTCCAATTGATCGGGGTCTTCCACTGTAATCTGAACACCGAGCTTCATCCGCTCCTTCTGCAGGTTCATGTCGAGAATGGCGATCTTGGCGTCGGCCACGTGGGTTGTCATGGCCTGGGAAGCAACAGTGCAGTTCAACGCGTAACCGTCCACGAGTACGGACTCGTTGCCACTCTTTCCGTGGGCCTTAAGCAGGTTCACGGCCTTGACTGGGTATTTGACTTCGCCTCTCTGATTCACAGACTTCACCTGCAGCATTGCATCCACACACATGTTCGCAAAGAAATCGGAATCAGAACCGATAATCTTGCTGGACATGGAAGTCTTCGCAATGTTGACCAAGCTTTCCTTTCCGATATTATCCACCTTAGTCGTAACATTTTCGTTCATATACTTGACAGCTTCGCGCAGGGCAATTCGGTATCCGTTGATGATCGTGGTAGGGTGTATACGGTTCTTCATCAACTCGTTGCCTCTCCGGAGAAGCTCAGCGGCGATCAGAACAACTGAGGTAGTACCATCTCCGACCTATGGAAATTGATATTATCAGCGTGTGTTTCTGGGATATGTGTCTGTGTAGAGGCCCATACCTCCTTGTCCTGTTGTTGGGCCAGATCAACGAGGATCTTGCCCGCAGGGTGCTCAATATCAAGAAGGGACAGAATAGTAGCTCCATCGTTTGTCACAGTCACATCCTGCCAGATGTTAGAAGCTGCGGTCAAACTCTGCGGGGTTGATCATTTCCATACCCCTATGTCGTCCACCATCATCTTGTCCAAACCGGACGGACCGAAGGAGGATTTGATGACATTGGCGATCGCTTGTGTTGCCAGAACTGCAAGGAATCAGCTATAAAGTCCTAGCAACGGCAAAACCATCAATAATTCGGCGTACCATTCTGCTCACGGACATCAGCACCGGTGATTTTCTGCCCACCCAAGACTGTGCGAGACTGGTCAGTTTATCGCAACGAAAACGATGATCGATCAGATAAAAACTCACAGAGGGTGTCCGCATTCCGCGGCGCTTCAAAAATGCCTGCCATAATTAAAACAGACGACGTAATATGAGCTATTCGAGTGCGATGGCAGAGCTGTCTGGCTTCGGGGGGCTGCTGTGGGCACTAAAAGTTCTGCCGAGGCGGTGTGCTAGTAATTTTCGATATCGCATCCCACTTTACGGAGGGGAGTCATACCGATTTCGCTTGCCTACAATCCTACTTCGACTCGGTTTCCCCTTCACTGTCTAGTCAGACACTCGTTTCTAAACATGGCTAGCCAGAATCCCAGCGACACCCCTGCCCTCGAGGGCGCTGCCCCTCAGACCTTGCCTGACCGCACTCAGACCCCCGCTGAAGACAATGCGGGTGAGTCAAAGAACGCCGCCAAAAAAGCCGCCAAGCTCGCGAAATTGCAGGCCGATAAGGCTGATAAAAAGGCATCGAAGAAGGGAGAGAAGGGTATTGGCAAGCAAGAGGCCAAGAAAGCTTCTAAGAAGAAGGTCGATGGTGCCGCTTTGATCGGTATTGACGTCTCGAAAGAAGAGGACTTCTCCGGCTGGTATCAGCAGGTTCTCACCAAGGGTGACTTGCTGGACTACTACGATGTCTCGGGTTGCTTCATTCTCAAGCCTGCGTTGTTCTTCATCTGGGAGGAGATCCAAGAGTATTTCAACAAAGCCATCAAGGGGATGGGTGTCAAGAACTGTTCGTTCCCTCTGTTTGTGTCCGAGGATGTCCTGCAGCGGGAGAAGGACCATATCGAGGGCTTCGCTGCTGAAGTCGCCTGGGTCACGCACGCGTATGCCGTCCATTAACCCTATAACACCTTCGTATACTTCAATTGAACTAAACTGACATATACTTCCAGTGGCTCGACCCCCCTCGAGAAGAAGATTGCCATTCGCCCTACTTCGGAGACTGTTATGTACCCCTACTACGCCAAGTGGATTCGTAGTCACCGTGATCTCCCCCTTCGTCTCAACCAGTGGAACTCAGTCGGTGCGGTCCCCGTTTTTGCTCCATACCACTCGAAATGTTACTAACATCAACAGTGAGATGGGAATTCAAGCACCCTCAACCACTCCTCCGGTCGCGAGAGTTCCTTTGGCAAGAGTATGTTTTTGACTCTCTGTTCTGTTCGAAATGACATACTAACAATGTGTAGAGGTCACACCGCTCACCTGACTGAAGGTGCTGCCCGCGAGGAAGTCCTGAGCATCCTTGACTACTATGCCAAGATTTACGAGGAACTCCTTGCCGTGCCTGTCGTTAAAGGCCAGAAGACCGAGAAGGAGAAGTTCGCCGGTGGTAACTACACCACCACTGTCGAAGGCTACATCCCCGCCACTGGCCGTGGTATCCAAGGTGGTACATCCCACGGACTGGGCCAGAACTTTAGTAAGATGTTTGGTATCACCGTTGAGGATCCAACCTCTACGGTTGATGAGAAGAAGCCCCCTCTGCACGTCTGGCAGAACTCCTGGGGCCTGTCGACCCGCTCACTGGGTGTTATGGTCATGATCCACAGTGACAACAAGGGTCTCGTCCTTCCTCCTCGCGTGGCTGAGCTCCAGGTTATCATTGTCCCGGTCGGTCTCACAGCCAAGACCACCGATGAGGAGCGCGAGAAGCTCAATGCCGAGGTCGACGGTCTCGTCGCCGTCCTCGTTGCTGCTGGCGTCCGTGCCGACAGCGACAAGAGCAGCTACTCCCCCGGCTGGAAGTTCAACCAGTACGAGCTCCGCGGTGTGCCTCTGCGCCTTGAGTTCGGCCCCGGCGAGTCGGCCGGTCACTTTGTTACCACCGCCCGCCGTGATATCCCCGGCAAGGATGGCAAGGGCAGCATCCCGATCCCGGAGCTGGCTACTGGCGTTCCTGCATTGCTTGAGACCATCCAGTCTGACCTGTACAACCGCGCCGACGAGCAGTTCAAGGCTCACCGCATCAAGATCACCAAGTGGGATGACTTCGTTCCCGCTCTGAACAACAAGAACATCTGCGTCATCCCCCACTGCTTGACCGAGGAGTGCGAGGACCAGATCAAGGACATGAGTGCCCGCAAGGCCGAGGAAGACTCCGGCGAGGCTGAGGATGCTAAAGCCCCCAGCATGGGCGCTAAGTCTCTGTGCATTCCTTTCGAGCAGCCCGAGGGTCTTGAGCAAGGTGTTACTCCCTGCTGCAACCCCAAGTGCCAGCGTCTTGCTGAGAAGTGGTGCATGTTTGGCCGTAAGTTTCTACCCCCCTGATTATTTCCCCCCAGGGTCCATGACAAGGCACTAACTATCTGAATACAGGCTCTTATTAAGCTATTGCGTTGTATCCAGATCAGGACTTTCGTCTGCTGCCGCCGAACTACCATGCAGTCCGAAGCACCAGTGGTCGCTACCACCGAGTACTGAGGGCATTGTATTTTGCGACACTCTCCAGTGCATAGTGAAACAAAGTCGAAGTATCCGACTATATGGCATTTCCTTCTGTGGGTTCCAAGGCGTCCCTTCAATATGTTGATTTGTCAATGTGGAGTTTAAGGGGAAATGGCAGGTAGTGGCAATGATATTATGAAAATGAGACATGTCATTATTGCTTTTCTAGGATTTCGTTTCTTTCTCCGTGTGGCTTTTTGATATCCGCAGTCCCGTAAACTAGGATCGCACTAATAGTGAATAGCACATAAATAGCACAAGATACCAGGCCTGGAGGATCCCAAGTCCCGAGATCCCGAGCGCAAATTGGTGAGTCTTGATACCCGAGAAGAAACAGAAAGCTGATACTCCATACCAAAAGAGAAGAAGAATATAGTAGAAATCTGACAGTATGGATTGATAAACTACCTACAGAACAAGGGCTAAACTGAAATTGGCAAATGCTCATTCCATGAGGGAAGAGACATTTATCTGTAGAGCGAACAGTAGGATTTGATAGATACAGCAAACGCTATGGAGTTTTAATATACTGGTGATAGTAATGACAAGAATGCTGACAGGAACTCCGGCCAAATCATGCGACCACGGTATTAAGACAAGAGAAGGAGATACATATGTAGTTGGAGGTTGGCAGGGTCCGAGACAAGACAAGAGAAAAAGAGAAATGAGAAATGGCGAGGAACAGACTAAGGTTAACACAAACCGGATATATGGATACAAGGTGTATGAGCTAGACAGAAAGAAGGATTGACCGGCGCTACGTCGTTGATTCGACAGGGCCAAGAGAAAAAAGACTGGGAAGGACTGAACGGCTCTTTTGGAGAAAGCAAGAAGGCGAGAAAGAGGGAGAAGGTCATGAGAGCATCGTTATCATGCGGCAAAATAGAAAATCCGCGCCTGGGTTGGTGAGTCATCCCAAAAGAATGTCGACTCCATCCTAGTAGGCCTCAACCGAGCGCGAACCACGAAGCTGCATACGAGCACGAGATAACGGCGACAAGCTATTACCGTAATGATTGGAAGTACCACCGCGGCGAATCTGCTGAGGCCAGTACATGAGTTTCTGCGCCTCATCCGGCGAAGCAGCATCGATGACATAGCGGACGTTATTCTCGTCGACGCCTTCGATCTGCACACGCGGCGGGGGAGTCAGGTTGGGGAGGTGAATGATATCATCGTCACTGTCTTCATGCGAGATATTACTCGAAGGAGCCGAGTGAGCTTGCATGCAGTAGACTGTTGCTGGGGCAAAAGGCACATCAGGAGCCGAGCAGGGCATGGCGGCGAGGTTGCCGATGGATTCCGACTGTCCTCTTTTGCGGGATACAGAGGGGCCTGCGCAGCCGCCGGCTGAGATAGGTCGCTGTTCACTGCTTGCGTGCAGCACGTCCAGGTACGTGATTGGCTCTCCGGATCCGGGGCGGGTGATGATGGGGTCCTTGTGGGGTTGGAATTCGGCCAGGAAACCTGGGGTTGGGGCTGGCGCATCGGTGTGTCGACGGCGAGCGGGAGAGGAGACTTTTCGTAGGAGGCGGTCGTAGCCGACGCTGGTTGAGATGCTACGGCGGGTTTCGGGGTTTCTCTTGTGCTTGTATGAGTTCTTTCTCATGAGCCGGTTCTTCGCTGAGAGGCTTCGGTGGAGTGCAGTTGCTGGTCTGTCGTCGTTGCTGAACTCGTCTTGGTCTGACGAGGGTGTGAATGGGGGCCCTGGGGCGGGCACGGGGACTCGGCGGAATGCCTCGTGGGAATTGACCTCGCGGACTATAGCGTCCTGCAGCGTCTCGTAGGTTGGGTGGGGCCCTTGAACGAACGTATGAGCCTTGCTGAAAAAGTCCATCATGTCCGAGGCTTTGAGGCGTGAAGATGATCTTGGGGGACTGATTGGGCTGGGAACTGGCAGAGGACTGTTCATGACTTCTGCGATGCTGGGAGCCTGCTTCAAATCGCAGGTTGAGGGCGTTGGCGGCTGGATGGCACGGTGCGCAATCTTCGGGCGTCCTTTGGCAGCTAACTGCGTATTGATCGAGAGTCCTCGCGCATTCTTTTTGGAGCCTAGCTCTGATAACTGTGGCGGAGGGAGCGATCTTTGTGTCGTGCGAGCTATAGTAGCAGGTGGTCGTGGCACCGAAGGAGCCTCCGCGGTGCCGGCACTATCACCCATTGGAGTAGGAATTGTAGGGCTATCAGGCAGAGGAGTGTTGCTCCACCTTTTGCCTTGCTTATAGGCAGGAGGAACACCCAAGCGCTGGACAGGAGTTGGGGATGCATCTTTTTGAGGGACAAGGTCTTCGTCCGCAGTCAGGCTCGGCGCAGAGCTCCGGGGTCTAAGATAATTGCCAAGGTGGGACTGTGATCGTGGAGAAGAAGTGCCCGAGCCATCATCTGGTGAGAGCTTCGCCCGTAGATTTTCTGCTGATGCCCAGCTAGGCTTCCCTGGATCCCGCTTCCTGGCTTTGGGCCGTTGGCTTTCTGGAATCCGTACTCTACCAGGCGCCGCTGGCGTTGACCGAGAACTTAAGTGAGACAAAGAGCGATCAGGACTGCTATATTTCGCAATGTTTCTGTCGGCCACGTCCTCTTGGTATAGGGCCGAAAGTATACCCGAGCTGGCAAGTCCATTCCGATATTGAATCCGTAGAAACCGGGTCATGTTCCGTTCCGCAACATCTTCATTGTATAGGCTGACGGGGGGAGAAAGGGGTTCCGGGGTAGTTGTTTGATTGTGCTCCGTAGAGAATAGAGCATCCATCAAGTCGATATGTCGGCCATTTTGGGGTTTGGGAGCGAAATGAGAGCTGAGAGGCCGTAATTGAGATTGAGAAGATGTCGGCCGTTCCAGTCGATCATGTAGATCTTCGAATTGCTTCTCTATCTGATCAAAATGATGAGCCACATCTAGTGACCGCGAATCTCTAAACGAGAAACCACCCTCAAAGTGACTTCGTGCAGGCGAGTCAACCGCCGTGTGAAAGTAGGGTTGATCTGTACCACAGCCTTCGAGTCCAAGGCTGGTTGCAGGACGAGAAAGAGTCTTTTCCACCAGGAATAATTTCTTCAATCCAACCATTTTGAAGATTCTTAGTAGATTTGAAGTAGATATCAAGCGCAAGAATTGCGCAATTGGAAAATGAAGAGCAACGGTAGTGTAAAAGGGAGAAAAATGAAATAGAATAGTGTCAAGCTAATAATCAAAGGAGCGACGAGACCAGCGGTCATAAACAATTGAATAAGTTGGTGTCATGGCATCCAAGCTCGAGGAAATGAAGACCGTCACACGGTTCAGGTGTCATACATAGTGGAAAGGGGAAAAGAAGAACAAAGTCAAGTCAAGTCGCAAAGTCCCAAAAAGGTCGAATAGGGCTCCAGTACGGAGTAGTTATCCTGTCAAAGCAGAGTGCAGATCTACCAGTCTTGTCTCTGGATCAGGGGGGAAGCGACCCGGTCTTCTCCATGATCCTAAGATGAGGCGTGACGGTTCCCACGCTAAAATTTTAAGGATATATGCCGTTTTTCTTTGTTTGAAAATTTGTCTCGGTAATTATTTGCTTCGGCAATTGCAGCTCGATTCGAGTCTTTCTATCCTTTTTGAGTCTATCTCGGGGGATTCTTTTGGACCAACACTCATGCCTTGCTCGATAAAGAGCTGCATCTGAATGGGAGCGGTTCTGTGGCGAGTGGACATTTCTTTCTCAGAAAACGTTTAGGCTGCATCATAGGCTGAAAGCCTAAGAGCTGCCCCATCCGAGGCTGTGATCCACACGTGAAGTTTTTTTGACAGGATCCATATCGCTGGGTCATGGGCGAGAATCTTCTCTGGTGATTTCCTAGAGACATCCACCAGTGATCGCGCGCCAATCAGCGATTCACCGAGAGCTTCCAATGTCTAATTATGTCGAACGGGAGAGAGCAATGGTGGATGGGGGCTTGAATTGTGGCATGCGATGGAGCTTCCAATTTCCGCGCAAGCCAGTCATTGGGTGCGACGAGGTGATCGCCAGACCGTGAGCCGTCTGCTTAGCGGGGGCACACGAACCAAATACCATTTTTGGACCGGGCTTTGGTTATTTGATGTAGCCCGAGGGCTGATTTGGGGCTGCCTTGGGTTTAGGGACAAAGAAAAAGCAAAAGTTAGAGGCGGATCTCGGATGCGTTTCCGCAGTAGTGTACTCCGTATACTCCGTATGTTTGCGTATGCTACTCTCAGGGGCAAATTGAGCCGATCTTTCATATTCAAGCTTACAAAATTGTTTCAGGTGGAGTTCTCGACTTCAAGTTCTAAAGTACTCCGTACTTTGTGCAATATATTGTACTATGTACCCATCGTATGTTGTTTATCACGAACTCCTTAGATCCGATGTCTCACGATCGATCGATTCATTTTGTCGATTCCGATGGGTCTTGCATTAGATCGTCATAACTAGATTTAGGGAAGCCGGCAGACGTTTAACCGTCTAACGTTCAACTCCCATTCTCTTCGGCCGGTGTTTTTAGGACCTAAAAAGGCATTCTCATATTTAATTTGACATATTAGTCCGTATTCATATACGGAGTACGGAGTAGCTACCCAGACCATAACTCTCTGTATTATACCCTGTACAAGTAGGTAACTGCAACGAAGAATGAAGCCTACCTTTACTGTGGTCCTTTAGGTGGACAACCGGAAAAACGACATACAGAAAGATATAGCACTGACGGAATATGAAGACAAGCAAGTACAGAGTACGAACTTGTTGAAAGCTTAGGCCATCTGTCTACAACCCCACTATGAAGCTGCTCGAAGAACGATGGATCGCGTGACTGGATGTAAAAGCCGCTCTGCCTATAGTTTAATATCCACGCACTACGGCGTAGGTTTGTGATATGAAAAGAAGTTACACGTAAAAATTTAGTCTGGTAGTGGAAATTATTCTAGTTGGCATTCGTATCGAAGTAATTTTGCTACTAATAGCACCCCCTTTTGGATGTGCTACTAGTCGAAATACACTGAGAGGTACATCTATTGGTGCAACACGTGGCTAGAGATATTGGATGAAAAAGCCATCAATAGTTCCATTCTGTGGACCAGGCGTTTTACGTAGTAAAGGGGCCTGGTCGTCCAAAGTCACTCTCACTCTACCTTTCGCGTAGCCCAGTGGTCCAGAAGGATCACGTCCGGCAAAAGCCCCATCAAGAATATGTAGGCAATGGAAGCCCATTACGACAATAGACGAGTCAAGGAATATACAAATATAGGAAGCATAGGTGGGTTATATGAAGGGGATTGTGGTCATGGCAGACAACATGAATTGCATTCAAATTGTGTTTATGTTCGCTGCACCTGTGGCAAAATGCTCATCTCTTTTTAGGGCATCATCTAGTCCTGTAACACAGCATCAAATTGATTGTCAAACAGAAACACAAAAAAATAGCTTAATACTATATCAATGATAGAGCCTGTAAACTTTTCATTCATTCGTTATGTGGTGTGACTATCTTACACTTGAGTAAAAGACCTAGCGATAGATTCCCTCACAGCCTCGGCTAAGACAGTATTAGCACCACGAGCTGCATCAACAGCTCCGTCAATCAAAGCTTCATGGCCTGTACGCCCATCGTCTTTGTCAAGAGCCGCCCTTGAGCTATCACCCTTGAGCCAGAGTTCAGTAATCTCATCGCGCGCAGGCATGTATGCCACCACACAAGCTGACAGAATCGATCGATGTTCCGCTGGATCAATGTCAAGCATGAGCCGCGGGGCAGACGATGCCGACTGATTTGAGTCATCCGAGACCAAAGCAGCAACACCACCGGATACAAGATCAAGACAGTCAATGTGGGCATCCGCAATGGCAGCAGAAGCCGCGGTGATACAACCAGCGAGAACGTTCATCATTCCCCACGACGCATCATGCGAGTCAGGAGCATCGCCCCACCAGCGGTCATCCTCTGCTTCAATGATTGTAAGAGTAATATCCAGACCACTCTTGGGCCAGCGCTCGGCAATGATTGCGCCACGGAGGGCGGTCTCTAGATGTACGCCAAGGTCACGCTCGCTGGCGTCACGGATATGTCCTTTCCGCTTGCGGGCGGCAAATGGTGCGTACTTGACATGAGTGGTGAGAACGAGATTCGGCGAGAATGCAGCAGAGCGGGGGAGCGGCTTTGGTCCGTGGACAGTGCAGGCCAGTTTGAGTGCTGAGGAGGGCGGGATCAGAGACTTGGGGTTGGAGCGGGCGGCGGCGAGGGAAGCGGATGGTTCAAATTCAAGATATGAAGAGCCTGAGGCAGTTGGAATCAATCCTGTTTTGAGAACTAGAGCATCGAGGGTTAGCTGCGATCACCAAGAAGCTTGTCGGCGATTCATACAGATTTTCCGTAGTCCGGCGGGTTGACGTTGGCGCTGGGCGCGGTTTGCGACGCCTGTCGAGGATTCTTGGAGGGATGCAAATACTGGAGGTCTTGTGCCACCAGGTGGCCCATTGATACGTCTTCTATCAGCCATTTTAGGTGATTTGGCGCAATACTGAAGCTGTCGAGAGATCGCAATGGTTGAAGTCCCAGAAGCGGAAATCTTGGGAGTTTGCACTGTTTGTATGACCCACCGCCTAGCGCCGTTTGGCTTTTTGGCGACTTTTCTTCGATTTTTTGCTCTTCCCTTTCCCTTCTCTTCTTCACACACATCCTCTATCAGAGAAAACTCCTTCTAATGTCGATGGAGTTGACTCTTGGTCAGAATTGATATATTTCATTTACCTGTCACTAACATGCTACACGTGAGTACCC
This sequence comes from Penicillium egyptiacum, assembly GCA_911456345.1. Classification (NCBI taxonomy): domain Eukaryota; kingdom Fungi; phylum Ascomycota; class Eurotiomycetes; order Eurotiales; family Aspergillaceae; genus Penicillium; species Penicillium egyptiacum. The sequence continues at coordinate 1,002,571 of CAJVRC010000882.1, forward strand.
TTCAACCCCCTCCAACCTGTCTACATGATCGAGAGAGTTCCAACTCCTGTTTGGCGACAAAAAATGGGCCATGAACAAAACATGCATCACCATCTGATAATGACAAAAACTTCACTATTGTTTTGGATATTCCACTGCTATGCGTCCAGGGACTAACAATTGATTAAAGACAGGACTTAAACCCTTTTACTTGATTTCGAGTACATAGGGAAGCTCTATGAAGATCAAGTAATAAAGTAAGACAACAATTCTTCTTCTCCTTTTCCACCTGCACTCATTGTGATGAGAAAAAATTTTCAGTTCTGCTTCTGCAAAATTTTTGAAGATAACAAAATACCTTACCAAAAACTCCTGATCCTTCTTGAGTCATTATCATTGTCTTTCAACCATCCTGTCAGTGACAAGAATGCTGACAAGTCAAAAGATCTAGCTGTAATCCCTATCGTTGATGCTCAGCCTCGTCATTTACCAAAAAGGTACATCATTGCACCATTGTCTTGTCCCAACTGCACATCACCCCCAGTTATTATGATGACAACCAGTCTATCCATTCAACGACCTCTTTGAGGACCGCCCCTCAGGTTGCACCCAAGCCGTACAGCATTGCGAGGAATACAGGCGTCGATCCACTGTTTTCCATCTCCCTTATACTGGACCTCTCATGCCTTCAGGTGTGAAAGGGAGGAAGGTTGTGGAGCCTGGAGGCTTTGGGCTTGTCATCGTCTGATTGCGTTTTTTGCATTGTTGTCTTGTCCGCGGCATGTTGCTATACTTGGCTTGTGTTGGTTTCCTAATGCTGGGCTGCTTATCCGTCTTGGGTGACAGTTTGGTGCGAGGGGCCAACAGGGGATGGGATGAGTTAACCGGCTTGACTGAATACTGTATATGCTTCTACTTTTGCTTGCAATTGTGAAGCTATTCATGCTTGTTTTGCTCTTCCAAGTCTTTGGACTCTCGCTGACAGCATTCAAAGCTCTCCCTAGGTCTGCACTTGGAATACCATAATATATAGTTTAATATACGTGCTTATTAGCACACATTTGTGTCATGAAAGAGCTTGTTTGTAGTACACGGTGCAGTAACAGGGTGACTGTTCGTCCCATGAGCATGAGGGCGAACTAGCTCTTCCTGGCGGAGCGGTGAAGTTGCATCTATGCCAATGCTCCTCGGGGTATGATTTCCAATGCGTGGTCAAACTGATAGACGGAAGGTAATAGCAGGTGGTTGAAGTTGCTTTGGAAGCCTTGAAGTTGTACTCCGTAGGTACTCGGTAGTCCTCTAGGGCTATCATACAAGCCCCGATGAACATAGCCGCTTTCACCTTCGTATATTTAGGGCATTGCAAGTAGTTTTACTTCTTGTACTCCCAAGAGTCCCAGAAAATGAAGTCAATTATCACACGCAAAGCCATAGATTTCTCCTAAAGCTATGTACGACGAAATAGTTAGAGAAGAAAAACTAATTGGCCCACAACCAAATGGTCCCCAAAAGGCAAGACACATGAAAATCACCGCTGCCACCCACTCGACCCTTTGAAATCTAAACAAAAAAAATCATGGGAATCATTACCTTGAACCTCACATGATCCATTACATGCAAGGGAAGTAAACCAAAACAGGACAACTCCTCTTTGCTTCAGAGCGTGATTTTCCTTAATTATGACATCTTCCTTTTCTTTTTTGTGATTTTGTTTTTCTTTTCTTGCTGTAAAGCATCAATTGTCGGGCGCAATCAACTTGAGATTGATGCATGTCGTTCAACCCAAGTCGTCTCCTGCCATCATAAATATATGGCTAGGTTGGACGTATCAGGCCTCTACCTGGAGGAATCATTCTTTGCTCTCCTCGAGCGGTGTCGTCGTTCCATTGGACCTTGACATGCTGTAGGGAGCCTGCATCATCGACTAGTTAGCTTTGGTCTAACAACCAAAGTTCAGCCGGCTGTTTGATACTTACGAGAACTTTCTTGGCATTGCATATTCTCCAAGCTAGGTTCCGCACGTTGCCATCGGCCTTTACAACCTCAGCTGCCAACTCGATACCGAACCTGCGTGGCGAAGGGGTCAGAATGTGATACATCATTGGAAGGAGCATCAAGGAAGGGAACTCACATCTGATGGACAGCAAAGACAACACGCTTGGCAAACTTGCCGTCCCTTTCCACAAGGGTACCGAACTGCTCATCAACAGTCTCCGGAGCGATTTCGGGATCACGATCGAAACAGTTACGAACAACAGGCAACAAGGCAATCTCAACGGCGGATTCCACAAAGGAATAGCCGTCAGAAATAGTTTCATCCTCATCCGACCGGCGAATACGAATCTCAAATGGCCTCGAAATAGCCATGACGTTGTGCAAACCGTTGTGGTGGTAGCGGAGTTCGAAGACACCCTGCGTCCAGAAGAGCTTGTCACCAGAGAAAACGATCTCACCAGATGCGAACTCGCAGGGGTCCTGGCCCTGACGTTCGGACGACGGGATAACAACATCACTAGTGAGAATACCCTTTTCGCATGTCAAGTTGTCATATGCGCCTTCGTTGGTTGCGACCCAGCGGCCTTGCGACGACACCCGAGTGACCTCTCGCGAGGTATTGTCTGTCACCCGGTAAAGACCAATCCAATCCTTCTTGCTGTGGTGGAGCGGGGCAGTCCATTTGACCCTGATCGGAGAGCCGTATTCAAATGTCAAGTCCTTGAGATCACCGCGGCGGTCCAGGGGCATGCGTGCGTTTGCACCTTCACGACCCCGGTTCTTTTCGCTCTCCTCGAAGGACAGAGCACTGGTACCTTCAACCGACAGAGAATAATCACGGACGTCGAATCCAGCGAGGTCCGCATCAATTCGGGAGATGGTGACACGAGCAGGGTACTTCTGGAAGAGCGCAGTGGTATCTTTGACAAAGGTGTTGACTCCCGCGGCGAGTTTGGGTCGGGCGTTGTCAAGCATCTCCTCGATGAACTCGAAGGAGTCATCGAACATCTTGTCAACACTTCCGTGCAATTGCTTGAGAGAGGGTGGCAGGGACCGCTTCAGACTCTTAACAAGACCCGCATCCTGGCGAAGGCTACGACCGTACAGTTTCTGCATGTGAGGACGTTCGACGAACTGAATGAAAGCCAGACTCAGGATGTGGCTCAGCAAGGCGAGGAAAGTGACAGCTCCGCTACTGGTGATGAGGACAGCACCCCACACGCCTGCGAGACCTAGAACGCGCTCTGGGTTGTTGAGGAAGCGGTAAATGCCGTTGTAGGTCAGCTTTGGGGAGTCATCGAAAAAGAAGTCCCCGTAGAACCAGCCAAATTCACCGAGGGACTCGTAGATGCTGACGGATGTCCAGATTTGCAGACTGATCAGGCCAGCTCCGAGCACGTGTCGGAACAGAACCAGACCATAGCCCCAATCGGCCGGGAATGTGTACATCTTCCACACGGCAGCAATAAAACTAGAGTAACACAAGACCATGCTGAGATGGTAAGTGCCCTTCCATTGGTTCCACGCTTCCTGTGGCGTGTCGCCATACTTGACGAAGTGCCTTGTCCAAGACTTGGTGTTTGATTGGTTCCGAAGGATATACCCAATACCTACGGAATACCAGATTCTGGAAGCGGCAGCGAGGACCACGAACAGCAACTGATACCATGGTGTAGACGGTGTCAAAGTTGTAATAGAGAATACAAGAAGTTGAACCAGGACGATGGATGAATCAGTGGTTCTATACAAATCCAGGTTGTGCAGCCCCAGGAGGTTGTGGACGGGCTGCGGCGGCTTAACCGAATACGAATGTGTCGCGTTGGGAGTCTGATCTTCAGACGGAGTTGGCGCTGTCGGAGTGTCTAGATCGGTGGGCAAGGTGGAAGAAGAATCGGCAGAGGTAGAAGAGCGCTTTCTGGGTGGTGGCGGGTTATAAGTCTTGTCGATGTGCGGGTTCTCCACAAGAACGAGGAAAGCGAACTGTGCTGCATGGGCAATGATCGAGATGAACAACACTTTATAGCTGGCTGCCATCAGAGAGATTCCGTAGTAGCCTGCATAGCCAACCGAGTACATGGGATGAGGTGCCATTTCGAACACGCCATCGAAAGTCAATTCTTGGTCAATGAGGTAGAAGAAGTCACCCCAATACCAGGCATAATCCTTGACGACTCGGTGCGCATCTAGTTTGACCCAGAGGTTAAACAACACCAACACGATACCTGCGGACCACCGGAGAACAGTCATGAGAATACTCTCGTCAACGGGTTGGTGACCACAAGCTATCGCGAAAAGGCAGTAAGAAGTGAAATCACACATGAGGATCAAGTCCACAAGACGTCTAAAGACAAGCCAGGTGTTGTATTCAATTGGAGCATCGTCGAACGAGTAATCCTGCGGGATCTTGGTCTCCAATTCCCGTTTGATCCAATTATACAATTTAGGGTGGGGGTTCTCCCCAATGGCTGGGTTGACAAAGATCTTCGTCTTCTCCGCCCATCGAATTAGTGTCTTGTGGTGCGACTGATTGTGAAGCAGCCACCCAATTCCTGCATTGTAAGCCATGCGCCAGAACAGGTAGGTGACTGCAAAGACGGGGATTTTGGCACCCGCGGGGAGTACCCAGAGAAACAGAATATGACCCGCCAATAGAATCAACACCACAAGATCACCAAAATTCTTTGGCTCGGATGGCAGAAGCAACTGGGAGACCATGTCATGAGTCTGAGGGACCGTAAACACTATAATACGTCGGACCCGGTTATTAGCGGGCTCTCGACAAAACACGAAGGGAGGGTTGGGTGTATCCAGATAAATCCTGTATTCAATTGCAAACAAATCAATAGACAGCAAGCTTACCTGTTCCATCGGGAGTCCTCCCAAAGGTCTTCGATGCTTTGCCATCTTTATCTTTGATTCCCCCCTCCCCCACGGCTGTTAAAGCCTCGCGACCGACTGTTGAATCGACGCGTGTATTTCTCTCACGTAGGCCATCAACATCTTGATGGGTCCCTGTTGAAAGGCCTTGATCCATGGTGTGCCACTTTACAAGGGTGTTGAGAGAGAGGAAACTGTTGAGACAGAATGTGACGACAGAAGCATGTGATACTGGAAAAAGCGGAACTATGCTTAGTCAGTAGAAACGGAAACAGGGTCCTATTTTGTTAGGGTTTTAGTCCTAACAATGGGAGGTCTCGATCTTTTTTCTTTTCAGAAAGACAAAGAGAGGAATCTCTATCGAGGAGACCAATTATTATTTATATCAATTACGACAAAGAGTGGAACCCGTTGAGACTCGTGAAGTCTCTCAAGAGATGCGGGCCTCCGAATGGAGCGGAAGGGGAAAGAAATGGGGCCTTTGATAACCAACGCTAAGTGGTTTTAGTCTTCTTCGCGACAGTTGTTGGGAAAGACCTCATCTAATTCTATTTTGAATTGGCTTTTGGACACCCACATCTCCTGTCTATCCATTCTTCTCTTCCCCGTATGTATACAACGCCGATCGACAGCGGGGTATCGTGCAATGCGGCAAGTGCGGCAGTCTGTGTACCTAGAATGTGCGCTCCAATAGCACATACCGTGTACACTTACCGTCTGCATAGATTGATATGCGCATCTCCCTTTGAGCTCGAGCCCCGTCTATAAAATGCATTGTGATCGAGTCTGCATGTTCCATGGGCGAATGGGATGGTCCACGAGCCAGTGGAGTACTCGACATCATCCAATCCAAATCCTTGGTGATTCACCAGGGCTAGAATTGAAACTCCTTGTCCTGATGTATAGGCACCGTTGATGTCAATGCGTTCAATATTGATAATGGATACTCATAATTCTGCACTTTCTATCCCACTGGGTTGTATTTACTACGCGGTAGTTATGCAACGAAGGATGATCCAATGTAAGCTGCAGCACAGGACCCCCGCTTCCTGTCATAGCAGCATGCGGGATGCAGCCTTTCGGGCTGTTCTACTGGGCCACGTCCCTCCTGCTGCAATAGAGGCGCTAGACCAAGACTCTGGCCCCCTGGCTAAGTGCTGACAGCGCCGGGATTCTTTTCACCCCGTGAGGCTATTTATCGTCGAGTAGTTTTCATATGTCCACGGGTAGGACTTCCGTAGTCATCTAAAATGTACAAAGTACGTAGAACCCACCTCGGCCTGGATGGAGCTATAAACTAGTGACAGGCACGTCGTTCGGGATTTGAACGTCTATTTCGGCTTTGTGGGTTCCGTCTCAATGTCATCTATCACATGAAACTCACGTAACTCGCAACATCAGCGGCCTCAAGCCCAGCCTATACTGTGGCATACTATTCTTGGGGATGTCTCGCCTCGCCGAAGGTTCCAGCCCTTCAGGATCCTGAAGGATCCTGAAGGATCCGGCGCCATTGCCAGCCCTGGAGGTGCTGCCTTATTCTTACATACGCCAGCGGCGCGATGCGCCTGAATCCTGTGCGCTCGTGTTTCTTCTCCTCTAGTCACCAGGCCACTCACGCGTAAGGAAGATGAATGTGTTTAAAGTATGGATGAGATGGCGACCTCTCAACCCGAGTGAGGCCGAAACGGGAGGAATCCAGCGGGAATATGGCCAGCATCACAACAATCCACAATCGTGCGTCTCTATCACTGCACCGTTGCAAGCTAAAGCACTTTCGACCAGAGAAAAATCCTGGAAGAGTGGATTTTCATTTGATGGGATCATTGAATGTAATGATAACAACTACTTGGTATTCAACCGCGTCGTTGCACCGATCATTCCAGAAGTTCTAGAGGGCAAGTCTTGCAATTTCTTTGCGTACGGCCACTCAGGCAGCGGCAAATCCCATACTATGATTGGCTACGATTTTGAGAACGCCGATGAGTTCGGGCTTTGTTTAGCTGCTGCACGTCAACTGAGCGCTGCGCTAGAAGATATCAATTCGAAGGACAGCGACCATCAATTCGGCATTGGGCTCCGTGTGTTTGAATTACGGAAGAATATCGCTTTCGATCTCCTCAATGAGCGGAATGAGTGCTTTGTCCGCGAGGGATCCGATGGCCGGGTCTACATCCGTGGCGAAACGGAAATGCTGGAAAATGGAAGAGTGAGAGTCCGGCCAATCGCTACGAAGGCATGTTGGAGCTTCGAAGAGCTGCACCAGGAGCTACAACAAGGCTTGAAACATCGCAAGACTGCGACATCGACAGTGCACGATCAAAGCTCGCGCACGCATGCCGTGATCGAACTGGAAATCATCACCAAGGATCTTCTCGATGCGCGTGATCAGGTGGTTGAGCGGCAATCTGAGCTTGTTCCTGTGGGAAAATATGCAACTGATGTCTATATCGAAGAACAATCTCGCGCGGTCGTCCAGACCGAAGAGGGGAAATACGTTCCAAATCCTGATTATCAATTGGACCAAGCACGCGTGGATGCCGCAGAAGCAAAAAAAGCCGAATTCGAATATCGCGTGAAAGAAGCACAGGAGCATGAGTCTGAAGTGTTTGCAACTACCACTCGAACACATCGATGCATTGGTGGGAAACTTGTGTTCGTGGATCTGGCCGGCGCTGAATTCCTTTCCAGCACGACTGGGCCTGCGCTCAAACAAACCCCCCAAGAAAAGCAAGAAGGGAGGCAGATAAACACTGACCTTCTTGCATTGAAAGAAGTGATCCGAGCCCGATCGAGCAAGAAATCACGTATCCCATACCGCTCTTCTCCATTGACTATGGTGCTGCGGGAGCACTTCGAGGCATCAACAGATACTCATTCTGCCATGATCTTGACTGTCTCACCGGAGGCCAGTCAGTATACTGCAACGACAAATACACTAAAATATGGAGATCTCGTTGGCTTGGCAAATGGACATAAGGGATAGTGAGCTGGTTTGTTATAGGTACTGGGTTCTCAAAGCATGCTTTATTCTCCAGCTGCTTTACCTGTTTACTACACGATATATAGAATCATCCCCCTGTGATTTATAGCTTCAGCTAGCATAGCGATCATATGAAATGAAGTATTTCACTCTCGACTTTCATACGCTCCGACACCGCAGATATGCTTTGCCCCGCCAATCGCAGCGGGTTTTTAGTCATCCCCGCTTATCAAGCATCAGGCCGCCACCGGACATATCTGTTTCTTGCGGCTGCATAACATTTATCTTATGATTTTGCGTCGCTTGCTCTCATTTCCATTGTCACACAGAGAAGCAATCTAACATGGCGCCGTACGTGGAGGAGTTCGAGGAGTCTCTAGCAGTGTCGTCCAAAGTGGCGCCCAGCCTTGTTGCTCCGGAACCAGGTACGCATGCGCAGAATCATTGCCACAAAATATACACTAACTCTCAGCAGAACACTGCCCAGGCCCTGAATCTGAGCAAGCTGGCCAAGGCGATGCCTGTGCCGGTTGCCCAAACCAACAGATCTGCGCCACTGCGCCCAAAGGCCCCGACCCCGATATCCCGATCATCACTGAACGACTCTCTCAAATACGGCACAAAATCCTAGTCCTCTCGGGAAAAGGAGGAGTCGGCAAATCTACGTTTTCAACCCTCCTCGCGCACGCCTTCGCCGCCAACCCAGACTCCACGGTCGGCATCATGGACACCGATATCTGCGGGCCATCGATCCCCAAGATGATGGGCGTGGAGTCAGAGACTATTCACATCAGCAACGCCGGCTGGAGTCCCGTCTGGGTAACAGATAACCTGGGCGCAATGAGCGTGCAGTTTATGCTGCCCAACCGGGACGATGCGGTGATCTGGCGCGGGCCCAAGAAGAACGGACTGATCAAGCAGTTCCTCAAGGATGTCGACTGGGGCGAGCTGGATTATCTTATTGTCGATACGCCTCCTGGGACCTCTGACGAGCATCTGTCCGTCAACTCTTTGCTGAAGGAGTCTGGCGTTGACGGTGCCGTTGTCGTGACTACCCCGCAGGAGGTCTCATTGCTGGATGTTCGCAAGGAGGTCGACTTCTGCCGCAAGGCTGGAATTAAGGTACTGGGCTTGGTAGAGAACATGTCTGGATTTGTCTGTCCTAAATGCACCCACGAGTCGCAAATATTCCGAGCGACAACTGGTGGGGGTCGTCGGCTGGCGAAGAAAATGGGAATTCCTTTCCTAGGTGCTGTGCCTCTGGATCCCCGCGTTGGCATGGCGTGTGACTTTGGCGAGAGCTTTGTGGATAATTTCCCGGAAAGTCCCGCGTCCAAGGCAATCAAGCGCGTCGTGCGCTTGGTGGGACAAGCGGTTGGAGAGAACCCGGATGATGTTCTCCCAGAGGATGTGGTTGATTAAATTGCTTTTTCTTCTTGGCTTATTTACACAGCGCGGTGCATATGGGTAAGATTCCTGCGGAATATCTCGGCGTTTGGGACATGCATTGCATAAACCATGACTTGATACGATTGACCAAAATGGCAAATGAACAAATACGTATTCACTACAGATTCAAGTTCACATCTCAAGTAATCGCTTTCCTTGGCCCTTAATAGGCCGCATATACCAGAGCCAATTGGTCGATCTCGTCCTCCGCTTGTCCCATGAAACCCACAACCGCAAAGCCATCGGGGGCAGTAAACGTCTGGCAACTATCAGTTGAGGTGCCCGCCTCCAACGTCTTACCAGTACTGGTAGTAGCCTTGATGTAAAAGTTGCGAGTGTGGCTATTATACTGCCCAGTACAGAGCTTGGTCTCCGTCCAATACTCCCCAGAGTCCAGGGTAAGAGAGACCTTAGTACCACCAGTTCCTCCATGGCTAAACGATGTGCCATCCTTCAACTCCAAAGCAACAGCATCCAGCCTCTCCGCACCAGAGAAAGTAATCACAGAAGCGGCAAGGGACGAAGGAATACTCGGCAGATCATTAAACCAGGTCCCATGCGGACCACCGGAGAACTGACTTTGTCGAAGCGACGCCGAAAGCGACCAGGTGAAGTTCACGAGAATCGGGTTGTGGTCCGAGAGTATATCGCCTAAATACTTGGGGTCAGTGTTCGTGAACTTCCCACCATCATAGACAAAGCTCTCTGCCTTGAGCGTCGCGACGTTGGACCCCCGGTACAGCACTTTATCAACCGTCTCGCAGGTCTGAACGGAAGACGGGTTGTCGCATAGCAAGGCATCTGCCCCAGTAGTGGGGTAGACACCATCTTTCTCAAGCTCGACCCAGGGGTCTGCGAGGCTATTCTGAGACTTGAAGACGCGAATGGCCGTGTCTTTGGCGCGCGTGTATCGACTGTTCGTATCGCCCATGACTACGACGGCGTTACCAGTCGACCAGGTGTCGATGTAATCTGCGACTTGCTGCAAGTTGGAGTTCCGGGCAGTTTCGTCTTCATCCTCGGTGCTTGGCGGGAGTCAGTGCTTAAATAGACTACAACCTGAGAATAGATTTTACTCACCCGGCGTCGGCATGGAGGTTGTAGAAGTCGACATAGACTCCGTCGGCCGGGTTCCAGCGCATGAATGTAAAGCCCTTCGGGGTCAAACAGTCTGAGCCGGATGCATCGGAGCATCTGCTCCATTTCACGCGTGTGAAATCTACCCAGTCGTGGGTGGAGATGGTGTTCAGACCACTTCCAATGGCTGCGCCGCCGGATGTAGCGGTCCGGTAGGCGTGGTTATCTGTTTCATAGATGTAGGCATGGTAGTTGAAGTCCTAGAGGGTGGTTAGGTCAATTGATATATTAGGAAGACTATGTAGGTTTGCTGGATACCTCTTGCATATTGATGATATCGTAACCGTACTTCGAGAAGTAGGTACCGAGCTGCTTGGCATTTTCGCTTTTTGTGCCATTGACATCGTTTGATTGGAAGAGTGATGGCAGGCCTGCGACATTGAAGCTCAGCGCAGTGAATTTACCGCTTGTTACCGCTGCGCTGGCTAATGCCGGCAGGAGAACGCTTAGGAGGATGGTCTTCATTTCGAAAAGAGGATACCTCGGCTGTTCAAGGCTGGTGTTCAAGGTGAGATATATCCTAAAGCTAATAGAGTGGGCTGTTGACGAGAGTTTCCGAGATGATCGGGGAAGCTTATATAGGACTTGATCACTCCGTGGCATAAATCCAACTAATGCGCCACCAAGTTTTTATGCTGTACGCTAGGAATAAACGGAAAAATATACGTCAATGCAGATGGGCAGCTGATTGACAATGATTGGCAGTGTCATTTCCCCTTTCCTCTTAGATGTGAGACAGGGAAAGCCTCGGAGAAATGGCTCTGCAGAACTCCTCACCGATGTCAAATTTCAGGGGTATATTAGCTCAAGTTGTATTTATGAGACTGTCAGTCTTGGCTAATCCGTACTTTCATGTTCTTTAATAGGCTAGCAATCTTGACAATCCGAATAATGGAAGTATCCCGCAATTAGACATCTTTCAAGATGAAGTCTTAGTGTTCGGATCAAGATCTGCTTTTAGCTCGAAGGCGATACCTATCCAGAGAAAATACATAACCAGCATATAACATTGTAGGCAATAATAGTAGAACCCATAGGCTTGGTATGGATAAGTTTGCAGCCAACTGGACGTCACAGCGACAATGCCCTAGGTCCAGAACTGGTTGGAATGGAGTATATACTGGCCTAATGATCTCTCCGGTATCATTTAGCCTGAAACATCCCAATAACGAGTTTCTAAACCAGTTGGCTTTTGGGCTTGGTCCCGTAGGCATCATGACATCGGTATTCTGGCAGTCGGCTGCTTTGTCTAGGCTCTTGTGCTGGTCTACAATGTTCTCTTTGTCGACAGTCGTCTATGTAAATGCTATTCTAGTCGCACTTGTTGTGCTCCTTGTTCTCGACGTCTTCTACTTTAGCTTCTTTGTCCACTTAGGTGTCTATTTAGGGTCGTGATCTCAGCTTCCATTATCATTGTCTGTCTTGTTCGAGTGCTGATATTTTTATCGGCTCTTTGTGCACCATGTTCCTTTTTTTGTCCCTTTGTGTCCCTTTTATGTACTTGAAAGAGACAATCACGGTCGAGTATGCGCCACCTACTTAACTCGCATCTATATAATCCTCGGCCTCTTTCGGTATCATACAGACAAGTACAAGTTCATCATTCATCACTCAATACAACACTCAATACTGCATTCAATAACCGATACTCTAGTTTTATATATTCCGATCAAATCCAACATATTTACAGATATGCCTGGTTGTTGCCCCTGGAATTGTTCCGGTATCTGCCGCAGTCGCCGCCGCAGATCTCCAGGCTTTGGCCCTCCTCCTACCGGCGATGATCCTATAGAGCTACAACACATATCCCGCCCTGCTCCGGTGGCCTCGCCCGTCCCCAGCCCTGTCGTCCCTCCCAATAATCCCGTTTTTGCATCCTCTCAGCCTGGTTTCTTCCCAACCGGTAACCCAAACGATTATCAGTACGGCGAGCGCGAGATGTGGGGAGGCTTGCGACAAAGATGGATCGACGATGCAAATGAGCCCAACTGTACAGTGCAGCCACTAACATTTGAGTTTAGAAGCCTGACCCATGCTAAACACAGGTCTCAAAGATGGACAGTAAATTTCAACCGCTGGGGCTCAAGACCTCCCGCTCTTCGAAGTGACCTTGAGGATTGTGGGCTCCCCGTAGGTCCTGAAGATTACAACGATGTCAAGATCTCAAAGAACTCGTTCACTGGGCACCCGAAAAGGGGAATGGGAACTAACTTCTATCATATCTCGACCGCATTGGGAGTTATCATCCTGAGAAACGTTGAGAGATACGATGGACCTTGGTGGAGTCAAGTCGCCCTTGCACAGTACGATAGTCACTTCGCCCGGAATTGCTTGAGATACATTTACCTCGAAAATGTTATCAACGAGGATACCAGGGACTTTATACAGACAATTTGGGCTAAAACTCAACCGCCCAATTCCCAGGATTTCCAGCGATCTCCAGCATCAGTAAATCAAGTCGTCTGGAGTTTTGGTACTCCCGAATATAAGGCCATTCTAGGCACAGAGCTTGGGAAAGGAGCGGCTGCTGTTGTTCTGTCGGCATTCCCTAGAGGTACACATCGTATCACCAGAATCGTCGTCTGGAGGAAGACCATCATGCAGATACGATTTGATATTGAAAACAAAGCTTACCTCCAGACAGGTGTAGGCTTGTAGGAACCTTGTGCATCCATTCAACAGCGTTCTGGTCTGTTAAATCGCCCTCGCCATGCATACAAATTGATTCTCTTAGCTGTGTGCGATTTAGCCACTTGTTTTGTCTTCAGTTAAGTCATATTTATTTGATAGAGTGCTTCGAAATGCCGAAATATAGATTGTTCTTCCTTCCTCAATGAACTATTTCCCAGTCGACTCCAAGGGCAGTCCTTAACACCTGCATAGACAGTGCAAGCATTCAAAATGCATTTCATACTTCGACTTCTTCGCCCGTCACCGCGTTAACGATAACGCCTATAGACAGATGCGACGAGTACGGATGCTCTCTTGGTTTCTAATAAAAGGGAGAAGTGAGGGGAATATAATGCAAACGCCCAATGCAATTCCTTGCTTGAACGACTGGCAGACCAAAATGTTAAATGGCCAAATGTAGGATTCTCGCCATGAAGACTGCGGCTACTCACCATTTAAACCCCCATGCCTATAACAAGCCTAACCTCCAGTAGCTGATAGGAAAATTTCCTTGTAAAACGATAAGTATTTATTACAGAAAACCAGCCTGCTAGAGAAGAGAAATACTTGATATCACATCTGCAGATATACAGAGCAATACCCAGGCAAACTCTAAAGTTTATAGTTCGTTCCGAACCTTGATGGCCAAACAAATGACAATGAATTAATTATATCTGTTCATCATTCTATTCTACCTGGAGTTCCTCTGGTTTGAGGGTTGTCCATTGCAACACTAAACTTTCCAGTGTTAAATCTAGTGCCTTGTCGTTAGATACGTACGAGGATGAACCCTGGGCAGCATCAGGAGCCGGTTGCTGACTGGAATTTTCAAGTCGTGTCTGATCGGATCCTCCGGACAAATCAGACTTAATCCCATCGTCGTCTTGCAATAAATTAGATTGAATAGCAAATAGTCTCTTGAAGGGATATGACTTACCGAGCCGGGGAGAATGGTCCCAGTTCTCTTCTTTGCTTTCAATTGATTCCGCACGACAGACACTCTCCTCTCTACATTGAAGCTTGTGCAACCATTCCAGTTCGTTCACTTCATCGGCCGAGAGGCTCTCATTAGTACGAGTGCAAGAACGACCTTGCTGCGCCATATGAGCAGACTGAGCAGGGACCGACTGTCTTCGGTTAATCTTAGCCATACGACGGACACGTCTGCTGCGCAGTCTCGGGTCCTGAGTGCTGTTACGCCAGCTATCGACAGCACGCTGGATCAATCCACGCTTGCCCCTCAGAGCAGGATTCAGCTCTGCCAGCGCCCAACCGACGGCATTGCATTCGGTTTCATAGACCAGCCGGTTCCCGCG
>CAJVRC010000882.1:1025030-1200994 GCA_911456345.1 Penicillium egyptiacum
AGCACCGATAGATATGGCAGACACCTACACCCTACACCTGACCATATCTATACCTTGCTTATCGATGGACATAGCAACCTTGGAAAGCTCAAAAATACATATGGAGTCAATTCATCTATCCTATTTCTTTCTTTCACTAGACAATAGATCCAAAAATAAAAGAGCAAAAAAGAAATCTCAGGTTTGGTTTTAGGAATAGCCGAACGCGGGGGTCGAACCCGCAGCCTTAAGATTAAGAGTCTTACGCTCTACCGATTGAGCTAGCCCGGCCGGGCTGTTGCAGAAAGTGATAGATCAATGTCTTATAAAGCGATTCACTTCATCCATGGATGGTACGGAGTAGCTCGACAGCATTGAAGTCAGTGTCAAGGTAAGTCGCGGTTCAAAACAATTCTGGTCAGTGTAAAAAGGTGAACACGGAGAATTTTCTCGCTTCTAAGCGTCCGGTATGATAGCTAGTGCTCGGTCGGTCGTTGACTGGGAAGTTGTCACTTAGCAAAGAGTTGCTGCAGTAGATGAAGGAGAGGAGAATGATGAAGAGAAAAAGAGAGAGACGAAGAAAACAGAGAGGTGAAAGGAAGGTAAAGATGAAGAACAATATGCAAGGGAGAAGAGGGGAGAGTAGATGTATACTTCAACGACAGGGATTGGTGGAAAAGCCGGATAAAGGAAACATCTGTATGCACAAAGAAAGCCACATTTGCAAAGTCAAAGATTACAAGCACTTCATATTGACCGATAGATACGTAATTTACCACATAATATGTAGTTTCAGTAGCGCAGATCAATTAAATTCAACTCAGTACCCAGAAGTCAATGCACCAACGCCTAAGGGTGGGGTCTATACTCTGTATCCTCCTAGATGATTCTTACATCAATCCAAAGTCTGAGTCCGGGTCACAGAGTGTACTAGTTAGCATTCCAAGGTTGTTTATATATACAAAAATACCACCTTCTGGAGGAAAGTGACTGAAAGTATTGGACTATCACGTGCCCTCAATCCTAGGCCGCGAGTTCCGCGCCAGCGAGACCAACCTCTCAACAAAAGCCTGCGCTAAATAAAACGGCGGGTAAGTCTGCCCGTCATCCGTTGATCTGCCAAGGTGAGCCAAGAGTCCAGCGATATCCTCCAAGGTCTTAAGATCCCTCGTGAAAGTAGATGAAGTTGGAACCGTTATGAGATACCAGAAGACGGAGAGAACGGCCGTGAGCAGAAACTGCGCGTGAAGCCTAGAATGGAAGAAACTCGAATTAGTATACATACGAATTCAAGGTTCGGAATCCCTTACCAGAATGTATGCTGGTTGATGAATTGCCGGACTCGCCAGATGTAGATCAGCGAACACCTCGCAGCTTCAAAGCACAGCTCTGCGCTAGATGGGAGAGGCGACCAGCTCTGCGGAGAAGGTATCTTGGAAGAGCTACTCGCTCCGTGGATCTTTCCGAGGCAGTAGTAATATTCCAAATGGATATTCACACCGCGCATACTGAGATCGTGGAACAGATAGTCCGGTGCGCTCTCGGTGGCGAACACCTCCGGCCTGCAGTCGACGGGATAGCCCAGCTTCAAGTCGCTCAGTTCTTGGTCTAGTTCACGGATATGTTGAATGCGTCTAGCTTCCGGTTGCGTCAGACTCTGCGCTGAATAAAGTAACCGGAAGATCTTGGACTTGAGCACAGAAAAGCGGAGGTCTGAGGGGAAAAGAAGCTCCTTGGATGACAAGGGCTTCATATAGAAGTGGCGTTCTGAGGTTTCCTGGGCATATGTCGTAGGCAGATCTAGGTCGCAATCGGCGTCGTTTATCAAGGGTGGCTGGGACTTTCGTATAGAGAATTCTTTGTCGACGGCATAGCAATGCCAGAACAAAGCTCGGAGATGTTGGCTACGCTGGTCTGTCCTGTGGATCTCATTGGGGGTTTGTATTTTGTTTGCCCCGAGGGTATAGATGAGCTGCACCGCGATTCCAAGAAGTAGTTCTCCTGCCTGAGGCCTGCCAAGAGGGGTGATATAGAGCATCTATGGCCACATATAAGCTTCTGAGACATGGGATCCATCTTTGGGGCTGGACACGCGAAGAACTTACTAATATTGTCACCGCTTCCAAGGTTCTTAAATCAGGTGGCTCCAGTAACATTTCAGGAAGGAGCGTTAGCGCTGCTTGTAAATAAGCATCCGGGTCAGCGCCGGCGAAAGCTCGCTCATGGCGGTGGATATGGGTGATCATCGCCGCAAAAGCAACCAGACAAGCCCGATTCGCAGCACGACTCATGTTTGGAGGCCGGTCTAAGACATTTGCGTTGAGTAGAATCTGAACGGCCTCAACATCGATAATTGGAAATATAGAATAGAGGCCATTTCTGTCAAAATATTCCAGGCACTGTTGGACTAGAGCAGACCCTGGCCATTTGATTCCAACCACTTTCTTTGTCGACTTAAGCTGTCGTGAATTGAAAGACTGGGTGACCTCACCAGCAAAGACATCCACATTGAATGTACAACCCGTTTGCTCTTGAATAAGAGAGTAAAAAGCTGCCCTTTGCGTCGAAAGAGCACTCCCGAGCCCACAATACGAGATGTGCCATTGGAAAGCTGCCAACGCGGTCTCGAAATCACGAGTATCAGGCAAATAAGATAAGGATGCTTCCGATATGGGTTTAGGCGATGCTGGAGAAGAGCTTCTGCTCGGAGAAGGGATAGCTAGCCTTTTGTGGTTCTGTTTTGTGGATTCTTTAAGTCCGAGAAGGACCGCCTCTAATTCCCGAACCCGAGCTTTTGTATCGGCAAGCTCTCTGCGTTCACCGTAAGCGCTTGGCAAACAGTGGCTCAATGGTATAGAGTCTTACTGTCGGGTGCTTTTCCGATGCTGGGATACAGGTTGAGAGAATGTACATGGTAGTCCTGCAAGATGGCAATTCTCACAGGCTGGTTGATTTCTATCACAGCGGATCTGTTGGCAAAATCAGATAGAGGCTTTCACACGGGCAGTGTGGATATTACCTTTCGGTGTCGACATAGATCGCAGGCGGTCCGCCCCTTGGCGCCCCGTGGGCCAGTAGAATCATCCATAAAGCAATATCGTAATACTCCTTATAGATGTCGAGAAGCCTTATCGGTCATCATAGGGGAAATCGCTGAATCATCAAGCCCTTTTTCATCGGGACTAAGCCTATCGAGAAGACACGCATTGAGATCGACGGAATTTCAAGGCCAAGCCCTTTTTAGCTGCGTAGCGCCGAGACCGGGCGGCAAGTGGGTAGATGAGTCAGCGGGCATTTTGGCCCTGGCCTGGGGGCCACTCGACGGACTTGACCTTCAACAATGTACGGAGTAAAGTGTATTGTTAGTGTTCAACTTTCTTGAATGCGGCTTTTCATTTGTTCATTTTGCGTTTTCATCTTTTACGGATAGCCCAGATCTCTCCCGACGTAGAGCCTGTTGCTATAGATCTTATATCAGCTACACTAGTGATTCAGATAGGAAATCAGAACAAATCGAAGTATATGTAAAAGCGAAAAGACAAGATCTAAATAACAATCAGACCAAATTAGACAACAAAAAAAAAGCAAAATAGCATGTCCAAATGTCTACACATTCCACCCACTAGTACTCCCTTCTCTCCTTACATAGCCACGAACCCTCACTCAAGTAGACGGGGCCACATCGAGACTGAAAATACCATCCCACTCGCACCGAGCCTTAGGGTCCTCCTGCTTCTCGCATCTCCACAAGTCGCCACTCACAGTTGACCGCCCAGTCAGAGAGCCGTCTGCGCGGGAGACTCCCAAATCGAACTTTTCAATATCATAGATTCCATTTGGGAGGTTGAGCTGGTATGCCTCGTCGGAGCAGTTGTAGGTCTTGTTTCCAGCCATTCCAATTGACCTGTGTAGAAGTCAGTATTATCTATGCCTTTTGGCTTTGGGCTTATAGGGCATCCTAAACACAGAGAAGAAAGTTGGAACATAGATCGGAACATACCAGTAAGCAGAGCATTTGGTGTCTGTGTCATTGTTCGGATCTTTGACTGCAAAAGAGAGGAGGCAGGTTTGTGGGAGGCTCGTGCTGGGAATGGCTGCGTTGAGATTTGTAAGTTGCAGGGGCTTTAGGGCGGGCACCTTAGGGCTGGGTGCAGCTGTGGCAGTCGCCAGGACGAGAGCGGAAATTGACACGGTCTTCATTTTGCTGGACTGATGTTTGTTGCTTTGCTTTTTTGGAATTGTCATTGGATTCTCTGCTGTTGGAGCGTATACCGATGGGGTTGACGACCCTCTTATACTTCATGTTTCCTGTAAATATACTTGTCGAAAGTTCAACTGAGACATGGACACGAGAAATAGACACGTAAGATCAAGATCGTGATGAATGTTGACGTAGAGTTACATTGAATTTATTGCAACCCAGCTGGGCAAGCCTATTTGGATCTCCGGATTATCGAATGACAATCTATTGCCGTTGAAACAAAGTATAAAGCCTCACACCTCAAAGAGGCGATACGATCCGGAAATTCAGGCCTTCGACTGACTCTCCATATGTGCTTATTGTAGATATTCACCGCTAAACCTATACGCTGTTATTGGCTCCCGCTATGTGCTATTTTTGATATCAGGCGACCAGCCTACACAGCCCTGTATTATTTCTAGATGTTAGATCAAAGCATACGCTCTCTATAATTACTTGTCTCGCATTAAATATATGCTCCTATGAATAGAGACATAGTAAACTACAGCTGAACTCAAACTTATGTAGATTATGCTTTGTGCTACTTGCCCTAACAGCCCTATGCGAGGTAATAGTAAATTAGCAGTGTGAATGTCAAAATTTAATTTGGAAAAATGCGATATGGCGCACTGGCGGCTACACTCTGCCGTAACGTACCTACATATTTACGGTGTTCTAAATGAAACCTTTCCCGTAAACTTCTGAAAAGAGGTATCATTTGCCCCAGGTGTTTGCTATCATGGCTAGGGCTACAACTATTCTATACTTAGAGAATTGACAAAAACCAATTGATCTATTCTATAACAGATATATATAGCCAAGGAAATATGACAAGTAGGGTTCAAAGCCACTGATCTCATCTCATAATCCGATAGTAGAACTGTTAATATCCGATGGGCTCCATATAAGGTCCAACCCTCGGACAAGGAGGGCACCTGCTACATGCCATCATCAGGATGGTGGGGCATAGCCTGGAGGAGCAGGAGAGGTGCGTAAGGAGGAGGTGGAGTGATATGGCGCACAGGGAGGAGCCCACCTAAGTCCGAACCGGAGTACGGGGGCGACTCCGGCGCCGCTACGGTCACATCCTCTTCATAGAGAACTACAATAAACATATCAGCCTCGGAAACGCCTCCGTGGTACACAAGCCGCAACAGATTCAGAAGACCTCCGCCGGGACGAGTACCAGTAGGTGTGGACATGATGAAGTGTTAGCGGGGTGTAGACCCATTGCTGTGGCCGAACACAGCCATCATCATAGGCGGGGTTGGGATATCTAGCAGGAACCGGTCAACACCCTGGATCTGCTGCATAGTCGACTGGATCTGGACCCACTGGCGGTGGAAATAGAGGTCAAACCCCTGTGTCCACTCTCGGTCGAGGCCGGACTCTGCGAGGGCGGCGCATAGAGTCCAGATAAGGTGGCTCTCATTGATCCACTCGGTAAATACAGTCTCTGTCCAGGAAGTACAGAGTTGTCGGCCCACATGGCACAGTACAGATGCCTGGGGAGTGATCTGCAGATCTTCGACTGGTCCGCGGGAGAGTTCTGCAACCTGTGCCCACTTGCCAAGCTCGTCAGATGACATGATACTATATGAGCTGCAAGACTCACACGATTGGGTCGTACTTGGGTATCGGGTTCAATGTGAATGTTCGACTTTGGAGCAGTGTAGAATAGAACAGTGTCGGCGAATTCCTGTCCTTCACGCGAAGAGGGAAGGGTTTATATAGTCCTAGAGAGTCTGAAGCTTACATGACTGGACCTGAGAGAGAATGCCTTTATTATGTATGAAAGAAGTCAAAGGCGTTGAAAGAATTCTTTATGTGTCAAGTCGTGTAAGAAAATGAATACTATTTTTTATTGCCAAAGATACCACGCTGCCCTTTGTTGGACGGTACCCAACAAAGCCTCACGGAAAATGCAAGAATCCTTCATAGATGACTACCTAATCAGAGAGAAAGAGACAGACCCATCTGGGAAAAGGAATATAGCCACGGAAGAGCTAATCTCCGCAAGATAGCTAAGATAAACATGCTCGAGAGCTAAAAAGGGAATGCCCAAACACAGCGACTCATACGCGAGTCTGTCTTGTACCATCAAGCTTGCATTGTTAATCACCATGAAGAGATCCCCATTTCTTCCAGTATTGTCTGACGCCTGACGCCCGAGGGCTCTTTCCGATATATCTTTTATTGGGGACACAGCTATCTGAATCCTACAAAACTCATTGAAACGAGCAAAGCCATTGTTGTATCGATATCAGACCATGCTGAGACAGCACCTCAGGGAAGAAACATTTGAACCAAGTAAAGAGAGGCCTTGATTGGGGAACCCAACTGAACCACATCAGCGATGGCCTGGTTCCTAATGCTATACCAATAAGAGATAGTTAACTAGTAATGTACCGATCTCAATAGCCCATATACATCCAAAGAAAACTCAAGTTGAGTCAACGTCATGAGTTTCACACGAGCTTTTATAAAAGAAGTACAACTTCCAAGTTCCCCGAACCCCCTACCTTTATCGTCTTTCCAAACTCCACTACCTGATAAACCGACACAAGCAACCGTCCGATTCCATTAAAATACAATCGCAGTTATCTCGCTTCCATCTTATCTGTATTTGATTTTCATGTATTCAACCCGATCATTTGTTTTCGTTTCATCATCCAATTCTCAGAAGCCTGGGCGACCATGTCCATGCCCGTGTCCATATCCATCATGTGGACCCGGATGCGAACCATATGTCGGGGCATTGTGGGAAGCGTGCGGCTGCGGATTGCCGAAGTGGTCATTTTGCTGTCCATAGTACGAAGGATCCTGCGAGCCGCCATAATGCTGTTCATTATGCTGATTATGCTGGTAGCCGTGACTTTGTTGAGGTACGTGCTGAGGCTGATAGTAGCCTCCATGCTGTTGTGGAGGAGGCTGCGAGGCTTCGTGACTACCCCCTGGGTGGTGACTCTGGTATGAGCTGTGCTGGTTCTGTTGGGTTCCTTGGTCATTTGCATCGCGCGTCAAGCCACCAGGGAGGAAGTTGGAGATTTTGCTTTCGAGTTTGCCCAGGTTAGACAAGCCGGGGATGCTAGAGAGTTTGTCCCAGGGCATGCCAGACGAGCTGCTGTTCGATTGTTGCTGGTGGTTTTGGTGCTGATTTTGTTGGGGGAGGAATGAGGAGAATCCACCAGAAGAATGTCCGCCGTTGTTACTGTGTCCGTGGCTTTGGCTCTGGCTGTGACTCTGGCTTTGGCCGTGAGAGGCACCACCCAATGCTGCGAATCCACCATGGCCACCGCTGTGAGAGTGGCTCACTCCACCAGTGTTACGACCGGATCTCACGCCCTCGGAGCTGAGGATGGAGTCAAGGGAAGCACCACGGTCTGGGCGGGCGTGTGCCCATTTCTCGACCGCCTCGAACATCGCACGATGAGCATCATTACGCATGTTGCGCAACGCTGGATGGTGGAAGACTTGCATGCAGTCATTAAGGACCTCGTGCTCGGGGACATCGATGTGTTGCCAAGCGTACAGTACGCGAGGCACGACGTACTCCACGATTGAAGAGGCGACCCGTCCGGCGGGCTCATTCAGAATGTTGGCGAAGTGGTCCTTGGAGAGCAACGAGTGGGTGGGGTCTGTGCAGTGAGGGTCGGTCCATGGTTCGTACTGGTGTTTGCCGGAGGCATCAATAACACCTGCTGATCCAGTTTGCATGGACTTGGAAGCAGCTTTGATCAAAGGTCGAATGAAAGGCGATAGGAGCGACATGATGACAACGGTCAGAGTCTCGGAGATCTTCTCGACCAGTGACTCCAAGCCTGGGATCTTCTCAATGATGGAGTTCAATTTCCGCATCACCTTATCTCGGAAGGCCAGGATGGGATAAATCTTGGCTACTGTCTCCTGGGGGTTGAGATCAGGCATGCCGTTAAGCCCAGAACCGGGCTTGGAACCACCGCCTGAAGTCTGAGTCGGCCCCGCACGAGACCGCTCGTGACTATTGGAAGAAGACTGCGCATAGCCGGTCTCTGCACTACGGCTCCGGTTGGCCATTTCTTGTGCCTCCGACGACCTCTTGAGACCCTCGGCCTCGCTGACGAGGTCCTTGGTACCGGGGATCTTGCTCAAGAGCCCAGTCAAGGCATTAAGGGAGTTGTTCGACTGCGCATTCTGTTCGGCATTGCCGAGCGCAATATCCATCTCGTTGACCTCAGACTGAGTGAAATGATCATCTGCCTCTCCCATCATGGAGTGAAAGAAATCAACCATACCAAATGTTCCCGTCACAAGCGGGAAAACGTGACGTCCTTGAAGGTTGATCTGGGTGGCAGTACCCGTATGCGGGAACACGTTCTTGAAACCCATCTCACGTAACGCCAACTCAACGTAGTTGGTGTGTGCGGCGAAATCCTCCAGTGTGTGTAGTCCCTGGCCTAGACACCGGAGTGCTTCGCACAGATCCTCCTCGTTGCCCTTCTTGTGTCCGCCATTGGTGTAGGTCCGTCCGTAGTGGATACTGCGGCTGAGACTGAACTTGATATAGGCAGCGCTGGTGGCCCAGTCGCCTCGCTCATTGGCGATGTAGTTCTTCATACCGGTGGTCGGGTCGATTTCGAGCTCAACAGCACGAACGGGTGGGCGCAACCGCTTGTCATATTGGCGTGCATCTTCGTTATCGGCATAGTCCTTAGGGTTACTGCGAGAAAGAAGACAATCAGTACAAGTTATCGAAAATAGATCTCAAGCTGGACTTACTCGATATGTTCCTCAGGACGGTAAACACCCAAGCGATCCGAAGTCACCTCGAATTCACCCGTGGCATAGCCGAAGCTCAGGAACGAGAGGACCCACACCAAAACACGGATTGTATCGGCCTGCAGATTTTTAAGAGTCCCGACATCCATTGCCTGCGAGCTACAGAAGCAGTCAGAAGATGTCGATCTTTCGATTATGTGATAACTCACTAATCGCGCAACCAGTTGCCAAAATACACACGCTTGACCATGGTAGAGGTCCATTTGTGGCCGGAGATGAAAGCCAGCGTCTTGATGACATCTTCGATATCACCATGGCGCCAGTTCTTGCCTTCAACCGCGGAGATAGAGGCGATATTTCCAGCCCCAAAGGCGTGTACTTGCGGGAGTATTAGGAGCAGTACTAGCAGGGCGGAGCCCGTGTGGAGGAGGGGCATGGTGGGGGTGAGATTTGCGTGGTATTTCTCTTGAAATTTGGGATAATATGGAATTTCCCCAAATTCACAAGCTAGAGAAGTAAGAAGAAAGGGTTCCGAGGGGAAAAAGATCAAGTGCGATCTCCAAACTGTGGCAGAGGACTCAGCCTTCTGGCTCTTGGCTGTTCTTGGCATTGGGTGAGCCCCATGACGTTGAAACAGAAACTGCGAATGGGTTTGTTATTTTTAGATTTGGGTATTAGGTAGAATCGAGACTCTACATATTGAACATGTGCATAACATACATGAAATACATACATATACACGTGTAGTATGATATAACTATAACAGTCCCGAAAGGTCACATCTGGAGATCCACGGTAGCATCGACCTCGGGAATTTCCAAAGTAAATGCGACACTTGCGTCGTATTGTTTTTTTTGGGCGATTTCAACCCCGCAATATAAATTTCAACTTGAGTCCTCCAGATATTTTCCAGAGCTCCAGACACTTGAGATCTAAATCACTCTTTCACATTTCCTCTACCAAAATGTCCACCCCAAACCTAGACGCCCTGAAACGCGATGGCTTCGTGGTAGTCCGCAACCTCCTAACCCCAACCGAGGTGTCGCACTACCGCGAAATTGCCACGAAAGCAACAACCCTAACCCGCAATGGAAGCTGGCCACACTTCCGTACTGTCCCGAAACAATTCCCACCCTGGCCAACAACTGCACCGCCGGCCTCGGAGGGCGGAATCTGGGGCGTGCAGCACCTAATGCACCCCGAAATGCCAGGACGGGACAGTTTCGCACGATGCTACTTCTCTCCTACGATTCTCGCCGTAGCGGAGGAGCTAATGGGCATTGAAAACGAAAACGGCAGCAGCGAGACGGAGCCACTCGTCATGGAACTGTTCAACCTGCTCGTGGCGCCGGAAACTAAAGACTTTGAGCTCCGCTGGCACCGCGACGATATCTCCGAGCACGCGACTGCCGAGGAAGAACTCGCCCAGCTTGCGGCTAAGGCGCCTGGAGGCCGTCAGTCGCATTGCCAGTATAACCTGGCGCTATGCCCTGATGCATCGCTGATTGTTGTGCCGGGGACGCACGCGCGTGCGCGCACGCAGGTCGAGCGTGAAGCGGATCCTTATGCGGCTGAGCTGCCGGATCAGTTGGTTGTTGAATTGCAACCTGGAGATGCGGTGTTCTATAATAGTAATATTCTGCACCGTGGGGTTTATCGGGGGAAGAGTGAGGGTGGGGTTGAGACCAGGTTGACTTTGCATGGAAGTCTTGGGTTGAAGGCTTCTGGGAATGGGGGGGATGATGTCGAGGAAAAGAAGAAGGTTAGAGCTACTGCGGTGCTGCAGCATGGGGTTGGAGCTTGGGTTCATCGTGAGGATGCTGCTTTTGGGCTTGGGGAGAGAGCTGAAAGGATGAGGGCTAATCTTGTTGAGATGGGGACTGGGGAGGGTGTTGGGTTTTCTTTGCAGGGGTAGACTTTTCAAGGGTCCTTGCGAAATTGTGAATATTGTTAGTGCTTGTATATATGTATTTACCGCTGGGGGTCCGGTTATCTTATGTATAGGGTAGAATGTACAAATGATGAACCTTCAATGTTTGTATCTGCGGGCTTGGCCGTTCCATCTCTAGTCGGTCAAGGGCATTAAACGAGGGCTCGGGTGTCTGTTAATCGTTATGTTCATTGTTCAAGTCCAAGTGGCTAATAAGTCTGACATTTCTCCTTGCCCTTTAGCTTTGACAATGCTGCTCTCATTAGGATCGCACCTGCATCTATATACAAAAGCGTAGACCCGCATCCAGTCACGTGGCTCACATACACGAATGCTGATTTCCACGCTAAACTATATCTAGTCTAGTTCAAACGTCCCTTGCCCAGACGGACTCCACTCGGCAATCCAAAGATCTGCCCGACATTGTCAATCACACACTCCTCGATACTGGCTTTATCCTTGCTCTGAGTCAGGCAATTCCCAGAGGAACTGCGCAAATGACCAGAAATGTAATGATCCCAAGTAGCACCAGTACCACCCTGGCACTTAGCAAGCGAAACTCCATCCCCAGCAGCAAGACAAACCGACGTGTCCGACAGAGGACTCAAAGTCAGTTTGGTGCCATCGCCTGTTGCCGCCACATGCCAGACCTGGGAGTCTGAGGCACTGCATTTCTCAAAGGTAACAGAATCAGTAGAAGCAGTCATACAAAGACCAGACGGAGTATTGAAGACCATCCCGGTAGGGGTGGTCTTGGTGCAGCTTTCGGGCAGCGCAATACGGTAGACCTTGGCAACATGAGAATCGAGCTGGATCTCGATAGCAGAATCGATAGTTGAGACCTCGTCAGTGAGGAGATCGCGTGCATCATACTTGCAGCTAGACTGAGATGACAAGCCGAGGCGCGCGAGGGAGACAGTCGTTGTGGCCGCATCGGCTCCACGGTTCAGCACGGTGAGGAGTCTGTCTCCGTTTTCCAGGGAGCGGGACAGGACATCGAAAGTGCCGTCGCGACTCACGAGAGCAGATTGCTGCCCCAGCGGGTCCTGGTTCACGGCGATGAGGGCCTTGTTGCTGAGGAATGCAATCTCCTCGTCCGAAAGGCCGGGCACGTAAGCGCTGAGAATCAGTGGCGCGCCGATGGAAGCCCAGAGCGCAAACTGTGATTTTTTCTCGTTTTGAGAGAGGCTTGGGTGGTCTGGGATCAGGAAGTCTGGATCGTTATAGTAGCCCGGTTGCTGGTAGCGCGCTAGACGCGCGTGCATGTCGTAGTTATACATGATGCTATCCCAGGCACTGCCATTGCTGGAATAGACGATCACATCTGCCGAGTGACGCGCCAGCTCGCTGGATTCCGGGACCCAGTCCATGACGACCGCCCAGTCTGCCGCCTCGCCTTCAAAATACGCAGGCGCGGAATTGGAGAAGATAAGCGGAACTGGCAAGGCATTCAGCACGTCGTGCCACTGCATGTAGCGGACATGGTACTCCTCGCGGAGGGAGCGACCTTCTTCGGCCCAGACATTGCATCCGTCCAGCTTGAGGTAGTCTATGCCCCAGCTAGCGAATAGTTCGGCATCCTGCGCCTCGTGCCCGTAGGAGCCCGTATAGCCGCCACAGGTCAAGTTCCCAGAATCTTGGTAGATTCCGAGGTGAAAGCCTTCGTTTTTCATGTAGTCGGCAAGCCAGGGGATGCCCTGCGGGAACTTGTTGGTGTCCCACTCCAGGGAGCCGTCATCGGCGCGGTCATGGAGCATCCAGCAGTCATCCAGCGTGAGGCGGTCATAGCCCACGTCGAGGAGGCCGCGCTTTCGCATTGCTTGCGCTGTTTCAGTGAAGAGCGTCTCGTTCAGATCGCACTCAAAGCGTGCCCAGTTGTTGAACCCCATCGGGGGTGCTGGGGCTAAGCTTGGGTTATCAGTGGAGGCTTCCACGGGTAGCAGGGGAAACACTAGGAGTCCGGCCATGCTCCGGGCTGCCCAGCTCGTGGGCGAGAGCGGCTTCATGGTGTCTTTCCAATAGGGAAGTATACACAAGACAAGACAAGATGTAATATGCTTTGATGGCGCAGGCTTGTAATCGGCTGAGGCGTATGTTGCACACCATCGCGAGCCATTTTATGCTATCCAGGACCCCTTCGGTCAACTTCATTCGCTTCCTTCACTGGCTCATTTTCAAGGATTCCCCGCACCGACGTCGCATCTACAACACACTGGGATCTGCAGCGGACGCGGGGGAAGTGATAAGTATTGCGACGGTACCATCGACATATAGCATCTTTAACGAAGTAGCGTATACAACATATCTGTATACAACACAAAAGTTCCTCAAAGGGTACGGAGCACTCCGTAGACTGAATCTGATTCCAAGATCAGCAAGGGACGCCGATCTTCGAGAAGACAATCGAACAGTATCCAATCAGAGTGCCGCAGAGTTTTAGCCCAGAGCTATCGAGCAAAAAATTGGATCGGAAATACGATCCATCACATTTTCTCCTCGAAGATATGTTGTCGCCCAGCTGAAACTGCATGGATGACCAGGATGCAAAA
Source organism: Penicillium egyptiacum (assembly GCA_911456345.1). Lineage (NCBI taxonomy): Eukaryota > Fungi > Ascomycota > Eurotiomycetes > Eurotiales > Aspergillaceae > Penicillium > Penicillium egyptiacum. Next base: position 1,038,487 of record CAJVRC010000882.1, read on the forward strand.
ATCCGGACTTTTTTGAGTGGAACTCCCCGCCCTAAACTTCAACGGCTTCTCCGATTCTCCGATTGTCTTCTGGGGAATTGGTCTTTGAGACACCATTATACCTGCAATATTACTACGGGGTAGAGTGGTATTACCGTAATGCCCCCAGACTCGAAAACAAAGATCCGCCCACAGCAGTCGTGCCTCAGATGTCGCGAGCGCAAGGTGAAGGTACCCGGATACTCTCCACTCTATCTCTCGACACCCACGTTACTATCTTCACCCACACCTTTAATTAATCCGCAAGCCACTAATCACCCCTCTCTTATTACCAGTGCGACCGCTCTATCCCATGCCACGCCTGCATAATCCGCGGTCTCGAAGCAGAATGCACCTACCTAACAACGGCCGAAGATCGAGCCCATATCAGCCAATCCGAGATAATCGACCAACTACGCCGCGAAGTCGCACAGCTGCGGGGGCGCCTGAACCAAGGTCCGCTAGAGCCGGGTCATAGCCAGAACCAGACCCAGACCCAGCGCCAGCGCTCCCGCCCATACCAAGGGGCTGGGCCTTTCCCAAGGAATGGCCCAAGTTGGACACAATATGCACCTGCACACACAGGCTACAACCACGACAGCCAAAGCCCCAGCAATGGCTCTGGGTGTGCGACAGGCACTGGCGCTGGCTCTGCTTCGGCTGGAGGTACCCCGGATACTGGTGAAGGTAGTTGGCGCGGGTCGTCGCCATCCTCATCGATCACGGCAATGACGAACTCTGCGACTGTCACGAGTCCTGATAGTACGGGGAGTGATAATGGGGCTGGGTCTACGTCCGCTTTGTCGCGGTCGGCTTCTGTTTCGGCCTATCCTGTCGCGACGGGGTATGCGCCGCATGTTGCGGAGCTAGATGGGTCGACTGCAGTGGAACCGCTTGCTTTTGGAAGTATGTTTTGCTTTTGTTCCACTTATTTTGGCGCTTGTGTTGACTTTGGGCAGATACTCTACAAGATACGGCAATGCTCGGTTCTTATACAGGCGGCATGACCTTCGCTCCGGGTGACAACATGTCTGGAACAGTCCCTCTCCCAGTGCACGGGTTACACACGCAGGATGCGATATTAGGGATGCACCACCCGCCGATCTACGGAGCCAATAGCGATAATTATATGCTTGACGGAAGTAAAGCACTACCATATTTACAAGACACTAGCTATCTCGCGCCCATACCAACATCAGCAGTAACACATTACGGGGAGGAACGTCCAATACGAAATGAAGACGACAGGAATCATGCATATCATCAGTGGGGGCAAGATGCACACGGAAATCCGAATCCGAGTCCGAACCAATTCCCGCATACGCATATATACCAAACCCCGTCTCATTATCCACCTATCAACCCCTTCGCCAACATCACTGCCACCAACACGAACATCAACGCCTACGCAGATGCCCCATTCTCCCTACCCACCCCACCATCCGTAGCTGCCAGCCCCAGTTCCCAGGACCGTCCGTCACCAACAACCATCATGAACTCAATGCCAAGCTCCTGGAAGGGCGAGGGGAAACAGGAACTGCTAGAGATCCTGCTGGAAACAATTGGCAGCTGTGACGAGCAATACTTACCCCAGGTGATTCGGGTCTTGCGGACAAGTCCTTCGCCCGAGGAAGCTGTTTCGGGGGTCTGTCAGGTGCTCGGGATTGGGACAGGGTGATGACGGTATTCTCGCACACTCAAACCTAAACCCGGAGGCGGACCAAGGTCTGTTGTCCTGTGCATGTGCGGAATGCGTTGGAATCGAGTGGTTCCGGTCAGGTTCAGAGCTGGGTCTCTGGAAAAGCCACCCGGTAGATATGTTGGTCATGTAGCCTGGGTCGCTGGTCGATACCTGGAAAGTAAAGTCATGCTGAGACTCTCTGGGACAGAATCATCGCACTGCACCACATCATCTCCCGTCCTATGATGCTTCACGATACCCATGTCCACAGGAATATGAACATAAATGAAATAAACAATCTAGTACATAAAAACCTCCACACATTAATGGGCAGAAATATGGTCATCGAGCCATGATTCATGTCGACAGAGATCGGAGAAGTCGATAGGGACAGAGGTATTCTCAACCTCAGATTTCGTGGGGTATCATTGTCATAATCATCGTTATACAGTCCCAAGTCTCAAGACCCCTCAGAATCAGTGGATAAATCGTCAAAAGGCCGTTGTCCGTAGACGAAGTGGAAGCGCACATAGAGGTGGTGCGAACTGCTCATCAAATCCGCTCGCGCCCTCTCCATATGCTCCTGCGCATCCTGGTATGAGAGGCCCAGGACACGGGTAAAGAGAGCCAGTGAGTACGGCTCGATCGTTTCCAAGATAGACACCTTGCCGATGCGACCGATTTCTTTGTAGCGGTGGTTCTTGGCCCAGCCACCAATAGGACTCTGAAAGTAAGTCAGTATGCGAAAATAAAAGTCGGAAGAAAAGTGGCAATACCTTATAGATATCATCAGTAACATTCGCAAATCCTTGCTCAACCATCCACGGCGAAATCTTCGCTGCAACATCCATCGGCTTCCCAAACTTCTTACTAGACTGGGTCAACAATGCCGCCCAGCTATTGATAGCAGTAGCGCGCTCATGGGTCCCATCATCGGAACGCACACAATCCTCAAACTCCTGCGCCTCAAACCAGCCGCCTGGCTTAAGATGCTGATACGCTTGCTTAATCAGCTTCGGCCAATCCCCAATCCCACCGGCCATTGTTCTTAGATGGATATAGTCGAATGCCTCGCCGGGCGAAAAAGTCCAATCACTCTCCGCATCGTCGATATAGAAGCGGCAATTGGGCGGCGACCAGTTCGGCTGGATGGGGCTGAGATCAGTGCCGATGACATCCGCCTGCGGGTAATCTTCGGCGATTTCCAGGGCCCATTCGCCAGGGCCAGTGCCGATGTCGAGAATGCGGCGCGGGCTAGAGGCTTGTATTGGTGCGCGGTGCAGATTCCCGCCGAGGAGAAGTTTGAAGAGGTGGTGCGTTAATGCTAGGCGGTCTTGTTCTTCTTCGTCGTTTGGGAAGGGGTATTGGCCGTTGCGGTAGGCGTGATAGCGGCGGCCGTTCTCATAGCAGTAGTCTCGGACGGAGGAGGCAAATGAAAGGTTTGAACCTGAGATGGTTTGGATGTCGAAGAGGGAGTCGTCATCGCTTGTCTGGGGGTTGTTAGTGGGTTTGGGGTTTTATTGAATTATACATTAGGAAGTGGGAATTGGTGTTGGAGATCAGCAAGGAGGGTGGCCTGTTTTGGGGCGCTGGAAGCTACATGGATATGGGGTAGGAATGGGATCGAAGAAGTCAAAGGGGATGGTCTGCTTACGTCGACTTGGATGCGTTCATCGAGATTGGGTTGTGACATGGTGAGACAGGGGGAGGTTGGGAGATTGGGAGGAGAGAGGGAGAGGTGGAGGGAGGTAGGAAAGAGGGAGATATTTATCTTCTCCCCTATGAAGAGAGTAAGTAGAGGAGTGAAATGAAGCTATCAATTCCAAGAAACCAAAGAAACCCGAGAGATGGGATACCGGGAGGAACCCTAGCGTCATTTATTTTTTTCCCAAGGTTTCTTCTACGGCGGAGTACCACCTGGCCGGTTCCGTACCTTTGTCTTTTATTGACCCCGCAGTGGGAGAATCCGACAGACTGGTACGGGAAAGTCGTCCATTCCAAATCGGTCTGTTCTGTGGATTCCCGGGATTTGGATTTTCGACAGTCCTTAGTATTTCCATTAGTCCCGTTCCATTGACAAGGACTAACTAGGTAGGAACCTTCCTACTACTAGACCACCTGGGCACTCTAGACCTGCACTAGGTGTCTTGGCAAGGACAAGGATTTTGTATTTTTGATCTTAATGAGCATGATCTCCATGGATACGTTTTTCATGGTCAGAGAAAATTGTAGCTCCTGCCGAAAGCCGAGAGAGAGGGAGAACTGACCGCTGATTATCCATACGAGACGATCCCATCCTGTAGGGATCAGGTATCGTCTCTAGGATCGTCACCTGCCCTGACCGATCATATTCCACCCTCAATCCTCAAATCACAGGCCTTCGAATATATTAGCCAAGCTTAGATAGCCCCACGGAGGAGTCCCTCTACAGGGAGTATCCCGTAACATGGACCCATATAGAGAGGGTCTACGGAGAAAGCTAAGTTCTAGACTATAAAGCTTGACCCCCTATCACTGCCTGTCTTGTGAATGGGCGATGAGCCCTGCCTCCTGGCATCGGGACTGGCCTATCATGAAACGTATATACTCGACAAGGCAGGGACAAGTTGTGCGAGTACATATGTACATGTGTACATGTGTATGTTGTAGAAGTTCTCATTGACGATTTCCAGCAAAGAGAGATAAGTTGGTGGATTTCAGCCTGAACGGAAGAGAGTGTACCCATGCCAGGTTCCAGACCGAAATTTTAGGATCAATCCATTATAAGGAATCTTACATCGACTACACCCAACATTTATCGATGGTAAGTTGCCTGTCGAAAATGGCTCATGCATCCAGCTCCCCATGCCAAATCAATTTCGGGCTAGACCAGGTACCGTCGGTATTGAGTATCGTACTAGGTCGGCTGTTCAGGTATGATATAGAAGAGTGAGAGAATAGGCTTCTAAAGTACGACGGGAAAAAAGCGAAACGCGAACAGGACCTCAGAGATGTGTTCAATAATACCCACACCCTACTCAGATCAACCAATCTCGATTGTGATGGAAGGCTGCTGAAAGGAGGAAGTGGGAACTGAGACCTTTCTTCCAGCGAAAGGCCTATGGATGTTCCAAGGTTGCCCCGCGTTGCGAGATCCATGGAATAAATAGGCTTCAAGCGAACGGGTCGGTCCTCTCGGTCCGCACGGGTACGCCATTTTTCATTTCCATATTATTAAGCTACATCTGCATTTCCTAAACGTCGCCAAGATTGACATCGGAAAGCAAGGTCTTCTTGTCAATGCAAAATTTCAAAGTATCGGAACTATGGCGATAGAATGGAGAGACGCCTGGGGTGGAAACAATCCCCAAGCCTGGAAGTAAGTCTAACTCGATTTAGCAAAGGTAACAACCTCGAAAGCCTGGAGTCAAAGAGTGTGATTGGTAAGCTGTCGCTCGTTCTTTGGGATTCACCATCAGCTGTTCAGCCACCTCGCAAGGCTCTTGGGTTATGATAGCATCCTACGAGACCTAGGGGTCTCGCGTGGATAAGAATGAAACACCTTCATTCAAATCAGTATACATCCTCGTCACTGTCTTGATGAATGCTGCATCCTCGCTAGAGGCAAAACAATCAAGATCAGTTGCCACCCTGATCACGCTATATAGGTAGAATTTCATTGAGGGGAGGTAAAAGTGCTCGAGACTGTATGACAACGGAGGGGCTGGCGGGGTGCGTTTTAGGTACCTGTACCTAGATAGCTTGGTACAGGTAACTATTGAGGTTAGTTGACAAAGCCACCATCATGGCCCTGGGGCCTCGGGGCTCGGGGTCCTCCCTGCCCAGGTGGAGCCCGGGAGGAAATGGCGTGCTCAGGACAACGAAGCGGTAAAAAGGTGAGCACTAACACAAAATAGGAAGCCAAGAGACGGGCACTGAGGGTGTGCCCGAGCCAGATGAGATAGAGCCTAATTCAGCTGGGTACCCTGGGAGATATGGGAGGGGGGTGGAAAAAAGAAAAAAAGAAAAAAAGGGCCAGAAGAAGCAAAAAAGAAGAAGGCAAAAAAGAGGCAAAACTCGAAGCAAGGATCACCCCTGGCCTTTGGACCCGGCTGCCCGGTACGTCCCCACATGGGATAAACCCTGAGTTGGTTCCGACTGGAAGGAATGGGGGCGTCTACAGAAACAGGGGTGTCCTGACTCGTTATCTCTTGTCAGAGCCGTAAGACTCCGCTGAGCTAGGCCTCAAGCCCAATAAAGAAACAAAATGTTGCAGATTAACATGTGGCGAACGGAGTCCGGAGTACAAGGGGCGCAAACAAAGAGCTCGCAATGGTGGACAGCCCCAATTCGGTCCAGGCCAGAAGCTGCCAGGGCCCCTACTACATATGGTACAAGGATATGCTAATGCTCATTCTACAGTACAGTACGGAGTAGGTAGCAAGAAAAGGAAAAAAAGAAAAAGGAATGTTTACTCTGTGCAAGCGACAGATACAATTCCTTCTATGTTTAATTGGCATCCATGCACCAACCCATTAATAACTCGGGCCCTGAGGAAGGGCACTCGCAACCACAGCAATCGAGTAGGTTTCAACCAGCTCCACTCACAGACCCTGCAGCTTAGCTTGCTCATCCGGAGTCAGCGCCGCATACAATTCTTGGAAACCAGGCTGTGTGGAGGCCTGTCGGAAGAAATTCGCCAGGAAGCCCTGCGTTTCATCATCTCGGCGACGTACACCGAAGACACTCTCGGAGCCACCCTCCCCGAAGCTCATCAGCCCCTGTTTCGTGGCTCCGATACCGAGGTCCAGGACCTGGCTGGGGATATCCTCCCAGTCGTCGTCGCCGTCGTCGCTGTCAGCGTCATCCAGGGCTGCCGCAGTGGCGGCATCGATTTCCTTGTTGCCGGATGCTGCACCCAGCTCTTCGACCAGAACCTTGATGATCTTCAGTGGTGCAGGAACGGTCGTGAATTGGTCTGGGTTTTTGCGCGCCTGCGAGCGGGTCTTGATTCGGCCTGTATCCTGGATGATGAGATCGCCTTTGACAGGCACTTCGGCCACACGCGGGTCGGCAAGCTCGTACAGTCGTGCCAGGGCGAAGATGTTCTGCTTGATCTCGTCATAGCCGGCGAAGTTCACGGAGTTCTCGAGCCACTTGCTCAGGACCACGGTGAGTCCGCTCTGGCCGCCCAGGTTGACCTGGGCCAGGAAGTCGACTACCTCGCGAGCGCTGATGAGAGTGAGTCGCGCGAAGACGAGGATGAGACTTTGGATGAATTGCGCTTGCTGTGCTGTCGCCAGTCGCTGCGCCACGGCTTGCAGGAGCTGCGGTAGGTAGGGACCGAGGCGCTCGGAGCCGGCCCGTTCAACCAACTCTGCTGCTAGCTGGCCGACCTCCGTGGCTGCGTTGTCATCCACGGCCGGGCCCAGCAGGCGGTCAATGATGACCAAAACAACTTCAAGTGCTTCCTTTCCAGATTGAGGATCACGCCAGAGAGCAAACTGCGCAAAGTCGTGAGAGAGCATGTGTCGCACGGCCTCTGTGGCGGGCCGGATCAATTCGGCCTCATCGGAGTCCAGCAGCAGGCGGTTCAACTTGGGCATCACAGTCTCCACGAAACCAGCGGGCATCGGCTCGGGACTCCGCTCGGCCAGAGCGCGAAGAAGATCGGCTGCGAAGTTTGTGAGAGCATTCTCGTCAGTCAGGTTGCCCACATCAATCGCGCCCATCAACGATGGAAGCACCTTTTCGCAAAGATGCATGTAAGAATCGGGGCCATTGTCGGTAATTTGGTCCACAATATCTTCAAATGCCTCTGTGACAGTCAAGGTCAATTGGAAGTTTTCGGCTCCGCTACTAGCAATGTTGAACAACACGTCAATGGCAGTGGACGATAGAACCACACTAGAATCGGCCATAATAGTGTCCCGGAGGGTCTCCGCCAGTGTAACCTTGAGATCATCAGAGTCAGTTTGTTCACGAAGGTCGTGTGCAGAGATGAATTCTGAAATGGCCGCAATCACTGCAGGCTGGAAAGGGCGGGCCAAGCCCGTTGGCAAAGCGGGCATCAGATCTTGTAGCACCCGAATGCAGGCCACTTGGACCACCTCGGCGGGGTCTTCAGCGATCGCTTTCAGAGTAGCCTCCAGATAGGATGATGTGGTCTGTTGGAATGTCTCGCCGGCGACCTTGGACAAAGCGCCAGCCACAAGGTAGCCCCGAGCGCGCAAGAGCTCCTGTTCTTGTTGGGTCGCATATTGCACGAATTGGGTGAAGTGGGATGCCAGCTCAGGTGAGATCTCTTGGTCCACTTCACCAAAGTCTCTAAGCAAACAGTTGAGAATGTACAGAGAGGCTTCCCGCGATTTCCATCTATTTGTGTCATGGTCAATATAGTTTCACAGCCAAAATATAGAGTGATACTCACGAAGCAGACGAATCAGCAAATATGGTGTTCATGTAGCCCAGAAGACCCTCGGCAGCTGTACCCTTCAGCCACTCACCAGCCTTGATCGCTAGATCTCCGCTGCAAGTCCGAGGAGTGTAGTTGGCCGTGACAGAAGTCTCCTCCGAGAGGAAAAGGTTCACGTCAATCTCCCATAGAGCCTCTTCCTCTGTTGTAATCTGTGCATAGGAACTGGCGAGCTTCATAATTTCGGGAAGCCAGCTGGACCTGCTGGCAGTCGCACCAGCATTTTGGAGTTGCTGCTGCAGCTCTGCCTTTACCGGGGGTGCCTTCAAGAGGGCCTGGATAATATCGAGCTCTTCCAAGACGAGGAAATCAAGTGAGTGGGGAAGTCCGTCCGCATCCTCCAAGCGACTCTGCCTCTCCTCCTCAATGTAGAAATTCTGGTAGATCGGTAATGCGTTGGTGAGTTCAGTCCAGACTGTTGAGAAGAAAAGCGGGCTTTGTGCGGTCAAAAGAGCAGGGAACACCATGCGGATTTTCATAAGAGTCTACGGACAAAAAGTCATGTTAGCGAAAGCCCGGCAAAACCAAGATGAAGCACCGCATACCTTGACGATTTGCAACTTTAATCCAACAATTCCTCTCCATTGTGAGGCAATCTCCCCTTGTTTGTGCTCCTCTTCCTCGCTGGGCGGCTGCGGCAGGGGTGCCTTTAAAGCTGTGTCGAAGAACGGCGACCATCCACTGAGCACTTCATCCATGAACTGCTGAATGGCCGCCTTATGTTGTTCCAGGACCATTTCCAGTGTATCGAAACAGGAACGGAAGACTGCGACAGCCAGAGCGCGCAGCATTGGCCGTCTGGACTCCGCGGTAGCCACGGTGAAAAGGGACGAAACGAGATCACGGGCGACATTGAAAAACTGTTCCTCACTGAACCCTGTATCGACAAGATCCAAAAGAACATTCAGCGCACCGTGCATCTGGCCATCGGTACTGGCGGAGTCATTGATTATACGGAGCAAGGAAGGGAGCAGCTCGGGCCAGTCGTCCGGGAAGTCGGCACTGGCGATCTTGCTGACAGCGTAACTTGCAGAGTTTTTCACCTTCCGCTGGGGGGTATCGTTTGTCGCGAGGACCAATAGCGCCTGGCGGACGCTGGCCTTGTTCGCATCGTCGATGAGGATTTGTCCTTTAAATTCGTCGAGAATCGGGGACCAGGCGGCGGCAATGAAGGTACGCAAGACTGAGAGGGCAGACTGGCGTAGGTTGACCGGAACTGACTCGTGCGAAGCGATTGCTGTGAGTGAGATTGCGAAGGACTGGTGGACATAAAGGTTTCCCAGCTGTGACTCTGCGGCTCTTCTGGTATCAGCCTTCGGCGACTGGGTGTCTGCCAGGAGCGACAGGAGTTCTTGCTCCATGGCGAGCGAATTGTAATCAATGAGGCTCTTTGTGGTTCCGGGGGGGGGAATCAGTAAGAGATGAAAGAGAGAAGAAGAAAGGCCTCAAAGCCAATGGTTCTCAATCACGAAGTATTAAGAATCCACTGTTTTGCGCGCCAACAGATAAGGAGACGCGGAGGAGGGGCAGTTCGAAGGCGGTAGGGCCTACAATTGTACATCGCCCCAACTTTCATCGTATCGCACGCATCTACATATGTAGGCAAGCTTCTTCTTTATTTGCATTTGGTTCCAATTTCTCATGTGTGTTGATCATCCACGGGTATTGTTCTTTATATAACTCCCCTTGTCCTTGAGTCCCTGGTTAGACAGTACTGCCTTCGTACAGTGTAGGAAAGGCTAATACTCGTAAGTGTGGTACAATTCCCATTGTTCTAGTAGCACTATTGCTCTAACTATAACATTGAGAAGCAAAGCATACCTTAAAAAACGATATCTAAACAGAGACCTAAGGGATATCCAAAAGGGTGTTATCTTACATTGATATAACGTCCCTAGTATCATCTTGAACCAGATCACCTGGGCAGGTTATTAAAGTCTTACGTCGTCAAGGGCAGAGGCCGCATAAATGACCGACTACATACTCTTGTTGTGGATCATTATATTTCTACATCCATACGTACCAGCCTACATAATATGCAAATGCTAAGAGGTCAAGCTCTACATCAAGCGTGTCTATGTGACGGGATAAACTCAACTTAAGGTGTAGTTGGATAGATAAAATTGTTTCTTAGTTAGATTTCTCTGATCCTCAGTTGCACTAAGTACATATGTACCTATACAGGTAAGTAGTTGGGCTCATTCACAGTGGACACCTTCATTGCCGACTAAAATTAAATCCGAGCAAATGTTTAGAATCAAAATTAGACGTAGTCGATTCGTCTTGGAAGCGGGAGATCACTCCGATCTGCGCTAGCACCCAAGCAGAAAGGTATGTTAAGGATCAAAGTCAAATGGAATAGACGGTGAGAAAGAAACAGAAATTTATTGATAAGGGTTGACCTCCAAAAGCCACATTTTAGGTTTTTTATTGTTCCTTACATACATATGTACTTTTTGGCTGGCAGGGGATTTAAAAAGTATGTTTTAGGGCACGCCTGAGAGAACTCCGGGTGTTCGTTTAACGCTTTAATCTACATATGTAGATGACAAGCTCAATGTCCTCTCCAATGGATGGCATCTCGAGATACGTCACACGATCCCCCAAAATAATTTAATGCCAGGAACCTCCGGATATCAGACCTTCGCCGAGATCTGTCAGACAGTGGACATAGCCCATTGATCCAGTACAGAGTAGTTTACGTTTACCATTTCAGGACCTGCACCATATGCAGCTGACTGCACGGGTCACTGGCCGGTTGAACTGGCGAGCTTTTGTTAAGATCCAGTTTCTAATCTTTTTAGTCGATCTTATTAGGTCGTGGTCCTTCGGAAAACATGGGAGTTCCACTGAACTCGGTGTCATTTTGTGGAAACTAAGACTTGGAAGTTATACGGCCACACAGGGAAATAATATTATCAGTGAGAATAGAATTCAGGATAGATAAAATGTACGTTAAGAGGGTGGGTATGGATACCCATAGTGACTATCATGCAGTGTAGCCCTACTCCGTAGACAGTCTAGCATGCCGTACTTATGCACATATACCCCTCCTAAAGCTCTATAAAGGGTAAAGGGGTACGGAGTAGTACACTCATGGACATTGTAGAAACAGATGGAAGAGATTGATAACCTAGTGCAGGAAGGTTACCTGAGCCTGCATGGCTTTCCAAGTAGAAAGCGAAAATGATATTCTCAGGAAAGTGCACCCTGGTCTTATGACTGCCACTGCCGTCAGTGTAAGAAGATCATTGGGTAAGCCAGATCAATTCGTGACGATACATGGGTCATGTGACCTGCATTGCTGCCTGAATGGTCAGGCTAGTAATGCTTGTTTGCCTGTCTGTGGGGTAGATGTAGATAGCTCTCTCTCTCTCCTCAGTTCTCTCGTTAGCTGGCAATACTGATCGTCTTGACTGAGTTTCTCTTGCTCTTGTGCTCTGATCGCCGACGTCTATCTTCACCCACTTCTGATGCTCGCCTCCCTTTCTTTCAGGCTGCAGTGTCGGCCCTTCTCAGAATTTCTAGAAGATGTCTGCCAGGCGCCATCATTCTTTTACTTTGGTCGTATTTGGCGGCAGTATCGTTGACCCTTACCTGGCTACTGATTTTGTCATGGTCTCAAAAAAGTTCATGGCTGATGGACTCGACCCTACCTGTCTATCCGGGACGCATCTCCGCCTCATCACCGATATGTCAGGTCCCTTCTTATTTGGCCGCGATGACCTGCGGTCGCTGTCCCAGATCTACGATAGCTCCGAGGCTGCAAATCCCTTTTACCGCATCGCTGGGCCAGGCGGTTTGAAGCGCGAGATACTCAACTGGGTCCGCAATGTCTCTACTCGCGTGGTCTCTGGCGACCGAGTCATCATCATTTTCATGGCGCAAGGTCTCCAAAGATCGGATATTATTCTCAACTCGCAGATCGGTACCGAGTATCTTACCAGAGCGGAAGTCACCACGGCACTTGCAATCTTGCCCCAGGGCATTCGGGTTCTCCTTGCTAACGAGGCTTGCTACTCTGGGTCCTGGGCAACGATCGCCGCAGATACTGACTCTGGCCGTGATGCTGCGGTCGCGACTGCCGGGTCAATTGGGGAACAATCGTATAACTACCGCTCCGCATCCGGCAGATACCGCTGCTCCTTGTTCGCAGCAGCATTCATCGAAGAGCTGACAACCCATGCCGAGGGCCGTATTGACCGGCACTATACCAGGATAAGGGAAGAGATGAGTCACGTCTCACCCAACCAGGACAGCTGCACCCTTCTATTGGTTCCATCGAGCAGAAGTCTGTGGTCTCACAATATAGCCCACTTCGTCCTGACTCCAAATATCGCAACCGCTATCGCGAACCTACCATCGGACCAGAGCCGCCATGAATTGCTTCTCCAATCGCGCTCCCAGGCGCAGACATTCTGGGCCAGGCACCGATCCATTCGATTACCAGGGCAGGGGCATGCCAACGAGGCATCAGAGGATTCCGATATGGAGCTCGGGCTCATCCATAGCTACCTCGATGAACTTGGCAACGCAGCAGCGGATCAAAATCGCTGTACACTGGCGACCGCTTGTCATCTTGTTGTCGATGGCCGTGTCGGAGAGGACATGAAACACCGCATTGTCAACACCATTGCGTGGCAGGATACCCAAATGTTACGGGTCTATGGACTTCTCTCCCTTCTCGTTGACGAAGCGCTGATATCACCGCCACTTGATGAAAGGGCTTGCAGCGAGTTGGCCAAGAAGGACTATGAAGCTTGGTTGGAGTTGGCATGAAGGATCTCTGATATCCCCGGGGTCAAAGAGATGGAGATCCCGCCATTCAATGACGATCGTTACATCAATATCGTCTTTGACGATGCCTATGGAAGGTTGGTCGATGCCGTCCTTTGTGAGCAGGTCTTGAACCCCGTGGCCTTCGACATGGGTAAAATTGAGGCCACTACTGTTGCTTTCCTTCAACGATCCCCAGCCGTCTGATCGGACTGGATCTGACATGGACCTATCGTTAGATAGCTTACTTTCTATTCCGAATCAAGAGACTCTATAGTTACAGACTTGGCCGTAAAATTGCCACGGGGTCTTCAACCTTCGTACGAAGCGCTATAGTGATGCTCGTTGTTGTCTCGCTGCCTGATTTCTCATCGCACGCGTGACTCACCTATGTATTCCTTTCCTCCACCCATTCATTCCCTTTCCTTCCTTAATTAATCCTTCTTGTACCTATGTTAGCACCGTCAATCGCTACGATTTGATCGCAACTGTAACAAAAGGTGTATTCTTGATAAGGATGTGTTCAGCGTTAGTAACTCGTGTGATATCATTACTATATATACCACCGCACACAATCTGCTATAAGTCAGCAGAATAGGTTGACTTTTGGGTCTATGTGGGTTTGCGGCGCGACAGTCAACTTATATATGTGAGCATAGTTCCAAGCCAAAATGCTTGGAATCCAAGTCTTTTACCACCTAGCGCAGCATTTATCCTTTGAATGCGCCCCTGAAGGTGGCCGTTCATTGTACCATCAGTAAAACACCGACGAGTAGACAACTTGCATCATAAGATATTCCAGAGGATATTGATCCAGTATGTTTGGGACAAGCTCAAGCCATTGAGGCTTGAATCGGCAATACATGGTCGAACTGCAGAAATCCCAAAACTCAGGGTACCAGCCAGACAATTCCAATCGATCAAGGTGACTCTAAAATTTGTGCTACCACCGTGACAGAGACCACTTCGTTCCACCAGAATATTCTTCGGCTGAAGATCTCCGTAGGTGAAAACAGTGCGATGGTCCTTAAGAGTGCGATCGATCATTTCTCACAACAAACGAATATAACGCGGCGATTCCGTTTGCCCCATTTCCAAGATACCGTCGTTCATTTTCTCTTTGATCCGCTTGCTAACTGGCGCTTTTTCGGCCGAAGTAAACGGCGATAGCAATTTCTACAGGTCGGACCTAGGGATATAATCCATAGTAATATATAAACAAACACTAGCTAAGGGACCCTCAACTAGGGGGGCGGAAGTGAGGTCGCCAAATGAAAATGCGGAAAGGGCTAGTAATTAGGAAAGATAGCGAAGGAGCTCACAAACCACAATTTATACACATATGGTTCACTTTGCATAAGGAAAAATCTTAGTAGCGAGTTAAAAATACCAGCCCCGGAGACAGCAAGGGAATCACGCATTTATTATAGGCGGATTATCTCGGGGTAGTTTGACGCTGAAGTTCTCACGGTCTTAGGCAGATCATTGTATTTGGAGGGTGCTCGAGGGTCACTGTAGCGACTTTAGTGTCTAAGAATCTTCATTAATACATCTTCCGAAGGTATTCCGAGAAATGCGGCTTAAATATAGGCCTAGGCACGTCGATTCATATGTCTCTGAAAGGTGCTGGCATAGACGTGGCCCATCACCTGCGAGAGTAAGGGGAGGGACGCAGTTTCTAAAATAAAGGTTTAGCATTAGTTCTGAACTTACTGTCGACTGCCTCACCAGTACCACGCCGGAGATCGTAAGGTTTTATAGCCCGAATCATCCCGGCGGCTAAGCTTAGCCGCTTAAGAAAATAAAGATAGGTGTGGTACTTGAGGGGCTTTATGCCATGAGTACTCATCCCGGAAGAGGTTGAAATTGGTTGGCGGCAGATAGGCAGGTTGAGTTTCTCTTGTTTGAAATCCAGTTTTACGGAGCGATGCGGGTGGGATACACGGGTTCTGAAAATCTCCTCGAGGGAACGAACGTTACTTTTGAATGCGTCCTCCAGAATTGCCATTGTAAGCATAAGAATTATGACGAAGATATGTTGCTTCACTTCCAACATCAAAAATATCTTTCTTCGGGGTATGGTCAGTCTGATGGAGCACGAGCAAAGCCACGAAATTACTCACCTTTTCGGTCTGCTATAATGGCCCTTGGTATGCTTTGAGTCAATCTCCATTACAAGATGATGGGGGACACCGCCAGGATTTGGTGGTAGAGTCAAGCTGATTTGGCCGTAATAAAGAGGTTTGAGATCCTCGTCCCTTAGGTCCCAACCTTCACTGTGAGCTTCCTTACCATCGTCAGCGTTGCTGAAAAAGTGCCGAATATTGGTTCGCTCGTTCCTTTCGACGTAAACGAGCGCCCCTAGCCAGCTTACGGTATAAGCTGACACCAATAGGAGGAAGGCGAGCTGGATGATTTGTCGACCATCGGGGTAGGGTGTTGTATTTTTATCCAGTGGTGATAGAGCACAATATATAGATCATCAACGTTCATGACGGGCTTCTCTTCAACGGACATATCGAGATTATAATATGGGGCCAGATTCTTTTTCATATACTGTCGCTTCTATGTTGGAATCCAAAAGTATGAGGAAGCGCTAGTCACCCACATCGTTGATGTCCTGGCAGCTCTTCGTATGAAGACCACGTCCTACAGCTTTGCGGTAGAGCGGGCACTATAGCCTCCAGTTCTCATGTAGGCTGCTGAACTTTTTGATATTGGAGTTATCAAGTAGCCACTCTAGAAAGATCACGGCATCCTCTTTGTATGCCGCGACAAGGGATTGGAGAGGATCTTCCCCTAAATGGTCACAGTCTCTGACTTCGCTAGCCTGAATTCAAAATCCAACGCCTAAAGTAAGCTTACGGGTCCTTTCCTTTTAATTAAATCAATGTCGTTGTTAGTTGAAACAGCATGTGGGCTTTGAATAATGCCGTTCTCTAGTTGTTGGCGACACCGCCGATAATACTCGGGGCTAAGCACTTGCTTCTTCTTATTCTTGGAAACAGAAAAGTGTAAAATAGACATGGTCTCAGGTAGCGACAGGCTCAGTTGGAGACCAAGAAGAAAGGCACTGAGACCACGGAAGAGGGAGTATTCAGTGAGCGACTATGGCAAAAGTGGGTCATATATTGTCATGTGATATGTTGATGACCAAGATTCTGGTAAAAAAAAACAGGGACGCTGAAAATGGCGTAAAAGTATCCGTTTTCGCGTCTGATTTACCGTCACTTAGCGTTGTGGTGTAATACAAGAAAACAAATAACATCAAGCAAAATAGCGAAGTAAATCGTTGAAATGGAATTCTGCAAACCCATATTGCACGTGACATAGACCGTGACCCTTCCAACCAACTTACGTCCGCCTTGTCCGCCTTTCTTCTGCTTTTCCCCTCGATGAGAGAGAGTGAGGTACATCCCATCGATTCATCTCTATAACCTCTTTTCTTTTCCCATTATTTTCCAACTTGGGCCCAGCCCTCTTTTTTCCTAAAAAGTATTCGAGGGTTACCGTCTCTCAGAACTTCCCCTCCTTCCCTTCGCTTTAACACCCCTCCTCGAATTCCCCTCCCCAAGGGTTCTTAAATCTAAAAAAAAAAGCGATCACTCTCTTGCACTTGGGATCGTCACTCGGGAATTATATGGTTTTTCTATCCCTCATGCTTTGAGGCTTGCTTCTACTTGTCATTTTGTCCACCCAAGCGTACGTTTCGGATTTCCTTTGCAACACAAACAACCCCCTCCCAACGCCCGATATACCCAACCATCTTTACCCCTCATAGACCTCACTTCCATGCCGCGTTGAGTGACTACATCCTGTTGCTCTACTCACCCTGATCTCATCAGCTATATTATCCTGCGGATCATCGTGACCCGCCATCTCGCTGGCCGGAGTATCGGGGGACCAAAAAACTTTGACCGATTCCAATACATAAACCACACCCGGAATTTTATTGGACGTGACGTTGACCGATGGCTTAGAAAGGTAGAGCGATGATTAGCTTTAGGGTGGAACATCATTCAGATTCCTCGAGACTTCGTCAAGACCACCCTCACCGCGGAAACGATACCGAATCGTTCGACGGCAATGCCGATTGCCAGTGAGAGCAGTAGTACCACTACCACCACCATGACCACTTTCTCCGCCCCGGTCCCTGCTACCAAATCGCTGCCCACAAATCAGTCAGCGCTAGCGGCTTCCTTCACCAATTTCCTCACCGTCTCCGTCCATCAAATCCTATTTCTGCGCTCCGTCTATCCGCGCGCAACCTTCCTCCCCGTGCGGGCATACAACTATCCCGTCCGACAATCTCGTCACCCAAAAGTCTGTGACTACATCAACGATGCTTCAATCGCAGTCGGAACGGAAATTCTCAAAGGCACAATCACCGCAGTCAGTATCATCATTTCATCTCTTCGCACAAATCAGCCCCTGGAACGATATGCCTTTGATCTGTCGGGCTTCCCGCGTGCGCCTGCGGGAGAGGTGAACACTACATTTGAAGACAGAAATGAAGATTCATCTAATCCAGGTGCCCCTGTCTCAGACCGGGGGCCCGCACCAACCTCGGTCGACCTCGAGGCGCAATTCCGAGCATGTCTAGCGAGACTCGCCTCAGCCTGTGCCCGTTTGACCCCACTTCCCCGCGATGACGAGTTCAGTTTCACTGTCTGCATTGAAGTACGGGAAGATGCTTTACCACCAGCGGGGACTACCAAGGAAGAACAGACTTGGATTGTGGCGGAACCAGGCAAGGTGCACCTACGATCATGCACTGCGCCGTTTTCCGTCTCTAAACTGCGGAACGGCGAGCCCCAGCAAGCGCCCCCCAAGGTTTCGAATGGCCGTGCCAAAACAGTACCCGTACGACGTGTTGAAGCTGGCGAGCTTCGGTTGGAGTTATGGGTAGAAGAGGCACGACAGAAATTTAACGAACCGGTGGACTCAGAGCAGCCGCCATGACCTCGAAATTCTCCGATCCTATTTCAGGCCTTGGGGGGAATTCATGTTCTTTGTTTTCACATCTTTTTATCTTTCCTATCTTTTTTACCCCCCTGTCTACACCCAAATTCTGTCTCATTCTTGATTTAGCGTGACCAATGATCGAACATACATGATGGACGAAGGAAATTCTGGAATTGCCGTCCGCAAGTGGCGCAAATACATAAAACGGGGAGCGGACGACTTTTGGGACTCACATGGCATTTACTTACATAGATCAGATTCATATCTTTCCTTTTTGGTACTTCATTCCCAGGTGCTCATTCTTCTCCCCATGCTCTTCTTCTCATTCTCACTTTCATGACGCTCCTTCTCCATCCTTCTTTTCTTCTTTTCCACTGGGCTTTTTTATAGCTTTTCGTTTACCTCATTTTGCATCTTGCTTGATCCCTTGGGTTCTCTCTCCTCGCTGATCTTTATTGCTGCGGTCCGGCCTTTTTTTTCATACCATCTCCCATTTTTCCGTTGTATTTCATTTGTCTCCTTTGTTGAAATCAACTACGTGATTCTCTTTTCTAGCCAATTCAACTATACTAGCAACTAGTTCCCACTGTCGTCTCGTTATGTTTTTTGCGTTTTCCGTGTCTGCTCTTATGCTAATGAGCCCAGTGAATGATTCCGTTCGAATGAAGGTCCATAATGCCATAATGTCTTGTGTCACAAATTTGATCTGATGTTGGTTTTTCCGTGTTTTTGTCGTTTGATTTACGTTTCACCTGCTCTGTCTATGTTCGCTGCTCTTCTGCTTAATGTCCTGGTTCTGGCTGATGAAAATAAGCCGCTCAGCCTTCGGGGGTGACTACCTAGGTATGTAAGTGTGCTAGCAAGATATTCCAGTTTAGGTTAATCGATGATGTTGAAAGCGAAATACAGGGAGCTATGCTCTTGTGCTCCGTCTACAAGGTGAGGCTGAGCAAACGTTCTAACAAAAGGAATGTGGCAAAGACGTTTGACTGCAACTATTTGAATCATCTATTACGGGAGACGCTACACGGGCTCGTTTTCCGACTAAAACTGCATGGCCGAGGGTTATGAGGGTAGATTAGACCGACATTAATACTACGAGAACTAGTGGAGTTATTGAAAAGGATATAAGTACCCAAATAGAAATTCAACCAGCTTTATGCTAGCTGACATATACTATTCACCGCATTCAACAGGGCTTCAAACTGCCTGCTTATAACTCCCGTGCCAAGTCAAGTCGTGATGCGTGAACAACCAGCCCTTTGTGTTGACGTTTGATGGATAGCCGTGGGTCGAGGGATGGTTGGGAGATAATCTCTATATTGTTGAATAAATTCAAGGCCAAGTCCTTCTACGAAGTCCAAATCCGAATTTTAGTCTGAATGTTGGTAGAACTGAAAAGAATGTTGGTTTCAGAAAAACGGTAGTACATAATACGTCTACTGGTAACATGTAACTAACTACATATGCACATATGTATGTAGTTCAGTGATCTACTCAAGTAAAGTAGTATGTACAAAATTGGTCGCGTGAGGTCCAGTTCCCCACACAATGATTAAAAAAAGCTTCGTTCCACGCGATATATATACTTTGGATACGGAGTAGAATATCAGACTTGCAATTTAAAATGAAGGTCAACGCACAGGTTGCTCCGTACGCGTTAAATAAATAAATACAATGACATAATCGCCAAGGCTCACATGACCCGCCAAAACCCTCCGTGAGAGGCAAAAGACCGGCTCTTACGTCAAGGGGCTATAAGGACTAACGCAATGCAACCTCCATCGCTTGCCATCGCTTTGCTTCGGGCCAGTGACAAAGAGAAACACGATGTGCCTCTTTACTTTTATTTTGTACGTAGAGGGCAGGCAGATCCGGCCCGGATCACGATGCGGAATGCGAGGTGAGGGGATAGACATGGATTGGGTATGGTTGGTCCAATTGTAGTGATTAGATCGGGAGAACATACTATGTTCGTGTGACCGGTTATCTTGGGAATGGAAATTTAGAAACCTTGGAACGACCAGTATATTATGACATTGGGGCCCCGTCGGTCCACGGGTATCTTTTGGGTTTTTCCTTTTTTGTCTTCGGAACGTTAACTTTGGACTTTAACCCCGGATTTCTCTTTATTATATCTCCGCACCTGCCCTTGGTTTCCCCTTCTCTACTTCCCCAATTTCAACAACTCATACTTCAACTCTTCTCAACTCGACATGATTGCCGCAGAGATCCCCACCCTCCCCGCAGGGGAATCCCCAGAGCTGATCCTGGTCCCAGCCACTGCCTCAGAGCGTATTGCCTCAATCAAGTTGAATAGCGTCGCCTGGAAAGGGCCCCTAGATGTGGAAACGTACATAGAGCGCGAGAACCATCTCCTCCAACAACGGCTGACACGCGATGGCCTAACCTGCTGGATCCTAGTGGACCGTAACGAGCCCGAGGACAAGCGCACAATCCTCAGCTCATGCGAGTCGTACCGAAAGACAGCGCTGCTCGCGCATAACGGGCAGGTGGAGAAGGTCTCGACGCACGGCGTGGGGAGTGTCTACTGCCGGCCTGATTTCCGCGGGAAGGGGTACGCAAAGCGGATGCTGGAAGAGCTGAGCACTAAACTCGAGACGTGGGAGATGGAGAAAGAGCCGCGGCGGAAGTCGCTTTTCACGGTGCTTTTCTCCGATATCGGCAAGAAGTTTTACGCTCAATTTGGATGGCGGCCGTTCTCGTCTTCCCATATGTCTTTACCGGCTACTGCGGGTGCGCTGGAGAAGGCTGTTACGAGGGATCTATTTGCTGAGGATGTTCACCAGTGTTTGTGCAGTGAGACTGTACTTGCCAAGCTGCGCGAGCAGATGCGCCTGGCGTCACAGAAGACAAGCGGTGCCAAGATTGCCATTTTGCCTAACTTTGATCATTTTGTCTGGCATTGGGCTCGAGAGGAGTTTTATGCCGAAAACTTGTTTCCCGAACGCTCCCCGCCTGTAGTCAAGGGGGCTGGCGATGACGAGGCTCGCGTGTACTGCGCTTGGAACCGGAACTTCGGCGAGACAGCCGAGGATAATGTCCTCTATATTCTTCGGTGGGTGTATGATGACCCCACCTCTCCGGCAGAGGAGCAGGCCACTGTCCAGGCTATGGCTGCTATCCTCCGGCGAGCACAACAAGAGGCGCACGAATGGAACATGAGCAAGGTCGAATTCTGGAACCCTACTCCTCTTTTGCAGAAGGCTGTGGCTTTGGTGGATCCGAAGGCTGAGCTTGTGCACCGCGAAAAGGAGAGTATCGCCAGTTTACGATGGACTGGCGAGGAGCAAGGATTGGGCAAGGATGTGGAGTGGTGGTTGAATGAGAAGTACACTTGGTGCTAATAATTCATTCGTTAGAGCATCATTTCGAGGTTTGTTTCTTTGTTTGCTCGTGATTCTTCCCTTTTTTGGAAGCACGGGATCGAGGCGAGTTTGGGCGGCAGATACGATCGTGATGCTTCTAGATACGCGCGCATCATAGATTAGATGCCATGCATGTTACGCAGCAAGTGCGTTAGCTTTTTCTTTCTTTTTCCAATCAACGGTGACCTTTGAGCAGTTCGTGCCAATTTCTGGTATTCTTAGCCTTCGCGGCTGTGATTGGTGCAGAGGCGTCTTTTTTTGTTGGCTGCCGTTGCGAGGGTTCAACAAAGCAGATAGTCGTAGGGTCAGGGCTGTTGTAGCAGCCATTCTGTAGTCAAAATCAGCTATTGCGCCGTAGCTCATGCGGGGAAGGTCAAGTCACCGGTAATGTTGTCAGCGCTGCCTCTCCTCTCCATGTCTCAGGCAGAGATTCCTTCCACGCGCGAAGGAATTCACTTCTTCCAATAGCAGACGATGTAGTCGGAGCAGTGGCAGCCAAGTATGTCTCGCCAACCCATTGTGTACATTCAACCTTATCAAAGCTCGCCCCTAGAGAACAGCACGAAATCGTTAGCAAGCCCGATACCTGTAACCACCTTCCACCGTCCATTCTAGACTCACATTTAATATCATCCGCCAAAGGCGGCCGCTCATCCGCGATGCAGATACGCCTCACAACAGCCTCCAGCAACGCACGCGGGAACGGCGGCTCCATCTCCTCATCATCATCCAAAACAGACTTCCACAAGTCCCCAACAAGGAACTGCTTCTCAAGATTGATGCCCTGCAAAACAGCACCCTCGACTAACCGCTTCCAAACAGCCAATCGAGACCGCGCGGAGGGCCGCCAACACGCCACCCCCTCAGCCCCATCCACAAACGCACAGAGCTCCCTCCAGCCCTGCTCGCACTGGGCCATTGACACAGGGATATCCTGACACACATTCTCCCTGGCCATGCGCATCTCCTTGGATCCCAGCGGGGCCGTGGAGTCAGCGGAACTGCCCATCGCTATGTCCCCGTCATCATCGCTGCGTCGATCATACAGCCGCAAACTCTTCTCCAGGAACGGAATAGCTGAGAAACCTCCCGGCGGAACGTGCAATTCCAGCGTCGACGAACACTTTGCAAGGGCGGTTACGGCTTCATCTGGGAGGTTCAATGCACCGCTTTCGCCGGGTTCTTCTTCAACGACTTTGATGTCTGCTTGGGAGATCTCGCCGCGGCTCGGGCGGAGGATGTGTAGGGAGTTTGAAGATTGTACTTGGCGGATACGGTAGGTTTGTATTGGTGTGCATAGGTTGACGTAGTCGTGGGTAGTGGGGTCGATTACTGCTTGTGCGAGGGCTGTAGAGGGCGACTTGAGTTCTAGTCTGGTGTGTGTCGCGGGTTAGTCGAGGGCTGCTAATTGGGAATGGGAGAGGTCTATTTTGCGCCATAGCAGTGCGCGGGCTGCTTCCAGTCTGCTTGGACCCCTCTCCTGCGTCAACTTACAGAGGTGCATCTTTCGATGTCAGTAGTTCTTCCAGCTCTGGGGTTAGTTCCAGTAACCGGAACCCTTCCTGGGGGCGGGTGTGCGTGAAAAGGATACTGCGCGAGCCTTGGGTAGACATTGCAGGTTACAATGTGTATAGAGTATGCAAGTTTGCTTAGCAAGGTTGAGGATCGGGCCCCGGGGGAAATGAAGCATCAACGTTCGGACGCGTTGACGCGAAGTGGAGACACACGGACCACCGCCTCAGAGGTGTTCGGCTTCATCCGAATGTGTACATACTAGCCATTGGGGATTGGAGGGTCTTTATGCTACAGTTACATTATTGGGCCAATTTAAACGTCGTATATTACATCGTCTACATGTTTCGCATAGCTCCATCTTTTTCACCGCACATATTCTACATTTTGCGGCTAATACTTTTTGTACTTCCAGCTGTAACACCAATAAGAGAATGAGACCAAAAATAGGACATAAAAAGGACATCGTAGAATAGTCTTAAGCCAAATAGGTCAGATAGAAATGCATCGTCAAAGGCAGAGGTTGTAGAGAATACATTGAAATCAAATCTTCAATGTTTTGCTTTTGAATGGCCAAATTATTGCTCCCCATGACACGCCAACCATTATGTTTCGTTGTGACGCCGTGAAGAAGAGAAATGTCCCCCAAAGATATTAAAAAGCATATGCAAGAACGGAACAAAAATGAAAAGCAAAGCTCCTACACTGGCAGAGCTTGGGCATAAACATGCCCTAATCTAAACAGACATTCAAGTCGCATGTGAGAATGCAATGCGTAATCCAGCCGGCTGGATCAAAGAAGCGGCCGCTTGTAGGAAGGAAGGGGTGAGGGAAAGCCAGTGGAGGATCATGGTTTGGCTTTCTTGACTACTTCGGCATTCTCAGCTTGCTCGACCGTCTCAGCTTGGGCTTTCAAGTGACCTTGAGTAGAATCAATGGCATCTTTCATGGGCTGGGCAGCCGGGCCTTCAGCCGAGCCTTGTACTTCTTCCCCGTCCACAATCTGATCATCACCTAGGGACTTGGCCTGGGTGCTCTCCTTTTGCTCGGCTCGCTCTTGCTCTTCCTTTTCGCGAGCGAGTCGCTCCACTTCCATTTCTTCCATATGCCGGAGGTCATCAACACTGGGCTCATATAGATGCCAAATAGTGTAGTGTGGCAGTCCTATCACCGAGAACTTCATCCGTTTAGCCATCTAGGAAACATCAGCAATTGGAACTACGGCCTCGTTGACTGCTGTCTTACCTTGCCAAACCCTTCCGTCTCGGCGTGCTTCTCGAAACTGAAGGCTGGGAAGTGCACACCAGCACGGAACACCCGAGCCTTGGCCAGGATACTGACACCTCCGATCCCGTCTAGCTCCATCTCCATGTCTGGATCACCGTAAGGATCGCGGAGGTAGGCAAGGTGAGGTCTCCATGTAGCGTACTCGGCGTATCCTTCCACGATGACGGCGTCCTCGTCCAAGGAATCCGCGAGCGCCAACGCAGTCTCGGATTCTTGCCAGGAGTTCAGATCGTAAGGCTGCTCTCCGCCAAGCCAATCTGGAAGCGGGCGCCAAACATCTAAAGACGACGCCAGTTAGTATAGATCCCAATGCCCAAGAAATATTCACCACTCACTGGGGACTGTAACATCTTTGTTGTGCCGCATTAGATCCTCAATGATCGTGAACGGAGCAGTCTCCACGTCCGCATCTCTCCAGTAGACCCAGCTGTGCGTTGGGCGAAGCGTTGCGCTCAGTAACCAATTCCTCGCCTGCGCCATCAGCTTACGTCGGCTGGCCTGCGCCTCGAAACCGTGTCGACTTTCCACGTCCTGTTGCACTTTCTGCCCGAAATCCTTCTGGATCACCGAGATCTCCCCATAAGGCATTTTCGGGTCCGGGTCATTTTGTATATCCTCCAACATGCGCGACAGCATGCCTAGGGTATCATCCCGAGAGTCCGACACCAGAAACGCCAGATCAATTAGGTGATGTGGGTACGTGAGGTTTCGAAGGTGTGAGAAAAACATCGGGAGGTGCGACGAGGCATCTCGGAGCGGAGTGCACATCAGGACACGCTCTCCACGTTCCCAGCCCTTCTCCGTCCCTTGCACTTCAGATAAATCATAATATCGGACCGTCTGTAGGTGTAGATCTCCGGGGTAAGAGAGAAGGCCGAGCGAGATGGTGGGAAGGATGGCGGCGCGCCAGGATGGGAAGATCAAGAGGAACAGCACTAGCGACACACCGCCGAGGAGGCAGAGGCGCTGGAAGAGCTGCCGGCGTCTCCGAAGGGCAGGTTGCGAGCGAGGCTGGAACCTGGGGGCGGAGGCATACTAGTCAGTCTCGATTTCAAGCTTCGTGATCTGGCATGACGACAGGGCTCCGAACTCGGATAATGAGAAGCGAGCTGCTTAGCTCGGACTCGGCTTACCTGTTCGGTGAGATTGAAAATGCAGAACCCCTGGGGTAGGCAGAGTGGCCCTTTTCGAGGACGTGTCGGTTCATCGCGGGCGCTGTCATGAGCCGTCGAGGCGCTTATGTCGGGGGCCAAGAACTGATGTAGCGGCTGGAGACCCCTAGTGGCCACCCCGATTTTAAAAAGGCCAGACGTAGAAGGCTCGAATGGAAATAATGAAAGTCTTATGGGAGGATTCAAATAACAAAAAAAAGCAAAAGCAAAAGCAAAAGAAGCGAAAGGGCCTCGGAAGACTTGGTGATGTGATCCAATTCTCACACTGTTGTGGTCTTCACCAAATCCGGTCATCCGCTTGCAATCACCGTTCCCCTGCACAATATAGATGAGACTATAAGTACTTTGTAACATAATTTAGATATAATTGAAGTACATAACAGATTAAATGCTTTGATTTTGCCAATTGGCTTCGCTAATTTTATATACAAAAGTATTCCCCCAATGCTAAAATGTATAGATAATTTTGTCCCTTCACAGTGAAAGCGTAGGAGGCGACATCATGCTCAACTGAGGTCGAAGAGGAGCAGGAGAATCCATCTCCTTTGCTTCCACTTCAATCATTTGCATCATCTGTATTAATAGTTTGTTCGCTTTTTCCCCATCACGCAAGCTCGGCAAGACGGATGCAGCCTCGTAGTCACTGTCGAGAATAAAGTAGCGTTCCTTTTGCCAGTTCTCCACCGTGTCGATCTGGAATGCAACTCTGGCGATCGCCTTGGCTGGAACACTGGCCTTATTCATGGAGCTTCGGGATACCATGCGCAGGAATGGCCGAAGCCCGGACCGAGTCTGGTGTGCGACTCTGACCGACATAGGCGCCCCAGTCCGCAGATTGCTCTGGCCAGTAATACCTCCCGGATCCAGGGTAAAGATGTCAAGCGATATATCACCGGTCTATAATTAGATTTTATTAGTAGACTGTAGGAGGCATTGGAAATCGGAAAATGACACCGATCAAAATGGCAACTTACCCAGATCAAACTCCGCCTCAATGCATACAATGCGACACTCCCCATTAACTTGCTACTCCCCAAACGAATTTTCCCTTCTTTTGCACTCAGCGCAGTTCCAGGTCGTCTTCCATTTCTTCCATGGCCGCGGTCGAAGTAATCCAATCTTCCGGAAGATGTCGCAGAACAGCCGATGTTGATCACCTTCGCTCCGCCCTTTGGTGTACCATCTCCAGCCCGGAAAGCCTCAAGCAGTCCAATGGTCAATAAAAAGGGGGACAGACAATTTGTCTGATACACCGGATCATAGCCATCTGATGTGAGGTCACCAATAACGTAAGATGTAGCGACAGCAGAGTGAATCAGACTGGCCACAGGCGGAATGTCTCTGAAGCGAACACGATCGACGGTGGCTTTGGAGAAAGATGCCACAGATTTCAGATCGGTGAGATCAAGGGCGAGAACCTCGATCGATCTGGGGCCGATCAAGCGGATCTTCCCCATCAATTCGCGGACATCATCGGTCTTTATATCCCGTGCCGTCAACAATAGATGGACGAAAGGTTGCTTCTTCGCAATCTCAATGGCAATCTCTGAACCCAACAACCCATTTCCTCCAGTAATAATGACCGTTTCTGTTAGTGGGGTACCCATGATGCCGGCTTTCTGTTAGGCAAGAATCCCCGAGGGTATAGACCTAGGCAGAGTTCCACAGTAGGAAAAAGCAGTGGTCAAAAGAGCACCTGTAGTACTAGGTATTCGATTCCAATTATAGGGATGATAAAAGACAATGGAATATTGCGCGACAAAGGGAATTATCACTAGAAAGGGAGTTGTCAAAGCGTAGCCCAAGAGAGATATATTATATACCTAAAAGGTGGGATCTAAAAATTCTCCAACCCGCCCCATCGCTATGGATCCATACAGTAGAATGGGCCAATGAATTATATCAGACATTAGCGGTGTCATGTCTCAGGTCACGGCTGAGGCGTGTTTTCCCAGAAAACGACGATACTGACCCTATTGGATCAATCAGATGCGAGCACTAGCGATGTGCTGCCTTAGTGTCAAATAACGAATGGCCACCTTATGATCTTCCAGATGTCCTGCCTGATGCGTGGCATGGCGACTAAACGACCAAATTTTCTTTACGGAGAACCCTTGCGGTAAATGCCGTGAAATTAGAACCAAAAAAACAATGGGGATCAATACTTCTTAATACTGAAGTAGGTTAGTCCGTACCATCGGCGTGGAGACTTGTGCCGCGAACCCATCCCGAATCTCGTTCCCGGTCATAGATGGATGCGAAATAAAAGATCTGGGCAATGTCTCGAATAGAGGTCTAATACTCCTACTATGTGCCTAGTCAATATTCGGAACATTTCCCGGTTTAGCCAGGAGGAGTCAAGTAAAAAGCGCACTCTTTCCCCACTGCCAGCAATGCCCATCTTTCCCCTAACACAGTCAGCCAAGGGCAGCCCCGGGATCACCCCACGCTGTTCGTATTACTGCAAAGTAACCATAAGAATGTATAATAAATCATTACCAGATATAGCCAAGGCTGCATTAACGTTCCGTGAAACATAAAAGAAAAAAGAAAAGAAAGCTAAAACAATGGGAGTTTCAGACAAAAAAGAAATGGCGCCACCCGGGGCTAACACAGATCATGGAGTCGCCACTGTTCCTGTGATAGTTGCTCATAATACTGCATTACAACTGCCTTACTATATACAATTGGACTGGGTTACGTGGTTCTTAGGGTTACATTAAAAAGTAAGTACATATGTACGAAGCATCACTGCTAATTAAGACTGGTTTTAACCGGAGCCCTATTTAAATATTTCTTGTCTTATAATGTTGGATTTTGTCTTTGTTGGTAGGTTAAATAGTTATATTGGTTGTGTTGTTAATTGTAGCACTACTTAATCAAAAGCCAGATGTACCTAACGAATGGCGAGAACTACGTCAATGGCTCGGGTTATTATGATCATTTACTAGTACATATGTATTGCCTACCTCTTTGGCTGAGCCGACTATAGCCCTACTGCATCCCAAGACAAGAAATGAGTCCGACTGCGCCTAATCTATCTAGCTGGACTATCCCCAATTTTATATACTGTGGCTAGCATGTACAAAGCGTGACGCATAGTCCAGGTAGTTATGTAAAATAATACGTGAATACATCATGGATGTGAAGGAAATTAATCGAAAATTGAAACACACCAGACAGACCGAGACCCATGAGCTAACCGCGTGCTTTATGCAGAAATGTCGACCAGGATCTTTACATGCTTATCTCTCTCTTCGATGAGAGCTTTGAACCCTCTCTCATCCACATCCTCCATTCGGATCTTACTTGTGATCATCGGGCGAGGCTGAATAGCACCTGTACCAAAGAAGCAAGAGGTCAGCAAAGGGGCAGCTACCTAATTAGGAAAGACATTAAACTGGGTAGTAGCCGAGCATACCGGAAGCAATCTCATCAATCACAGCCTCAAAGTCCCCACCATCATAAAGAGCAGCCCCTATGACATGCTTCTCCTGGAACACAACAGCAAAAGTATCAATAGTAGGCCTCTGCTCCCACAAGGACACGACGACCGCCGTCCCACGCACCCGAAGTCCAGTGATCGCAGTGTCAAGCCCACCCTGAGCTCCGGAACACTCAAACACCACGTCTGCACCCACATTCCCTGTCAAGGCACGTATCTGCGTAACCGCATCCATATCAACGGGATTAAGGACCTCAGTGGCGCCCAGGGCCAGGGCAAATTCGCGTCGTCGCTCAGAGACCTCCACAGCAATAATCGAAGGAATACCTTTGACTTTCAGTACCTGGATGATAGCCAGACCGATTGGTCCAGCCCCAACCACTAGTACCGTGTCATTTATCTGCAGAGGGCTGCGGCTTACGGCGTGCCATGCGACGGCGAGAGGTTCCACCAGGGCTGTATCACCACCATGCCGTCAGAGCTGAAACAAGTCAAACACAACTTCAAACGGAGAAGTCTATTCTTACCACCGATGTCGAGTGGAATGGAGTCCGGTAGCAGAATCGCTTGTCTGCTGTCCACGACTATGTGGTCCGATAGACCACCTGCCTGACCTTGTGGCCGTTAATATGGAGACCTGGCTGTAGTCCTTGATATGGCTTATATGGCTTACTGCTGAATCCGATGAATCCCACCTTCTCACAGCAATTGAACCTGCCCATTGCACAGTTCGAACACGTAGCGTCGAAGAGGTTAGGCTTGACTACAACCCGATCCCCGACCTTGAACCCTGTAACGCCTGAGCCAACCTCTTCAACTGTGCCACTGAACTCATGGCCTAGGGTGGTCGGCAGCTTCCCGTCGGTTAATGGGTGCGGCGTGACAGGGACGATCGTTGGGCCAGTAAGATACTCATGGATATCTGGATTGGATTAGAGGTGACTAGCTAGCAGCGGGTTTCGAGCATGTTACTTACCGCTGCCACATATTCCGACAAAGGCAGGGCGGATCTGTTAATATCAAGGTTCGTTGTTAGAGACTCAGCCTCGGAGGTTACGTTACGAAAAGCACAAGCAGTAATGTAAGCTTGCCTTGACCTTGCCATTACCACAAATTGGCTCTTCAACCTCATCAATGCGGATATCACATCTTCCATGGAAGCGTACAGCTCTCATGATGGACTGTTGGTGTGTTGCAGAACGGACCGAAGAATAGAGTCTGCTAAGGGAAACAAAGTGAGGGGTAATAAAGAGATTCTAAGATTGAAATGTTAACAAATATAAAGAAATGTGCTAATTCAATATATATGAGTGATACCATCGGTTGGGCATGCCCTGTTATTACACCTCCTGACGAGACCCCGCAAAAGAAAGACAGTCACGGGGCGTCGTTCATCTACACCACCAGGAGAAGAGATCGATGGCAAACACCCCTGTCTATCTAGATTTGCTGGGACATGTACAACTGATGTTGATGCACATGACCTAGGGCGAGCGCTCTCTGCGGGGGTGCCCGATGTAGAGGGACAAGTCTGACAATGGGCATATCTGCACCCCAAAATACGAATAGTGCTTATAACAGATCCGTTTAAAAAGTGTAACAAAGATAACAACGTAGAGATGGATCCAAAACCAATCGAATTCGTTACTCTAGAGACCAGCTCCAATTTTCGAGTACACAACTATGTATCCTGGCTCTTGCGAGTGAGAAGGCTCTTCAAAGCATCCGTTTCACCTTCGAGCTTCGAACATCGAAGTCTCCAATCATCTCGTTCCTTCCGGACCTTCTCCAACTCGGCTTCAAGTTCCTTCATCCGGTCCACACGTCTCTGCCGACACCTCCGCGCTGCGAGGGTGTTGAGTTTCCGCTTTTCTACCCTTGATGAGTCAACACGACTTAGAGTATCATCGCCTTGAGAGGTAGAGGGGCTGGAGAGAGAAGTAGAGATGGGAGCAGGGAACGGGGAGATAGGGGAAGGATGCGAGTGGCCATCTTCTAAACGTTAGAAACTAGACCCCATTGACTTGATTGGACAATATCATACCTAGTGAATTGGCGGAGCTAGGAGCAAGAGAGGCAGAAACATAGTTTTGGTGCTCGATTGAGCCGGAATCCGAAAGAGAATTGAAAGCAGAGACAGACCCATACCCAAGGTCCATGACAGGGACATCGCCACCATCATAGTCAGGAGGGTATGGCGTCGAATGGTTCACAGATATGAAATTCCAGTCGGTATGAGCAAAGGACAGATCGGGTTCTGCCCAGAGTGCCGACTCGTGCGTGAGGGTATCGAAGGATTGACAGACTGGCACAGCCGAGGGAAAGCCTTCCAACGGCGGCGCCAGCGATGAGAAGAGGTCGTTATCACTGTACGGATGAAGACTCGCCCATGGCGAATATTCAGCAGGCCCTTGATGGCGTTCCTGCGTGCCGGTGCTGGGCGGGTTGGAACCAGTAGGTGGAGATCTGGATCGCTGCCGCGGCGCTCGAACAACCGCAGGCGGGCATCGCTGGATTTCTTAGACGGGCCTTTGCAGACCCGTGACGCTCAATATGAAGGCGATGAAGGGGTACCCTAGGGTAACTGTGAATAGGGGTCGACTCTGTCGGAGTCGTGTCCTGAGGAAGAAATTGAAGGACAAGGCCAGGCCATATAAAAGAATCGGAAGATCAAGGGATGAACCGCAGCATCACATGGGCCCACAGTAAGCATCATGCGATTGGTTGCTTATCGGCTGTTCCCCCACGACTCATTATGACTCATTTTAGCGTCATTCAATTGACCAATCGCAGTGAATAATTAAGATACGCTAATACAGTTTAGGATAAGCCCTTGGAGTGCCACTTCCAACCTTGGAACCTTGGAAGGCTGATGAGGTTACATTTACATATGGAAGCCCCTCGGATTGGAATTATGCATAAAAAGAAATTCAGAAGACACGCTGGCACGATACGGACTGCCAAGAAGACCCTCTAGTTTACTGTCGAACAGATGCCACTGTGATTCAGTGATCATTACAAGTTTGGACTGTCATCGTTCCAAGGAGGAAGATGCCGAAAAACTTCGCATAAAAGCTTAGACTGACTATTGTAGTCCATAAAGACAACCCATACCGCAAGATATCAATACCAAGGTAAAGATAGATTATTGCATGATGATCAGCTCTACAGCCTTCATACATGAATGGTTGTGATATCTGCCAGCGATATCATCCTCAACCACCACCTCGGTTCTTCACAGTATGTCGTTGTGTAATCTTGCTCCATTGGATCCAACAACAACCAAGACAATCCAAGCAGCATGCAGTTTTTTTTGGATACCTCCATGCAAACTCTCGATGGTCCGCCAGGCTCCGGCCCGATGAGGTGGATCTTATTAATTTCATCGTCGTGAATTATTCCGAGCCAGGACAGACCAGTATCAGCAGCTCTGGCGTGTCTATTTCCACCATTCGAAACTTCGCGTCGACTACATCGAGCCAATTCCCTTTCCCGAAGACATGGTTTACCCATAGAGGACGAGCGCAAAAGGCAGCGAAAATCTTCCTCATAGACGCCAAGCGAATCTTCAAGACAGATGCTTTTCATGATTGGAAGAAACAAGTCTGCAGGGCATCAATACTTGATCTGCCTAACGAGTTGTTGCAGCTCATTGCAGCTCTGTTACCGGCAAAGTATCTCGCTAGACTTTGTCAAATGAATCGCCGTCTCTACAACGTGACAAGCCTTGAACTTTGGAGACCGCTGGATATGGCCCTCAAGGCACTGACATGGAGCTTGGACCGCTGTCAGCTGGCAATGTTCGAAAAGGCAGTCGAAGCACTCTCGCAGATGCCTGAAAGAATAGGTAAAGAGTCCACGTGGAAACTGTTGCCTACGAGGGACCACAACAATATCCATACGAAGAACATATACTATCTTACAAGGCAAACAGGGAACGTCAATAATGGTCACCTTTTGCTCGAGCACGGGACTGACCCGTATATGCACATATCCGACAAAACATCGGCACTTTATGTGGCAGTCTCCCTGTGCAATTCCATGGGCAAGTCACATATGGTGACTGAATTGATCAAGCATGGCGCCAATGCAAACGCAGTCGGCCCCCGTGGAGAAACACCTTTTCACGTGGCCATTCGGACAAGCTAGAACAACCATTGTCCTGATTCCCACGCTCACTGCGAAGATACAATCAAGGCCCTTCTTCAAATTCCAGGCATTGACTTCGACCTGCGTGACGATAATGGCCGTACACCTTTAAGCATTGTTGCCGGTACCAGAACCCGCTCTACTTGGCTTGCGAAAAGATTGCTTGAAAATCCCAATGTTGATATCAATTCTCAAGACATCCATGGGAAATCGGTACTATATCATTCGGTGGAGAGTGGAAACGTAAGAATTGCCAAGCTATTGCTGTTGCAGAGCCACATCGACCCGAATGCCAATACTACGTACTTGCCTTTGTTTTTTGCTGTTTCGAATCGTAAAGAAGCCAGGGTGCGGAGCTTGCTACGCACAAAGGCAACCGACCAATGGGGGTCTCGCTTTGACATTGCCAACTTCAAAAGAATATAAAGAGGCTGCTTATCGAAGCTGGTGCTGAGCTGGATATTCGAGATAGCACAGGTCTAACTCCACGAGAAGCGATCTTGAAGCCAGGCATCGATCTTCAGCAGCTAATGCGCCCACGCAAGCCACGCAAGAGAAAAAGACTATATTAGCCAAATTTGTTGCCCTTTCCATTGCTAGATTGCTTTAGGATCCGGGGTGGGTACTGGATGGCTGCTGGAATCTTTCAGGTCTAATTTCTCAATTCAATTTCTCAATGTCCACAGAGGCACAAGTATAAGAATTACCAATTAAGGATAGTACATGTAGTGTTATTCATTTACTACCTCATTATGACCACTCCTGGGCAGTCTTCTTAATCGACAGAATCGTATTCCTCCGCCTCCGACAACCCTTGCCGTCTCCAGAGAGCACAGAAATACCATCTGGCAACATGACGAAATCAGATATCCCGACTCTTCCAAAACTGCCAGCGGAAGCCATTCGTTTGGCCCACCTTCTCGAGGCCTTCTTTCAAGCAGAGAGATCGTGGACTGGTTCTTTACACCAGGACCAGAGAGTTCTGATTGCATTTATTGCGCAGAACTATGACACGGGATCTACCTTCGCAAAACTAGCCACTCAGTCAAACAATAAGCTTGGCTGCTATCCTAGGATATGGACACACAAGGATTACCGAGTGAAAAAAGCAATTCAAAAGACGGTTGATCTAGCCTCGCCGCTGCTGGAGCGATATTGCAGGTCACAACTTGGGGGGAAATCAATCCTTGACCTACCCGCGGAGCTGATACTGCTTATTGAGCTTGAGCTATCAGACAAGGAGCTTTACAATTCTTGCAGAGCAAATCGTGAACTATGTCACCTCTTGAGTGGCCCGCTTTGCCGGCGAGAGATGCAGGACCTGCGTGCATTTGAACGAAGCCTGCGAAGGAATAAGAGAACATCGTTCATCAAGGCAATTGACGTACTCTCTGATGTTCCGGAGACAGCACCGTGGAATATAATCCAATTGTATGCCATGGTGGGCAACAAAAATGTCAAGTCGATACAATTATTAGTTTCTAAAGATGGCTTGCTCGGATGCGCATTAAGGAAACTCATCCAACAGACCCTATCTCACTTACGAGATCACGTTTGGAGAAGGACATGTGACTGGAGATCCACCGAAAACTGCTTGAAGTGGGGGGCTGACCCCAATATCGTTTTGAAGATGGCTCTTCTTTGATGGGCGAGGCAATCAAAGCATCCTGGGGGTCAGATGCTCGACAAGAAATGGCGTACCGGCGTGTCAAGCTACTACTTGCCCATGGGGCTGACCCGAATACTGTGGGGTCCCTTTCGGAAATGCATTCGACACTTCATTTGGCATGCCTGCATCATCAACCCAAAATCATGCAGGCATTGCTCGAAGCGGGCGCAGACCCCAACGCAAAAGATGCGCTCGGCCACACCCCCTTGCGTATGTTATTCGAAGAGAAGTTGTTCGAGTCATTTGATCGGGGTATTCTGCTTGATATTCTTCTTGCAGACCCAAGAGTCAAGATCGATGAGCGGGACAATGATGGTTGTACGCCATTGCTTGCTGCGGCTGGTAGATGCCAGGATATGCGGACCGCTCTGAAATTTGCCAAGCACGTTGTTCGCATGCCAGGCGAGGTCGATATCAATTCTCAAGACAATAAGGGGAGAACAGCACTTTGGCTCTGCATTTACTTCAACCTGTATCCTATCACTCGTCTCCTCCTAGCGCAGGCTAGGCTCGATCCCAATCTCGGTCCAACGGATGATTTTCCATTATTGCTTGCTATTCGTCTTTGTGACCCACTGACAGTGAAACGTTTACTAGGATTGAAACGACTCGACGTCAACAAGAAAACTAAAACAGGCAAGACTGCTTTGTTGGAAGCTATTGATGTAGGCAATATGGCAGTCATTAGAATGCTCGCTGAAGCTGGTGCCAACTCGGAAATTGGAATGAGCGAAGGCAAAACAGCGCGGCAGCAGATATTGGCAGCAGATATTGATATCAAATGGGAGACTTGCCCGGTGTGAGTTCAAGGTCAATTGATCTTTTGCTTCATGGGTCGTGATTGATGGGCCGTGAGACAAGCGAAACAGAAGAAAGCGGGTCTCATGTTAGCTAGGTATGCAACAATTCCTTTATTTTATTGAGCTAGCCGGTCTCTGTTCGACGTAAGCCAAGGTGATGTAGCATAGGAGCAACTACTGAAGATAGATACAAATAGACCTCATCTATCCGCTCTCCAGGATAGTCTAGTTCAAGGAGCTTGTCTTCCTCTTAAATTTGACACTGTAGTCTTCGATTAGTAGGAGATGGTCGTATGTATTGGGATCATGGTCAAGAAGACCTTGGTTTTAACACAGACAATGAGATGTCAAGCTCAAATCGAGGTGGGCTGGGCAGCCGCTGAGTCAGCTAGAGCACGGCCAGCCCTGGAGGGAAAAGAACCATCCATAGGCGATTGCTTTGGTGAATTAATATTAATTTAAGAAGTTAATTCTCACCAGATCCCTATATAAAGGGATCATCATCAAGCTGAATTATCTCAGGTCGACCCTATTGCGGGCCCGACTAACAACTCCGCGGGTCCAACCGTTGACACAGATTCGTGCCCCTCCTCGATTTTCTCTTCTTCCACTCCCAACCCCTCCACGAACATACACCATGGCGACGGCAGCAGCTCCCGAGACCTCTCTCCTCTCCCTTCTCTACCGGTCGTATCCCGCCGTAATCTCTTCCGATTCGACCGAGCCCGACTACCTCCACGCCTCGGCCAAGATCTTCCCTCAGGTCACCTTCAATGAGGCAGAGGAAGCCGACATCAAGCAATGGCTTAACACCGTCTCCGGCCTGAAGACTTCTCTCGCCAATGACCAAAAGGATGTCACCGCTGGAATCCTCGACCAGCTGAATATCCACCTCGCCACCCGCACCACCCTCCTCGGCGCGAAGCCCTCGGTCGCCGACATTGCCATCTATGCTCTCCTGGCCCCGGTCGTTGAGAAATGGACCCCCGAAGAGCGCACCGGAGAAAAGGGCTACCACCATATTGTGCGTCACATTGACTTCGTGCAGAACGGCCGTCTATTCTTGCTCCAAATCCCTGAGGAGGAGAAGATCGCCATCGACGTGAACGACGTCAAGTTCGTGCCCAAGCCCGTCGACCCCAAGGAAGAGAAAGAGCGCAAGAAGCGCGAGAAAGCCAGCGCCCAGAACCCTGACGCCAACAGCGAGTCCAAGCCCCTCGTTGTCGGCCAAGGCAAGGCCGAGCAAGCCGCCAAAGCCCAGACCCAGGCCGGCGCCGACGGCGCCCCCGTGAAAACCAACAAGAAGGAAAAGAAGGAGAAGAAAGAGAAGGCTCCCAAGCCCGCTCCTGCCCCCGCTGCGCCCCCAGCCCCATCACTGATTGATCTGCGCGTCGGACACATCCTGCGTGCGGTCAACCACCCCAACGCGGACTCGCTGTACGTGTCCACGATCGACTGCGGTGACGCTCCGGGCAGCGACAACACCTCTCTCGACGAGGAGACCGGCAAGACCGTGCGGACTGTGTGCTCCGGATTGAACGGACTGATCCCGCTGGAGGAGATGCAGGGCCGCAAGATCGTTGCTGTGTGCAACCTGAAGCCTGTGACCATGCGTGGCGTCAAGTCTTGCGCGATGGTTCTCGCTGCGTCCCCGCGTGTTGCGGAGGGTGAGGACTCGCACGCCGGTCCTGTCGAGCTCGTTAACCCGCCTGCTGATGCTCCTGCCGGTGAGCGGATTAGCTTCGAGGGCTGGAACGATGGCCAGCCTGAGAAGCAGCTTAACCCTAAGAAGAAGGTCTGGGAGACTTTCCAGCCGGGTTTCACTACCACTGCGGACCGTGAGGTTGCCTTTGACAGCAGTGCTGTTCCGTCTGTCCATGGACAGGAGGGCAAGCCTGCTCTTGGAAAGCTGGTCGCTGCCTCTGGTGGTATCTGTACTGTCAAGAGCTTGACTAATGCTACTGTGCGGTAAGGGATGTGAAGATGTTCGCTATATCTGAAAATAAAACTAAAACGCATACCCATGAGAATATGAAGAAATCAAAATTTCCAATTTCCGTATTATTGTATTTTAATGGAATTTCTTCCTCTCTGCATCGCTACCAACACTTGAAAAAGTGGAAATATGGATTTGATTTTTCTGATCTGTACATTGTCACGCAGCTTCAGGAGCTGATAGATCTTAGCTTTGCTTAAGCAGGCGCAGCGAATCCCAAAGAAGGCCCGCGTTTGTCAAAGACCACAAACAAGGCCTTCAAGAACACATCGCCATAGATCGCCATGCTTGAGCTTCCGCTCGACTGAAGGCCGCCATAGCACACTATCGAAAAGCGAAGGTTAGCTCAGAACATTGAACGGATGAAGAAAGGGGAAGACTCACCTGTTTCACCAGTAGTCGTGTTGGTTCCAACCTCGGACCAGTTCATGAACGATCCAGGGATGGTAGCCGAATGGCCAGACCCGACCGCAACGGATAGGCTGGGCAAGCTTGAAGTGCATGGGAAAATATACCCGTTGGCATTCTTGGCGTATAGACCACCGTCAACTTGCTTATAATACGCTTCCGCAACCTCAGGGCTAACCATCATGAGCGAGGTGCCAGTGTCGGCAATGGCCTGGGGTGCCTGAGTGATCGGGTGAAAGGGGCCTTCTCCTATGGCGTATTGTGCCGATTCGAACTCCCAGAATCCATTCGATGAATCCACACTGACATTGGCCATGACGCCTCGATACTTTTTCGGGTCAACGGTTCCAAATTCATATTCACCGACGCCGTTGCTGAGAAGTCGAACGGTGAAGACTGGCTCGTCAAGGTTGGGGGCAACATTGTCGAAGAACGTATTCTGTCGCTCTGGTGTGACAGTGTTGATTGAAGAAAAGCCAAGACCGACGAGTCCGTTAGACTTGGTGTCGTCGGCAAATGTCTGCGAAATATCCGTTGGAAGGCCGAAAGATTGCCCGGCGACTTTGACACCACCAATCGAGACAACATCCTTGCCTACGCCCCCATTGGCATAGGACGAGTCCCCGTACCGGATCTCGAATGTGCTGTCTTTGAGTTCTTCAAAGGTGGCGGACTTGCTCGGTTCGTACACTGTTCGGCTGTTTCGCAGTGACTTTGGAAGTCTCGAGCTCAACACCCACCTATATGGCAATTGGTTAGTTCGGACTATTCATTTCGTGAGCTGGAACATGGAAAGAAGTTGCTGGCCAATCTTCCAAAGAAAAAGCAGATCAGGAAACTTACATATCAGCAGAGCCGCTGTCAAAGTTCATATCAAGGGTTTGGCCTCCGATATTGACCGGCGAGACAAATTCCACGTCTCCATCAACAGAAGTGGCATCCACGGCGCCCGTCTGTTCAGAATCCCCAATATCTTCCTTTGCAGCTCTCACAGACGTGGTATGCTTGATTTCAAAAGGCTGGAAGTCGCTCACATCAACCCCATTGAGGGTTGCTGTATCAATTCCGAACTTGCGGTATGCTCTGCGCAGTGCCGCGGGTCCGTGGGCAACGTGGTCATTGCGCTTGACTCTCTCTACCTTGAAGGACCGGCCTTGAAGGTGATTCAGAGAATCCACGGGCAGGGACAGAGCATTGAAGCTCAACGAAAAGAAGACAGCGAGGAAAAGAATGAATTGCATCTTGCCCCAAGCCCAAATTTGGGATATCAAAATTGAAAAAAAGAGTGATTAGATCAGGGCCAGCCTGAGGATTTGATATTAAAGAATGCAATGGACAAGAAAAGCAAGGATGAAGACAAGACAAAACAGAAAAGAAGGTGACTTCTCAGCAGCTCCCTAGATCTGTAAAGGCAGGCTTGTTCTGAATGAATGGAAAGACAATGCCAATGTCTCAAAATGAAAGCCAGCAGGTAGTAGTCCTGACTCGAATACCTGCAGCCAAGAATAGAAAAGAAAGAAAAGAGAACAAAACAATATGAACGATGTGGACAATGCAGAGAAGAAAAGAAGAAGAAGACAAAAGGAAAAGGACAATATCAATATCAATATCAACAAAACAAACCAAACCAAACAAAACAAAACCAAGACAAAGTGAAACTTCATAGGAGTAAACAACCCCAAAGGCAAGAACGACCCGAAAGCAGTACGTATATTGTAGTGCAAGCGTTTCTTTCTGAGTACTTGGCATTCCAACACCCACCTATCGGAGGCAAGTGCTGCACTGAAAAGCCCTTGGCCAAAGCTGGGCATGCTTCACAGTAGACGCCATCAGTCCCAGACCAGAACGACGTATACTCCGGTGGACCCGGGGATGCGTCAGGTCAAGGTAAGGGGCTCGGGAGTACGCCGAATAGGATAGTACGGTGCACGGGAGTACGGAGTACATAGATGATATCTATATACGGAGTATCCTGCTACTCCGTAATTTGTCTGTTACGCGACGTCTTAGATAAGTGGGGGGATTGTCCTGGGCGCGTGGGTTTGACACTTGAGACCTTAGGGCCTGTTGGAGCTGGGATGTCGTTGGTCGAACCTGAAACAAGGGCAAGCGGGTAGGGACCCAATCATGCAGGCTATACGACGTACTTGAAACATATCGGAGAGGTTATAGGTTGTAAAGATCTCCATTGTGACATGTGAAGTGTGGCTTTCTTTTTTATTTGCTCTGGCTTTGCTTCTATCGTTGCCTATTGGAACAATGGCATTGCATTATGGACATAGAACAATGGCATCTTCGCTTCATACTGATCTTCGGGCGATCAAACTGTTTATTGTGACCAATGTTAATCAGATATCTGATCATAAATTCCGTGTAATTAGTTTTATAGTGTAGGGGACGCAAGCCTTGTAGACAAAAGAAACCACATAGATATGTGTTTCTTTAAAGCGTGGCATTTGGCTACATATACACTTACATATTTTCTAAGAACCACTTATGACCTTACACGGTCTATAAAAGTTTGATCGGAGCCGTGAACAAAAGACGAGGGAAATCGCGGAACCTTAGCCACTAGCTTTAGAATACCACCCCAAACCAAGACGGCATCAATATGAGTGGCAAAGACCTACTAGTGTTTGGCATTGGAATGGCTCGGAACAGAAAGAAGGCTTGGGGGTACATCTACATGCCGAGCAGCCAAGAAAGCAAGTACCTACGTAGCTTCTTCGTACAATATCTCGCTAGAGTACCATGGACACACAAATAAGAGATGCGATTGAACTTGATAGTTATGTAAATCAACATCATATGTCATAACTCTCCGGGAGTGCTCAAAATGGTAATAAAAGAAATAAAGAGCCAAGAGAAGAGATGAAAGGAGAGTGAAAATGAAAGCATTTTAAGTGCATAATGGTCTATACTCGCACACCGCGAGAGACCCCCAAGGATATCGATTTCAAACAGAAACAACTCCGCATCCCACGGTTTCGCTACCAGACCCAACCAACCACATACCAGTGGCAAGGAAGCGTTGTTCACCAACCCCCAAATTCCATGTACAGAGAAACAATCCATAAAAGATGAGTAAAGTAGAAGGTAACCAAGCAATAAAAAAAACCCAAGATATTCAACAGTGCCAAGCAATGCAGACGTGTATCGTTTCCGCCTCTAGATCCTTGAAAATGATGTCCATTCCCGCCCCGGTAATAAAAAAAAACCCAAACAAAGAGATCGTAGAAAGAAAATAAAGCGCCACAGCGTAAGTGTATCTGGCAAAGTCGTTTGCACGCGAAACCCTCCCAGAAAAAAAGGTAAAATCAACTCCAAAGGTCATGAACATGCAACGTCAAGTAGCAATGTCACTGCACGTGTGTTCTGTACATCATCGGTGGCCCGACCGGAAAAAAGAAACATAGGCCGAAGAAAGTATTCGTCCCTCCCTGAGAGACTAAAGAGGTATCGTAGGAAAAGGATGCAAGGTATTGAATCGCAGGCGCCGTCGCTCGCAACAAGCCAAGAGTATCGCAAAGGATCTAGAATATGAGGCAAAGGTGGTCGTAATCGGCGAAGAGGAGAAGGTATGTACAGGTCGTTTTTTGTTTTCGAATTTTTGATGATTTTTTTTGTCGCCGTCTTCGTGGAACAAATATTTTTCCAGGTTGTGTTGTGTCGAATGCAATAGACGTATCGAACAAGAATGCAAGTGGAGGAAAAAGAAAACATTATGACCTGCGATTAAGGGACCCCGGTGATGCAGAACAGCTTAAGTAATGGACGTGCAATGGACGAATGGAGATGTAGGGTGCCAGCCCACGACTTTGGCGGATGGCACCCTTACCATCGACGCTGAGCAGTCTGCATCATCGCGGGCGAGATCGATGAAGGTGGGCTCGACAGGGTCATTCCGGTCGAGGGATTGACAATCGGAATGACCTTGCGGGTCCGGTTCGCAGGCTGCTGCTGGTAGTTGACATGATTAGGGTTGCCGGCAACACCAGGGTGGACGTATGAGTTTGTTTGAGCGGGGGACAAAGAGATGGACGGGGTCACCTGCTGCACCGGTTGGATTTGGTGCTGCAAAGGCGAGGTGTCCGGTGAGCCGCTGGAGAGAGAGGAGCGGTCGGAAGCCGAGTGGATGGAGTGCAGCTACAAAACATGTCAACAAAGATTGGCCTCCCTAATGGTATATC
Organism: Penicillium egyptiacum; assembly: GCA_911456345.1. Taxonomy (NCBI): domain Eukaryota; kingdom Fungi; phylum Ascomycota; class Eurotiomycetes; order Eurotiales; family Aspergillaceae; genus Penicillium; species Penicillium egyptiacum. The sequence continues at coordinate 1,080,398 of CAJVRC010000882.1, forward strand.
CGCATTGAGATTTGTAGCGATCTTCAAGGGGGTGACGGATAAGGGATTTGAACGCCAATCATAACATACATCATCCTCAGTCAGGAGACCCGGACAGAACTCGAGGTCGTCATCCAGATCAAAGGACCGACCAGCCTCGAATCTTGCACGGAAGGCTGTCACAGCCGGAGCTTCCGCCAATTCCCGCATACTCTTGACTCCTCGGAACTGACGCTGAGCATTCTGCGAGGCCATCTTTGGGGCACGACGAGAGCGGCCGTGGTGGGTATTTGATGCAGATTGCATATGAGCACCATGGTGAGGGTGTTGCTGGTGTTGCTGGTGTTGCTGGTAGAAGTAGGCAGACATTGTGTGAGAAGCCAGCACTCGAAATCGAGAAGATGAGAGAAGATAAGTAGAAAGTTACAAAAAAGAAAAATATAGAAAATATAGGAAAGATCGATGGGATTGAAAGAGGAAAGGAGGATTAATGAGAATGAGAGTGTGTGGGAAGAGGCGAAGGGAAAAAGAGGGGAGGGGTGTGTTATGGGGACGATGGTATGGTTACTGTTATTACCATATATTACCATTTAAGGGAGTTGATTGGGTGTTCGATATGGATAATTACAGTTACGTACTGTCAGCTATGAAAAGGCACTTACATCGACGCACCAACCAGACGAAAGCGCTAACAAAGTGGCAATAGCCTCACAACCAATGATAACTCGCAGATCCTCTGAAAATGGACCTTCAACGGCCCACCAAAATACTAAGTGAAAAACGTGACGTCGTCGACAATTAGAACGTTACCCGATCAGGAAGATCTCTTAGTGATGACCTACATACCAACCTTGGAAGGGCATCAGGAGAACTCTCGGTAGGATTGCCCTAGGACAATGAGAATTGTCACATAGTGCCTCCATTTTATTTTACTAGATCCGCCATTGCCGAAATTGCCGACTTTTATAATATACAAATGATGCATCATCAACTGAAAATGCAGTGAAGCTGTCCGGAAGACTGAAACCCCATACATAGCGTTCTTCATAGGGGCTGGGGTAAGCTGAAATTTTTCTCAGCCCTTCGGGTCCCCTTAGCTGCAGGCTGCGCAGGACATGGCTTTTGCCCAGGTACGGAGCACATTCCCCTCCATTCCCCCTATAGGGTGCCCGAATCGGCAGTGGCTGATCTTGCTTTGATCGGCCCCCCCGTACGAATTCCCCAATCCTTCGACACGCAGCGCAAAAATTCGAGAAGTAAAAACCTTGTTGGTCTCGAGACACACCCACAGCACTAGCTGCAGATGAACCCGCCTATTATTGGCAGGGGACCTTGAGATCCGACCTTATCAACTCCCACCCTTCCAAATCGGAGTTCATCAATGCGGAATCCGGACTAGGGCGAGGGCCTTAGGCGCCGACTCACTTTTTCGCTGAGTAGCATTGCCTACCCGTGACTCACTGCATATCCATGCGACCGAATAAAAATAAACTGTGAGTTCCCACTATTCAACGTGTGGTATATTTTAGGTCTGGGAGCTATTTCCGTATATTTAATTTATTTTGGTCCTTTGTCCCTGATTGGGATACGCCCTGGACCTGGGAAATGCTCTCTCGGTGCCTACTGGAACGTAACCCTGTTACATGATGTGCCGAGCTTCCATCTTCCACCAGTGATAACTTCCATTCTATTACACGGTGCCGAAAAGGATCAAGCCCAAACTCTACTAGAGACAACGTACCACCGTATGCTCCCCAGTTTTCGGCTTCACCGCCCCTTTGGCCATTTGGAACAGAATCTCACGAGGCGTAGTGGCACGCACCTGCCGAGATCGGATATATCACATATTGTGTAAACGTTGCCCCGAAGCTTGGATTATGCAGCAGCTGATCTATCCAGCGTCTATGCACGGTGCATGATTTGGTGTCTGCGTGAGATCGCGGGGTCCGAATGCGAGAAATATGTAATTCAGCGAGGGGCTACCTAAGTATTATCCTGCGATCCGATCCCCAGATACACAGCGCAAGGGACTTGTAAACACGAGCTTCAACTATTCTAATCGCCCCGGTTGAATTGCAAATATGTGATATTTACTACATCGTGGCAAATGTTTCTGTGCTCCGAGTCGGAAGGTGGTTTCAGACTTTGGGCGATATTGAAATCGCGATTTGTGGAGTTGAGGCCATCCTTCCAAGGTTGTTGCACAACATGACAGCATACAGCAACAAACAGATAAGTCTAGATTCCCATTCTTTAAACATTATTTTGGTTGAGTTTATCTTTATTCAAGTTGAATACTTCTTACCTACACACATCATATGTATGTAGAGTAGTGCCTCTGATAAGATGGGATTCAACTGTCGAAGGTAAAGTGCATGTCTCCAAGGTTATACCTAAACAGTAGTATTTCTATACATGTACTCACTGTGGCAAGTTAATCTCTTTATGCAGAGTTTAATGAAAGCTAGCAGCTGATATTTGGAATGCAGGCCTTCGAAGGGCCCTCATATTCTGCATGGCCGGCAGTGTCGAAGTAGCAGTGTCCGACTTCTTCTCAGTTCAACCTCGACAAAGTAGCACGATGTAAGACAATGTAGGACAACCAGTTCAAATACTCTATAGTAGGCAGATATAAAAGACTCAATTATGTCTCTGATTGTCTGTTGCTCAACCCTTCTAAAGTGGGTTACCCATTTCCTTGCATCCCTCCAGTTCTCTTATCTTTCATACAAGCTTGTTGCCGGAACACCATGGCGGCGCAATCTTCGGAAAATGCCCAAATCCCCGAGAAATCACAAAGCAATGTACTAGTCGTGGGTGCAGGCCCAGTTGGGCTTGCTATCGCCCTGAGACTTGCGCTAGCTGGTATCGTGGTCGATGTGGTAGAGAAGGAGTCAAAGCTAGGCGAGGAACCTCGTGCTGTGGCTTATTACGCGAGCGCACTGATTGCCTTGGATAAGATGGGGGTGATACCGGATATGGAGAAGGCAGGGTTTGTTTCTGAGGGGTTTTGTTGGCGTAAGCCAATCCGTGCCGATGGCCAGGGAGGCTTCGCGATGGGTGACGTGATCGCTTGTTTGCCTATTCCTCGAGATATGAAAGAGTCCCATGGTGTTGGTGGGATCTTGTATCTACCGCAGCCAGAGCTGACCAAACTGTTATTCGAGAAGGCAGCCGCAACTGGCTTGGTCACTGTGCATTTTGAAGAAACCCTCATCAGAATTGACCAAAATGCGTTAGGTGTCAGAGCCACGACCAGGAGAGGTGATACAGAGACAGCATTCCAAACATCCTATCTGGTGGGTGCTGATGGCGGCCAGTCGGCTACCAGGAGGCTGTTGGGTATTCCTCTAAAAGGACACAGCTGGCCAGAGAAACTAATGTCCATCGATTTTCTATTCGAGGATCCAGATCTCGACGCCAAGTTCCCAAGTCAGTTCATTGTACACCCGATATCCTGGGGCATTGTCACTCCGTTAAAACCCGTCGAGGCTGGAAAGCGGACCCTATACCGGTGTGCTGTTAGCTTGGACCCAGAAGACCAGACCCCAGTTGATGAAATGAATTCAACAGCTCATGTCATTTCACTTCTGGAGAAAATGCTTCCTGGCCCTAGGCCAATCAACGCAGAAGTAATCAAGTCTTCTCTCTATCGAATCCACCAATTGTGTGCTTCTACTTTCAGAAGGGGAAGATGTGTGCTCGCGGGAGATGCAGCTCATCTTAACAATGTTAGTTCTTTACCCCATTTATGATATGCCTTTGATACTCACTCCATCACTACTAGCCCATGGGTGGTATGGGACTTTCAACAGGCCTGATTGACTCCGAAGCCCTATGCGATATCCTCGAGATGATTATTCTTGAAGGGAAGTCGTCTGACCTGCTTGATATATATGCGAACGAGAGAGCAAAAGCATTTCAGATGTTTGTTGACCCTCAAAGTACGCAGAATAAACTTCGAGTCCAAAGTGACCCTGAATTAGCCCACGAAAATTGGTTGCTCCGGCAGCTGAATAGCACATCTCCCAAGTTTTTGGAAGAGTTCGGGTTGCCATTTTTCCAACAGTGGAGGGTGGATATGAAGGAAGTAGTCTCACGGATATCGTAGTGTTCTTTTGCTGTTCCCAAATCTATCCATTGCCACACATCGCAACGCTTGTCTTCAGCCCAAAGGCTGAATCCTGCTATAACTATTACCGTCGATAACTTTTTGACTTGGGAGCTTATTACCAGTCATACCTTGCTAGGTAGATGGACAGTAAGAAGTGTGCACAAAAAGAAGGGGATAGGAAACTGGTCAAAACTAGATCAGACATGCGTGGATCAGCTGCCTATCTGGAATGTTAAGAGACCGATATACGAAGGATATTTAAGTACAAGATGGGGGAACGGCATCACTTGTCCAAGTTCTTGCTCTTCACCATCCTCCCAAGCAACTCTTTGCAGTTCTTCTCGCTATATTGCTCCCAGACCTCGTACAACGAGACCAACTCTTGAGTACATTCGATGACAGCTTTGATATCGACTTCGCTTTCCGCAAGCCAGCCGACAAGCTTCTGAATTTTAGGAGGAGGGCTGGATCCAGTTTTGTCCGATAAAGCAGCCAGCATCTGCATGCCGCCCCCATCTCTCATAGAGCCTGCCAAAGCCGATTGTCCGGTTCCAGGGTAGGTGGATGGGTGGGCAGGCTTGAATACAACAGCGACGATGATTGCCATGATCGCAATGACATGAGGTGGGTGTAGAAGTGGTAGGTCTGTCAGATAATGATCGTTGATAACAGACCAGGCGAGAGCGATTTCATCCGAGGTGAGTGATAGTTCGGCTTGAAGTTCGGACAAAGTCCGATAAGGATGATGCACGATGAGTTGTGAGCTCAGTTCAGATATTAAGGCAAACTCGCATTCTCCGAGCTTTGCCACATCCGGGGTAATAAATTCTGTGAATAATTAATGTCTGGTTTGTTTATGGCTTTATATACGGATACATACCTGGCCACAGACCGCGTGCTTCGCCGACCACAAAGCGGATATGCTGCGGACACTCTTCCATTTTACAGGCGAGATAGAAGGCTGTGGTGAGCACAAGGTATGGGCTTGTCTGTCGAATCTCATTCTTGGTATAGAATCTCTTGAGATACACCTGTGCTGTTGCAATGGCCTGCTGTCTGGTGGACATGCGTTTGCCGAGCTTGATAAGCTCTTAGGATTTGAATTAGCCTAAAGTTAAAATCAAGACAATGGTCATATTGACAAAACCTACGCTGGTTAAAGTAGATATTCAGTAGCCGTTGATCAGGCAGCGGGAACTGCGAATGGGCAACTTTATCCTTCTCCCGTAATCCTTCACGGATATCTGCTAACTTCTCTCTGGAGAATAGCCAGTGTCGACGCTGGGTTGATGCCCAGTAGTTGGCTGCCATATTGAAAGTTCAATGTTTGATGATGCAGCTCATAATCCGACAGCCGAAGACATGGTCCGAAGTCCGGGGAGCTGTATAGCTGACCCCGCAGGTCACGTATTAAAATGAAATGAGGTGCAAAACCAACCCAATGGAAAAATAAAACAAAACAAAACAAAACAATATAATATAATAATAAAAGAATCAACTCATCTAATATGAGGTCAGGTTGCAATCCCAAAAAGGGATAGTAGGGCTTGGCCCTGGTCCCGTGCGAGATAATCCGATGGCGTCAAAAGCCCTTCGAAGGTTGGGTCAATGGCTGGGCGCCTATTAATCAGTTTATCCATTCATATTCACCTGGGCATAACTTTTACCTCACGTCATCCTTTTATGTCCCCCTCGATCTTCTTCCCCTCAACTGCTAGGGGTCTTGGATTTTCAAACCCCTTATAACAACATCCAGAGAAAATAATGGTTGCTCGGTAACAATTTACATCATGGCATCCGAAGAGTCCAAAGATGAACGCGACAAACGAGTCGCTAAACTCTGGGAAACCTTGGACACTCGACGAGAAGGCTACATCGACCTAACTGGGTTAAAGAAGGGGTTAAAGAAAATCGATCATCGTGAGTTTGACCAGGTTCCTTGCTATATATCTGCGCGCTTGCCTAATCTCTTCCTAGCTTTAAAAAATGCAGACGATATGGTACTCAATGTCGTGCGGGAGGTGGACACGAATGGCGACGGACGTATCGACCAAGCTGGTAAGCCCACGAGAGCCACCTATACACCACTCGCGGAAGGCCCTGGCCAATATTTGGTCCAATCCTAATCACCACCAGAATTCCGAGCATTTCTCAACCACACCGAGAACGGACTATGGCAGATGTTCCAGAGCATCGACCGAGATCAAAACGGAGAAATTGACAAGACGGAATTGCGGAATGCCTTTTCACGTTCCGGAGTCACGGTCTCGAACGCCAAGTTGGACCGGTTTTTCGCCGAGGTCGACAAAAACAATGACGGGGTGATCTCTTACACAGAGTGGAGGTATATGCATTCTCACCGGTCAATTGAAGGCTGAATAGTCTGGGCTGACCTATGATTTTTTTTAAGGGATTTCCTTCTATTCCTCCCACTCCAGTCCCCGACCGACCTACACGCAGTTCTTTCGTACTACACAGCTACGGGCAATCTAAACCCGGAAGGAGATGTCAACATCAATGACCTGCAGGGTTTAGGTACAGACCATCCGTTTCTTTCACCTTACATTCTGGCCATCCAACACTTCTTGTACAACATTTGGTCCCTCCCCGCCTTGGCCTCCCTCCTTCCTTCAGCACACGCGCAAACCAGCCATATCTCAAAGTTGGGACCCGTTCTCGAGCATGATTTTGTCTCGTTGGACGGCGACTTGGAGTTGGAGTGGTTGCCACTTCCCCAGACTACCGCCATGCGGATGTTTTTCCGATATTATGGACGGAAGTTGACCGAGAATACCCCTCAACTAGGCTACTTCCTTGCAGGTGGAATTGCGGGTGCCGTTTCGAGGACGGCCACCGCCCCCCTCGATCGTCTCAAAGTTTATCTCATTGCGCAGACTGGCGTCAAATCAACGGTTCAGGCGGCGAAGGAGGGAGCCCCGTTGGCTGCGGCGGGGAACGCTTCTAGAACATTGTTCGACGCTCTCAAGGAATTATGGCGGGCTGGAGGAATACGAAGTTTGTTCGCAGGTTCGTCGTATTGTCTACCTGGACTTGAAGCGGCAACGACTAACTATAAGTAGGGAACGGCTTGAACGTGGTGAAGGTTATGCCAGAGTCTGCGATCAAGTTTGGTGCCTACGAGGTTTGTACTCTTGATATCCGATTTCGCTACACGAGACGAATGCTGACCCGAGAATAGTCTGCGAAACGAGCGTTTGCGCAGCTCGAAGGACATAACGATCCCAAGCGACTCCTTCCCACTTCACAGTTTTTGTCCGGTGGGTTTGGTGGAATGGTTGCCCAGTAGGTCTTCTGTAATCATTGATGGGAGGGAAATTGGTTCTGACTGTGACTAGATGCTTTGTCTACCCCCTCGATACCCTAAAATTGTGAGTATTCGATTCAAGTGAGTTTTTAGAGCATTGTCGCTTACAATTATCGATAGTCGCATGCAGTGTGAAACCGTGAAAGACGGCCCGAAAGGCAATCAACTCATCGCAGCTACCGCAAAAAAGGTTTGGAGCAAAAATGGCTTCGTCGGCTTCTTCCGAGGACTCCCGCTTGGCCTTGTGGGCATGTTCCCCTACGCCGCAATCGATCTATCGACATTTGAATACCTCAAACGGACACTTCTAGCTAAAAAGGCTCGTGACTGTGGCTGTCATGAGGATGACGTACCCCTCGGCAACTTCGCAACAGGTGCAATTGGTGCTATGAGTGGAGGATTCAGCGCCTCGATTGTCTACCCCCTCAATGTTCTCCGGACTCGACTTCAAACTCAGGGCACGATCATGCACCCGCCTACATACACAGGGATTGGCGAGGTCCTAAGCATCACACTCAAGACTGAGGGACCCCGTGGCCTTTACAAAGGTCTCACACCTAACCTTCTCAAAGTGGCACCGGCCATGTCAATCAGCTACGTGGTCTACGAGAACTCGAAACGCATGCTTGGCCTACGATGATTTGCCGAACGAGCCCTCACTTCCTTGCCTACCCCCGCAGACACCACCCAGCCATTTGCGTGCATTTGCGACCTTCGTCCTGGCACATCCATTCCAGTGCCATCGGGTCGATATTTGCTATTTACTGGCTTGACATTTAAAAGCGTTGCCCCCAAGATACCCACAGAAGCCATTGACAGGCACGGCACACCCCCTCGCTCATGGGTGCATCTCAAATGCACCCCCATTCTCATTTTTGATCTCTTCGCCATATTCCCGGGATATTACACTTGGTTTTTTTTTCTTTTTTTTGCATTCACCTTTGGGTGATGTCAGCAAGGCTTCGCTGCAGCTTTTATTTGCTTTCTATTGCCTATGTTGCGCTCAATTGAGGCAACTGTACTTTTGACCAACCTTTGATACAGGGCACTGCGAAACTCACCATCAAACACATCAGCATGGCAAGGCGTCGATACAATACCACGGGACTTTTGATTTCCATTTTGTTTATTACTACAAAGAAATCTACACGTTTGGATAGTACATACTTCGAAACATTTCTTGAATACCATTCTGACTGCTCTTGAATTGCCCAGTTCGCGAATCGCAAACAGACATAACTAAACCACCCTTTCCTGGACCAGACTCCTATTTAGCCGCATGCACAGCCCTAACCTCCTCATCATGAGGAAGAATATCCGGCACAGGCCCTACAGGAGTAATAGCAAACTGATTAATCTGCTTGTGACTTTTAGTATAATGGTACTTGATATGCTCAAAGTCAGTGGTATCCCGGAAAGCAGGAACATCCCAATACAGCCTGCGCAACCAGCGATGAATAGCCGGGAAGCCAGAGCGGATATCTCTCAGATTGCACTTGAAATGTTGCACATAGACCGGGTCAAACCGAACAATGGTGGTGTAGAGTCTGATATCAGCCTCGGTGATCTCGTCGCCGAAGAAATACAGCTTCGAGGCTGCTTGCTGCTTGGCGAGGTGGGCTTCGACCTTATCTAGCGAGGAGAAGAGCGTTGTGACGGCTTTCCCGTAGGCTTCTTGCGTGGTTGCGAAACCAGATTTGTACACGCCATTATTGATGTCGTTGTAGATCCATTCGTTGTAAGCTTCGATCTCGGCTTGTAGAGCGGTGGGGAAGAGGTCGATTTTCTTGTATTGCTCTGGGAGGATATCGTCGAATTCATGGTAAAGCATGCGGATGATTTCGGAGCTCTGGTTTTGTAAGGATTTGGAATTGGAAATGGCTTTCTTTTGGGAAGATTATTTCATACCTCGTTGCTTACGATCAGCTGGGTCTTCTTGTCGAAGAGAACCGGGACAGTGAACCGGCCCGTGTAGTCCGGATCATTCGAGAAGTAGATCTGTCGGAGGTGCGTAAATTCCGGGTGTAGAGGATCAGGAATGGTGTTCTCCCCTGGCAGTTTCTCATCGGGAGTAACAAATCGCCAGCCTAAGAGATGAGTTAGAACAATGCAAACTCCCCACGGTTTATGAAATAGGTCCGACCTTCTGCTCCAAGATGCCAATGTACCGAAGAGAAAGAGATGAAGTCCTCGAGGCCCTTGAGCTTCCGGGTAATCAAAGTCCGGTGAGCTAGTAGATACGTAATTAGTCAAAGGTCAAGTTTCGACTCAATTGGAAGCTTTTTCATACCCCAAGGACAGGCATAAGAGACATAGAGGTGATACCGGCCCTTCTCTGGAGGGAATTGGGCGCCGGTCTCTCTAGATATCCAGTTCCGGAAGACGGATTGCTGACGCTTGAATTCGCCGGACTTGTCGCCGGGTTTCACCCAATCGGTGATACTCATGGAATTTGCGACCTTGAACTATAAGTCAGCATATTCATTCGAGCTATTTTAGCCGACTTGTTTTGTGTTTCTTACAGCCATATTGCGGGAGTAGATGATTGGTAATGTGGGCAACACAAAGCTCTGGTAACCTGCACGAAGAGGCACTGCGCGGAGAATTGGACGTGAAAGATGCTGCAATGGTTGAGATCTCAGCGAAGTAAAGAACATAAGTGGCAGACAAAGCGGAATTCACACTTGTATATATAGGAAAGAATAAATGTCGCCTTTCCGGGGGGTCATGACGTCCATGGGCATGACCAAATGCTGAGTCAGGTCTGCTTATCGGAAGATCGCTCAGCTTTGACAAAGTGATCTAGATGGTCTTGGCAAAGCCCATGATTTGATATTAATTTGTACGCAGGTGGCTTACATTGGTAATCTGCACATATCTGTACCTGTGGAGAGTCTGTGAAGGGTGGAATAATCATGGAATCTAGCTACTGTACTAGCAATATGTAGCCAACAGGCGTTCCGTAGATTCTAATCGTCTCATTTTGCGAGCTTGACCATGACATAGGGAACCTCGACATCCTCTTCTGTTTGGTCCTCGGCTGTGACCTCGAAGATGATATTCTTCTGGTGCTCGGGGACTGGCTTCTTGCTGACGTGCTCCACAAGCTTGCTCATACTGCAAGGTACAATATTAGTAATTTGACACACGCATGGGGCCATGAAAGAGATACTCACGGTAGAGGAAGGCGATCCTTGACCTTCGACGGGGGATAAAAGCTTGCATACAACAAGCTGACTCCAGAGCTGACCATGGTGATGTCCAAGCCCTTCTCGGCGAAGAAGTCGAGGAACTCTTGAAGGGGAATGTCTTCTACCTCGAATCGGTCCCAGAGCCTGTCAATTGTGACCTCGCCTTGCTTGCCTTGATACTGGCCCTTTTCGCTACTGATCGGCTCACTGAAGCTAAATAGCGGAAGCGCCAAATTAACGAAGCCGTTCTTGTATTGCTCGATGTCGTCCTTGCCGTCAACAACCTTGTACAGTTCGAGGGCAACAAGACCGGTGGCTAGGGCAGTAGTGGTGGCAATCGCCGGGATGATCTTTCCGGCGATAAATTTGGTCTTGTGTCGATCGGCCTGAGCAATCTCGTAGTTGTCTGCACGGAGGTTGCTGGCCGCGGTGATGAAGTCGATGTGGTAGTTGGTATCATCATCCTTCTCAAACTCAACTGGCTGCAAGCGGAAACCAGCAAGAGACTTTGGCGAGGGAAGAGATGCCACCAATTTCTGGATTTCCTCCTCATCAGTAGACGAACCGGCTGGCTGGGCATTCGGATCAGGGTCGTTTTCATTGGCCTGAATCTTGACATTCGAGCTCGGGGTGAACTCGGGAACGATCATGTCATCGACTACCCTTCGGTAATAGTCCTTGTCCGCACCGGGGTTCTTGATCCCGTAGTTGAACGCATGGAGGTTAGCACCAGCGACAACGAATCCAAGATGAGTTGGATTAGTGCTATCGAACTTCAAGGGTGTAGGGGCACGCTTAGGACCAGACCAGAATAGTTGACCGGATGATGTCTTGGAGTCTCGGGGGAAGTTGTAGAGAAGCTGCTGGATCGCGTTGTTGTACTGCGCTTCAAATTGTTGGCGAGCCCACACAATACAATCGTCGAAAGTTAGAGGCTTTTCAGTGACCAAGAAGTCACGCAGGTGCTCCAAGGTTTGCTTCTCATTACCCGCCTGCTTTAGGGTCTGCTGAATGTAGTCGGATTGCGAGAGGTACATGTTGACTGATTCAGGTGGACCAACGAAGTAGGTTTGGAAGACATCCCGTGCCCATGCAATGGTGTGCTCAATGCGATTCGGGAAACTCTTCAGGGTACACATAGGGAATGACTTCTCGGGGGGATCCTGAGAGCTGGAGTAGGACTCCGTGATGAAAGGAAGGACGACCTGAGTGTTACACTTGGTGCCCAGGGTGCCACTCTCCAGCAATGGCTTGCGGAAGAAGACACAGCGGCGATCAACATATGTCCGTGCGTCGACGTTGTCCAAAGCGTTTGTCACACCGTCGAGGCCGTTCCAGAAATCCTCATTGAAGATGTGTTCAGTGTCGGCACCGACGCGATCACGGAGAGTGACAATCTTATCTTTCAATTCTGGGTTCATTGCTTGCGCGGCCGCAGACGCGCATTCACTCTTGAGTCTGCCAACGTCCTTAGAACGGAAGAGGAATTGGCGGTTAAGATTGCTCTTCTCGATCTGATCCATATCGGTGACGTAAAGTTTTCCTTTGGGACCAGTACCTAGACCCATCATGGCCCAGTTCTTCAGCGTCTCACAACCGATAGCACCAGAACCGACTAAGAATTGACTGACATTGGCAAGTTTGTCTTGGTATTCCTTGCCAAACACCGCAATTTGACCGTCGTAGCGGGTACCAAGAGGCTTGCAGCTCTCTTCGGATCGAGTGACTGATGAAGGCAAGGACTCCAAAGAGTCAAAGTACAGCCACTGATGCACAGGACTGAACTTGCCGGAGACAGCCTTCAGAACTTCCTGGGCGGCGATGCCACCAAAGAAAGCTGCTAACGGATTCAGATCACCGCGGGCCTGGTAGCTCAGTTCTTTGATTATCTTCTCATCCAGGTCAACTTTTTCTTCACCGGCCGCAGCAAGATCGTTAGAAATCTTCAGAACCTCCTGGGCATCGCTATCATTGTGGGGACGAGGCAGCTGGCCATCATGAGTCTCCGCAAACTTATGAAGAGCCTGGATACCAATATGCAATTGTTGTGGCCGGTCAAACTTGGCAAAGTCGGACAGGAGAACCTCCGGGTTTTTAAGTTGATCCTCCAGTGGCTGGAAATCAATGAACTTCGGCATCTTGACTTGAGTGAATAGACCACCACCTTGGTAGGATCCTAGACCAGAGACGTCGCCAATAGTGAAAGTATAGGGACCTTTCACAGTGACCTTGCGAGGATCACTGTTGTTTAAGCCATCCATACCCTTGACTTCAGTGAAAGTGACAAAGTCACCATCCTGGAGTCCATGTCTTGTCTCATCGAGCGCCGAGACCAACCCTTCCTCGTCGATATCCGCCACAATTCCACTAGCAGGCTCTTCACCGTTGGGATCACCCACAGTGAAGTTCTTTCCAAAGTCATTGAAGATATAACCAAAGAGACCGAATGTATCTGTAATTGTGAGGTAGATTTTGTTCTTGTGGCAGAAGTCGGCAATCACCAGTTGCTCCTTCAAAGGCGTCTGTGTGAGAACCACTGCCTGGTAGCGCTTTAGTTGTTCGAGATCACCCACGAGGCTCTCGCCCTCGTGGAGTGTAACGGGAACGTAGGAGTTCAACTCGGCGACTCTAGGGGCTGTAACCTCAGCACGGGGCTTGCCGACGTCCTCTGGCTGAATGAAAAACTGCGAAGAAAGATCCGAGATAGCGACTGGGGCGGGGTCGTATAGGGTGAGGGATTTAACACCGGCGAGGGCAATGTTCTTGGCTATAGAGATAATTAGATGCTGGGATGAAAGCAAGGTCTGGTTAATAGTTGAGCCACATACCGATTTCCACGCCCAAGCCCTTGAGACCCACAATCAGAACATTGGAAGAGCCCATTCGCTTCATGGCCTCGTGACCAAGAACGTATCTCCAAGGTGTCAGTACATATCGGAATTTGAATGTCATAGAGGGATGCGGGGGGCTTACAGCTGCCGACTATACAATGATTCGTCGATATCCCCATGTTTGATCGCTTCGATGGTTTCTTGGGGGTTCTCGACCTGCATCTTGACGTCCTTTGGTGAAACATATTAGTGGCAAATCTTATCTCTAAGATCAAGACTAGCCATACCGTCATGGTTCTTTTCTCTGGCCGAGCTCCGACGTCGTCTTCAGAGGCTCTGCGCTTTCCGGGCTTAGCCGCGTCTCGAACAGGAATGTTTGAAGGAATGATGAAAGTCAGGAGGTGAAAGCCTTGCGATAGAGCAAGTCTTTCAATAGTGATGATAAATCAAGTTGCAACGCCTAGCGTACCAGGTACCTAGCTCAACGAGCACGGAGAAGAGTAGCAATCCGAACGCAATCGACGGATAATAGAGGATTATAGAAGAGAAGGAAAATGGAACGCCACTTTGTGAGGTGGGAGGTGCAAATAAGTAAAGGACAAGTGACAAGTCAGTACAAAGTAGGAGAGAGTCAAGAGAGGGACACCGACGTAAGAGGGGGGACAGCTAAGAGATGACTAACGGGCGGTGAGAGGGCGATTGGTCTTTAGCCCCGCCATACTTCAATAGGAGCTATTGTGCTCGAGCCATAGAAGCGTCTGTTAAGAGTTGGGAGCTGTGACACATCTGGATAAGATCGGGGTCGAATCTGGAGAATGACAACCAGCCCTGTCTTCTCCGATTGGTTCTGAAGCCTGCCTATTCCATACGCCACGTTTGACGCGTCTCGGCATCAACGCGAAGCTTGGCACCGTCAAAACGTCATATGTGTCGCTTTGAATTCGTGGGGCGCGGTCTATTATACTGGCAGCGCAAGAACTGTCCAGCGGAGAGAAGACAGTTCTCTAGGTGAGTCTTTCTGCATATACGCCTCGCCTGTGATGAGCTCGTAATTGATATGGACCGATAGGGAACTCTCGTCAGAATGCTCCATGAGATCCTACTCTCCCTCTCCGGCCAGCCATCCCCCCTCTTCAGTACCCAAAAAGGGGAAAATGCTGTCACTCAAGATGATTTTCCCCTTTCACCTCCGGAGAAAGCCCTCCTCGCCTCCGTTGCCCATCTGAGTCGGCTCCACGCGCAGCTGCGGAAATATGCCTCCGATATATCCTCCGCCAGCCCATCTGTCGTATGCCGCTCCGTCTCTACAGCTATTGTTGCAACACATCTGGGTGAATTCCAGAAGAAGATCCTGGAGGTTGAGAGGGCAATCCTTGCCGAGGACAGTGGATATGTCGGAGGCTATGGTATTGTCCCATTGTCGACTATCGTGGGAGAGTTTGCACCATGGACGCGGCGCATGGAGTGGCTTTGGGCTGTTATCCGGTTCATTCAACCCGAAAGTAAAAGCACAGAACTCTCGCATGGTTCCACGGGGGCAGCGCTCATAGATCATCTGCGGAACGAAGCTCAAACAGGATATCTTGATATCAAGGAGATGGCCCTACAATTGGCGGCAGCGGCTGAGACAGCATGGATGAAACAGCTTTCGATGTGGTTGCTTTATGGAAATCTTCCTATCTATGGAAAGGAAGACTTTTTCATCCAGGAGGATACTGAAAAAGAGGATGACGAGGCACAATTCAGCATAAACGTCCAATTGCTCCCAAATTTCGTCACGGCACAAACAGCAGGCTCAATACTATTCATTGGCAAGTCCCTCAATCATATTCGGGCGAAACGGAAAACTTCAATAGCAGGAACCTCTACTGCACCGGTGACGTTATATCGGGAGCACATCGAGCAACTTGCGGGCCTGAAATCACCAATTTCGCCTTCAAAATTGACTTCCGCCATTGACTCCATTCGCCTTTCCCTTTCTCAATCGACCTTGTCTAAATTGCTACCCCTCCCGAAAATCCTGGAAATTCTTACTTTGCTTCACAATTTCCTTTTACTAGGACGAGGGGAGTTTGCGGTAGCTCTTGTAGCACATGCAGATTCTCGCATTGAGGAAAGCCGACGCCGAGGACCATCAGCGACCCTTCCACTGGGAAAGCTTGATGTTCTTCCCATCAAAGAAGGTGATGTCACAGCTGCGCTAGCAGAAGCATGGGCAGAGCTTTTCTCGCTACAAAAGGAGGAGGACCCAGCCGACGAAGAGCTTGAACTTGCCCGGGACCTTCTTTGTCTGTCCGTCAGTGGCCGCAAAAGTGGGCGACCGATGATCCCTGCCCAAACTACCATTTCAGTGTCCAAAATCTCAAAAGTCTCATTTGAAGACCTGCTCTTCCCCACACCCACAAACCTTACCGCACATATCCGAGCCCCTCTGGACCTATTTATCTCGAGCTCCGATATTGTCATATATTCTAAGATCCATTCTTATCTCCTGGGAATACGGCGGGCTCAGATTCGGCTTGGAGATCTCTGGAAACGAACTCCGTTGCGGCGAAACCACCCTACACCATGGGGACCACCCAGAAGCAATAGTATCTTTGGCCAAGCTAAGCTGCAGGCAAGGAGAGATAGAGATAATGCTCGTGTTCGCCAAATGCGTCATATCTGGGCCACAGGAAGTGCATGTCTCTTTACGCTTTCCGAGATTGGTAGCTTTTTCCAAGGGGACGTCGTCAATGAGTCATGGCAGCACCTTCGCCAATGGATTGAAGGATGCTCTTCGTCCGCAGCATCAGCCCCTGGATCCCGACCCGGAACCGCGTCCTCTTCTAAATCACATCATAGTTCCAAGACAGTAACTCCCGACCGGAGGCCTGTCAGAGACTTCCCCGAGTCTGGCCAGCAGACCATGGGACGGCATGATCCCGAGGCTCTCACGGTTGCGCACCGGCGGCACTTGTCATCTCTGGTGCAATCCCTCTTTTTGACTGAACTACCCTTCACAAACACCATGAGAGGACTTCTCACAAATATAGACCGCTTCGTCGCCCTTGTGATCCGGTTGGAAACTATCCAACGCAACATGGATCTGGAAACAGATGAAGGCGTGGAAGACGCCTTGGTAGATTATGCCCATGAAGAGCGCGAGGTATGGGAAGAGCTACGCGCCACTCGAAACGATGTCGAGGCAGGTATTAAGAATCTCGTTGGGAGCCTGCGGGACATCGACGATAATCGCTCGGGAGAAGGCCAAGGACCCGTGGAACTAGCAACGGACTTCGGTCGGATGTGGCCTGGTTCCCGCCAAGCTGACAGCACGAGCTCCGGCTTCGACCATTACGTGCCCCATAAATCAGCGGGGGTGGACCGTCTGCTCATGAAACTAGATTTCGGCAGCCTTCGCAGCGGCTTCGGACCCGAGGCAAATGCAGGTTTTGCGGGTATACCATAATGACTGAAGTGGCCCATGGGCCCTAGTTGGTCCTTTATTCTTATTGTCTTCATTTACAAGCACCTTCTGAGCGAGGAATTGGCGTTTTATTTCATGGGTACGGCGTGGTTGGGACAGCTGACAGGAGTCTGGATATAGCATGGATCCTTTTTTCCCTTTCAGTTTATTGCACTTTTGTTTGTGGCGGTCTTAACAAAAGCTATTTCCCGAGAAATCGAATTCGCTTCATTCATTGCTGCGAGATGGGGTCATGTGTCGTCTGTCGGGATTTTCATTTGAAGACCAGCCGCGGAGAGAAGGAATGTGTACACCGTGTCCCCGCAGATCGCGTTGCTTATTTGTTTATGAACAGAAATGTCACATATCCCTTATCTGTACGAAGTACTCCACAAGGGACAGGTGACCCGGATTTAGTGCGTACGCCGTCCCACAGGGTGTTCGAGATCACCTTCGATCCTTTGATAGCCCCTGCCTACTCCGTAGTGGGAATGGGATTGGAAACACGTGTACAATGTAGGGCTTGCGGGACAGGCCCATCATGACTGGCAAAGAGGGTCCCCTACAGCGAGTTCGGGTTCCTTAACCCGACGAAAAGGAATATGGAGCAGACTCGGCTTACATATCATGTGTACATACGTTGTACTTCGTATTGGCACTTGCCTTCCAACGCCTCTAGTTCCCGGTTATAGAGACAGCTTGGTAGAAAGAATGCGCTCAAGTCCCTTGCCAATTACCATAGTGGGTGTAAAAGAAAGACTGAAGGATCTTATTCAGGGCGAAGTATTCGAGAGAGTAGTTGTACAAGCGTCCCTTGGGCATGGGAGTCGGTGTAAGACGTGAGAAAGGGTTACCGGATTAGGAAATCCCGGTCTTGAATGTATGAGATTTCATTAAGCTCATGTGGTCCATTCCCCCCATCCTAAAAATAAAATGAAATATAAAAATTAGACCCAGGACTGGACAATCTGCGTGCCCATGGGGTTTGAGTGGATTCAGGGTGGAACTAGGAGGGTCTGGGGGGTTCCCAAGGGACCCGGGACGCCGAGAAAGGAGAAGACGAGATATTGCATTGACTTGTGATTACGCACAAATTTTCTGTGGAACCTGGAGCTTTTGGACGTCTCGGAATCTTCATGGAATAATATCAAGAAAATAGCAAATGCATTATGCTTCCAACTAGCCGTTGATGCCGAGTGTCTCATTGGGGCCGGCATTCCGCATCTGCACGGGAGCTTTAGCTTCGCGGGATCTTCTGATATTTTCCCTCGCCCCCTCGAACCGGAACAAAACCGGGGATCGGCATGGGAAAAGCAACCGGATTCTGAGCCAATCGCGCTCACAGGCTACCAATTGCGATGGACAATCGTGCATACTGCCGCCGGGTGGGCCATTCCATCGAAGCTCCCATCGAAGTCTTACCCTCTTCAGCCGAAGGTCACGATCTTCCTTCCTAGATAGTAGCGTCACCCCTTTCCCCAGTATTCCCATCTCCATAGCTAATCAGAGCCTCAGTGGCAAGCTTGGGCCTTACCGTGGATGATCTCGGTCAATCGAAGTGCCTGGGTCCGTTGGAGTAATGGTGAAAGCAATTATCCACCGGGTCACGCGCAACTGGAATTAATTTTTTTCTGTCAATCTTTATGCAAGATCTTATTGTCCTCGGCAGGCTCTCCAAGGAAGTACCGTCTCAGCTCTCTAGACATATAAATCTATCATCCCGATGCCATAGATTCAATACCGTGAATTCTTTAGTTGCATCACTCCTTGTTATTTCTTGTTTCAGGGCTGTCGGCATTAATACTACCCCTTCTTCCTTCTGAATAACTCCCACTCTATAGTTATACCCCGATCCCGCCCTTGGCCATGTCTTTCATTCCCCGAGTATGGGCTCCCGCTCGTACACGGCTAGCTGGAGTTGCCGTCGCTGTTCCTAGCTCTCGCTTTTCCTCATCAACTCGGTTGTACTCGACCTCGAAGAGTTCTTTCAGCCCTCAAGATATCCACAATGTAACTCACAGCCCGGACCACATCCAATCAAAGATGCCGTTGAAAGAGCTTTTGCGCAACAGCCACCGTTTCAGCGAGTTTGATCTTGAGGGCCGAGTATATGCCATCACCGGCGGTGGACGAGGACTGGGACTATCAATGGCGGAAGCATTGGTCGAGGCCGGGGCAAAAGGTACCTACACCCTCATTTCCCTTCGGATTGTCGAAATTAACGAATGCTAACACAATATCATATAACCAGTGTACTGTCTAGACCGCCTCGAATCCCCACATCCAGACTTCCTCGTTGCTAAGAAAAGGGCCGAGGACGACTATGGCAGCAGTCTGGAGTACATCCGCATCGACGTACGCAACAACACCGAAGTCAACAACGCATTTGCAGCCATCGCAGCCCAGGGAGAGCGATTGGACGGTCTGGTCGCCGCAGCCGGAATCAACTACCTCCAAAGCGCACTAGAGCACTCCCAGCAGGCTTTAGACGACGTGATGTCGATTAATTATAATGGAGTGTTCAACTCGGCCACCGCCGCCGCCCGTCAGATGTTCAAATACCAACAGCAGGGCTCGATCCTACTAGTAGCCAGCATGAGCGGCCTCATTGCCAACAAAGGCATGACCTCCCCCGTGTACAACTCGTCTAAGGCGGCAGTTATCCAGCTAGGCCGTTCTCTCGCTATGGAATGGGGTCGCCATGGCATTCGTGTCAACAGTCTGTGCCCCGGCCATATCATCACCCCGATGGTGGACGAGGTATTCAAGCAGAATCCCGCTGCCAGGGCTACTTGGGAAGCGGAGAACATGCTGGGTCGCTTGGCGCTGCCCGAGGAATTCCGCGGTACGGCTCTTTTCTGTCTTTCTGATGCGAGCAGCTTCATGACGGGAAGCACACTGCTCATCGATGGAGGACACACTGCTTGGTAGGCGGCGTTCTCCACTGGCGAAACCTTTGCATGAAAGTCAACTTTGAATGAAAGATATAAGTATATCTGGCGAAAAAAAATTCGAAGAAGGTTACTGGCGTTGGCGGCGAATTTTGTACAATAAGTGCATCCACCATCAGATAATACACCATACGCATCATCTCGGTCTTAGCCTTGCACACTCGATTGCAAATGTAGCTGGAGTTGTCCTTAGTTTCAGATTTCCAAGATCCAATCGTCAAACTTCCTTTCGAGGTAGCTACTCTCATAGTGCCGTGGATGTTCCCAGAATCTGCATAGCACAGTCTATATATATATCAAAGCATTTTCCTATACACTATCATTTATCCTCGAGTTACTACCGTCCACAAAGCACAGCAAGTCACATTCTTAACTCAAATTTTAGCTGATATTCTTGAACGTTGGCTGCTTTATCGTCTGGAACTCTTCCAGCGATGGAGAATAACAGGCCACTGAGATTAAACTTTCTTATTACAAGATCAAGACCGGAATGTGGTTCAACTGGGTACATTATTTCATACCGAAAGGGTTAGCTACATACTCTGTGAGATAAGTAAAGGTTTGCGACTTTCGCTTCGGGTGCTGGACCCTATGCCCGCACAATGGCAGTTTGAATATTACAAGTTTTAAAACTTCATATCTATTTAAGACCAGAAGAATTCCCTCTAGCCCTTTCCCGATAGTCCTTCACTACCATTCCAGATTTTCCAAACTATCCTGTTATTTCCATCTATTAGATAGCCAGGGAGTTTTCCCAACATCAACCATCCGAGTAAATTGATATCTCCCTTTCTAGGCACTGTTCTTCTGAGGGATTAATATAGATCTATAGATACATATAGAGTTCTTATTTAGGAGGTCGACATAAGACTAAGTATGCATTATGC
The DNA here is from genome assembly GCA_911456345.1 of Penicillium egyptiacum. NCBI lineage: Eukaryota > Fungi > Ascomycota > Eurotiomycetes > Eurotiales > Aspergillaceae > Penicillium > Penicillium egyptiacum. The sequence continues at coordinate 1,101,124 of CAJVRC010000882.1, forward strand.
TATAGTGTTAGCAATTATTCGGCAAAAAGAGGGAATGTGGAAAAATTCCCAAAGATGCTACAAGAATGCAAAGCTCTTCTACATATTCCCCATGCTTTGAGTCACTAATTCAGATTTCTACTCCGATCTGATCTGTGGATGTGGATGTATACGGCTGTACGTCGTATCCTGGAGAAGGCGGTCATTGGTTTTTCTGCCTGAAATTCCCTTCACGATTGTAAACCCAAAGAGATCAAAAAACCCAACTATTCTACATGTGTACATAGATACTGTCTGTACAAGAATATAGAGGAAATGCGATAGAATTCCGTCATACTGCATAATATCCTAGGTAAGCTATTTGTTGGACATACTATCCCAATATATCCTGTTTGATGCCCCTCCTTTTGCCCCGTTTGCATTTCATATCTTCTCTGAAGGCCATCCCAACCCTCTATTTTACCCTCTCGTCCCTTGTGCAGTGCTTTCCCTTGCTCTCCTATCTCAGCTTACCCTGTTCATCGTGTTCGTGTGCCTCTAGTCTCGATTCTAACAGTCTATATTCAGCCTTCTAGGCGAACCACCGAAATATTGAGAAGATTATGGATCGCCATGTCGTGCTGGATTGGTGAGTAGCTTTTCAGCTCGTGGAGTCAGCTCATTTATACTAATTATTAAACAAAGGTACAATAACCTAGACTCTCGAGTCGTTGACCTCGTCGGTGACTTTGTTGGTGACGAGCTTTTCATAATCGAAGGAGATTCGCTTCTACTCCAATGCTTTTCCAACGAGAAACTTGATTTCAACCCGGGCTTCCAGGTCTTGCATGCGACTTACCTTGCCGAGAAGTTGTTACAAAAGCTTCAACAGCGCAAGTGTTTCTTCGAGGTTGTCTTTTTCGCCGAGAATGCCTCGTTATGCATTCCCAAAGGAGTCCCCAGGGACCTCCACGCAAGGTACCTCCTTGCTCGAGAGGCAATCATACAGCATCTTGTCTCTGTTCGGGTCCAACCATCGCGATTCTTCCAGGCTCTGAGGTTTGATAGCTTCCAGTCTGATGAGTTCAAAGCTCATCTGATAAATTCGGGGTCCTATTTGTTCATGTGTCATGACGGTGCTTCTTCGGAGAAGAGCAAGGATGATACTGCTAGTGATAGTGATATCGACAGCAGCGATTCTGAAAGTGAGTCTGACTCGAGTGACCTCGAAGATAGTGAACAGGAAGGTTCTTTTGTCGATAAGCGAGGCGAGATCTCAAGATTTAAGCTCCGCGCGATGATCTACTGGTTTGTTATCCACGGATACAACCTTGCTCTCCTGAATAGTCTCGAGTTCCGTGACACAAAGGTAGGTCTTTTCAACCGCGGAAAACTAGACTCTGTACTCACAATACACGCAGGTCATGGCAATGGTGATTGAAAGCTCTATCAGAACGAATCCCTTATCGACTGGCCCTGAAACAGACGATCCCAATCAATTGTGGGATTCCCTCTGCCAATTAGAGATTGAAGACAGCCAAGACCAAGCGGAGGACCCGCTGGAATACGACTGCGTCAACAACGAATTGTCAACCCAGGCTCAAACGGACAAGTTTCTTGAACACTCACTTCTTGAGAAGCCTGAGCTGTCGCAACGCCAATGTCTTGTGGTTGCTACGCTCAGCTCTATGCTTTTGGGCGGCGTGGCGGACAACCTCGAAAACAAGATTGGAGCACAGGCTATGCTTTTGCACATTGTACTTTTGCAGAACACCCAACTGTCGGATCGATCAATCCAAACTCCTGCACCCAAAAACTTGAAGTTTTTCAACGAATTTGTGAAAACGGCCAAGGCTTTGCTCAGCTCGAAGCCTTGGGAGAAAGCAATGAGCGACCATAACCTACCTTGCGATCTGTCTGACCTCGTGGATGGAACCTTGTTTTTCGAAATCCAGCGAACGGTCGAGGAACTGGGGATCGGAGCAGTAATCTCATCGGTGACAAAATCCGCGTTCAACACTCTTGCGCGTCTGGTGGACCGCATTTGTGGCACAACACTGCAATATGAAGCGATTGGGGGACCGGGGGCTGCCTCTGAAGATACCACTCACGGAAGTATCTCCAAGCCTCATCACGGCTTTGAACAGGTGCTTCCATTTAGCAATGCAGTCTTTGATAAACTTCTGAAGCCTGTTCATGTTGCAGTTGATGCGTCTGCCTATGCGAAGAGTGATTCCCAAGTTTCCAAGGAGTTCAAAGAAGATAGCCACTGGCATAACTCCAACCCCCTTGATCAAAAGAAAGTCATCCTAACCCCCCAAGAGGTTGAGCGAAACCACAAACGAAACCAGCGTTTTATGGCCGAGATGAGAGACTATGCTGCAAGTCTCTCTGGATCACAGCCGGAGCCGATTGTTGTTGAGTCTTCCAGTACTTCACGCCAGAAGTCTCACCAAAACCCTTCGGCAAGCAGAGATCTTGGAAAGCACTCGTCGATCTCGAAATCAGACAAGAAAACTCACTCCAAATCTGGTAAACCATCCACCAAAGAGATGGCCGCAGCTTTCGTCCACCAAAAAGCAATGGAAGTCACCCAAAAACAGAGACAGAAGTGGAAAAACATGTATAATGACGAATTCGCTCTCATCGCTGATCTCGTGACTCGTTTTACAAAGCTCAACGGATACTTGACTAGTCTGCCCAAAGACAGTCGACAGGTTCTGGAACCTGAAATCCTGACTTGTATGATGGATACATTGCTACGGCTTATTTTTGCCGAACGCACGAATTTGCAGACCAAAAAACACATGTTGATTGTAACACGCATTTGGGAGATCGTCACTTGTCTGGTGAAATTCAAGCAAGGCATCTCGTCCGATATTGTCGCATACGTCTCAACAGTTTGTCAGATACTTGGTTTGCCAGCTGCTCAGCTTCGTGCCGACATTGAACAGAAGCTATCTTTCCCGTCGTTCAAGATCCCCAAAGCAGCACCCAGCATGAGTATCGAGATGAGTCCAGTTGAATTCCAGCTTCTACATGGTGGGCCTTTCATGGAGCGCAGCATAGACTCGTTGCCCGACTCCCGGACACCTGATTTTGCGCCGGATCGCTGGCAGCGTGAAGTGTTGGACCAGATCGATGCAAAGAAGAGCGCATTCATTGTGGCCCCAACGAGTGCAGGAAAAACATTCATTTCGTAAGTCGCAATATGTCTTGATTTAGAATCATGCTAACATTCGTCAGTTTCTATGCGATGAGACAGATCTTGAAAGAAGATAACGATGGAATTCTTGTTTATGTTGCCCCCACGAAGGCTCTTGTCAATCAGATCGCAGCTGAGGTGCAAGCCCGGTTCTCTAAATCATTCCCAGCCAAAACCAGTGGAAAGTCGGTCTGGGCCATCCACACGAGAGACTATCGCATCAATAATCCTCAGGGATGCCAAATTCTCATCACGGTTCCCCAGATTCTTCAGATTATGCTGCTTAATCCCGCGCACGCCACTGCATGGACTCCCCGCTTGAGGCGTATCATCTTTGATGAGATTCATTGCATCGGCCAGGCCGACGATGGTGTCGTTTGGGAACAACTGCTTCTGATGTCCCCATGCCCAATTATAGCCCTCTCGGCTACCGTCGGAAACCCCCAGGAATTCTACAACTGGCTAGATTTTGCCCAGAGAACCAATGGATTTGACCTCAAGATGATCCAGCACCAGCATCGTTATTCGGATTTGCGAAAGTACGTGTACCAACCTCATGGTGACTTCTCGTTCAAAGGGTTCTCCAATACTCCTAGCTTGGCCCGTTTGGGCCTCGATGGAGCAGATGATATGACGTTCGTGCATCCTGTCACCAGCCTGCTGGACCGCACCAGATCGATACCAGATGATCTTGACTTTGAGCCACGTGACTGCTTCACCTTGTGGAAAGCAATGAACGGTCTTCAGACAAAGCAATTCCCTGTTGATCCATCTCTGGATCCGTCCATCTTTTTCTCCAATATTGTCATCCAGAAAGTGCATATCATAAAATGGCAGAGACAACTGAAAACGTTGCTAGGAGAGTGGATGAAAGACCGGGAATCTCCATTTGAGACACTGTTGCTCAATCTTGAGCACCCAACAGGGCTTGTAATCCAAGAAGAGAAGGACTTGTCGAAACAGGTATCTCGGATGAATGGCCTATCTGACACACTAAGCGGTAACCTGCTCGGTACAACCCTCCCTTTGATCTCTTCGCTACACGCTCAGAATGCTCTCCCTGCGCTATTCTTCAATTACGACCGCGGTAGATGCGAAGACATATGCCAAGAGCTGTTGACACAGCTACAAAATGCTGAGACAAAATGGAAAGAAGAGAGTCCGGTATGGAAATCCAAGATTGCCAAATGGGAAGTATGGAAGACATCCAAGATGTCAGCAAAGAAGAAGCTTGAAAAGGCTACCAAGAAGAAAACAAGTGGAAACGCCGACGAGGAGCCAACTTCCAAGGCAGAGCAAGCCAAAGAATCAGCATCTACTGATTTTGGCTGGCTCGATCTCTTTGACCCGAAGAGGCCTGTGGATGGATTCCATTTGGCTGATTTCAAGAAAGTCCCTGCTTCTGAGTTCCTTGTCTATGCCAAGCAGCTGCAGTGGCGCTCGGTGCCTCAGTGGTTGATAGATGCCCTGGAGCGAGGAATCGGTGTCCACCATGCTGGTATGAATCGCAAGTACCGTCAAGTCTGTGAGATCCTCTTTAGGAAAGGCTTTTTGCGTGTCGTGATTGCAACTGGCACTTTGGCCTTGGGTATCAACATGCCTTGTAAGACTGTCGTCTTTTCGGGCGATTCCATTTTCTTGACAGCCCTGAATTTCCGACAAGCCGCCGGAAGAGCAGGACGACGTGGATTTGACGTTCTGGGAAATGTCGTATTCCAGCAGGTTCCACCTTCCAAGATACAACGACTGATGAGCTCAAGGCTCCCAAGTCTCAATGGACATTTCCCAATTACAACAAGTTTGGTTCTACGGCTGTTCATCTTGTTACATGGCTCAAAGGAAGCTCCATCTGCCGTGAAATCAATCAACTCGATACTTTCAAGTTCTCGCATCCACCTCGGTGGCCCTGAGATGAAACAAACGGTGCTCCACCATCTCCGATTCTCTATCGAATACCTCCGACGGAACAATCTTCTTAGCGGTACAGGTATGGCATTGAATTTTGCGGGCTGTATCTCTCATCTGTACTACACAGAGAATTCTAGTTTTGCTTTCCATGCCCTACTGAATTCGGGATACCTCCAAAATCTCTGCCAGGATATAGAGACGAAGCCAAAAAAGACTGTTCGTACTCTGATGCTTGTCATGGCCCACCTTTTCGGGCGCATTCCCCTGCGAGCGTCCACCTTGGAATGGTTCCAAAACGAAAAGAAGCCTTCCTCGATCGTGGCTCTCCCACCTTTACCGAGAAAAGCAGCCTCCGCCCTACGTGCTCACAACAGACAGGTCCTGGACATTTACACTGGCTATGTCTCCACTTTTGTCAAGCAGCATATCAAGGAACCTGACTGTTTGCTACCATTCAGTGGGATGAAGTGCGGCGGGGAAAGTTCCTCCGGGAAACTCGGTTTCTCGCAGTTCGATCACATCTCCCCATCCATTGTCTCCCCATTCTTCGCCCTTTCAGGAAACGGAGACCAATGCGACACGGTCTTTGAACTCAGTCAGATGGTTCGCAGTGGCGTTTGGATTGAGGATTCCGTCATTCCATATGTGGCTATTGACCCTAACGAGAACGCGGTCCCTCTCAATGCATATCTGTATGACTTCTTCAAACACGGAAATGTTTCTCAGTTGGAGACTGCAAACCGCATCCGCCGCGGGGATATCTGGTTCGTGCTGAACGACTTCTCGTTGACTCTGGCCACCATCAAGACTAGCATTGAGGGTTTCCTCAGGCCTGGAGGAAATATTGGTGCAGACATGCTCGACGTTGCCGGCGGAGGTGACGACTACGAGAATCTCGTAGACGACAAGGCGGTTGATCAAATTGAGGCTGAAAATGCTGGGAAGATGGGCGTGAAACCGGACAACAAGCAGGCGATGCCTGCTGCCCCCGTCTCCACCCCTCGTTCCCGAGCGAAGAAGGTTGTGGTGGATAGCTGGGAGGATGAGATGGATGACGAAGATGATGAAACTGAAGATGAAGTCATCAATGCTTCCAAGGATGCGGCCAACGGGCTCGGCTCCAAGACTACGCAAGAGAAACCAGTGGACAATTCTCACAGATCCATGGTCTGGGTTGCCAAGGCCTTCAACGAACTGCACAGCGAGTTCGATAGCAAGTTCAGGGCTATGTGGGCTTAAGAATGGGTTGTGAGGGATGAGACACTAAATCGAGATACTAAATTGAAAATTATCTCAAGTGAGAGATTTCTAAAGTAAGAGATATCTGAGAGTACTAAAGCCCGTCCCTTACGATGTCAATTCCAGTAGAGTATTATGCGCTCGCATCACTGACGAGTCGCACATGAAGACCCTTCAAATTCTTAGCCACAGCCATGGTCAAGGTTTACACTGCTAGGTTAAGGATAAAGCATTGAACTCACGCCTTACTTCGCCAATTGCACTTTTTGAAGATACTGATCGCGAGCACCCCGCTACAACGGCTCCCAGTTATCCTAGCAGTATTAGTTTTCAAGAGTGGCTTGAGCGACAGAGTGATTCTCGTCCTGTTCTCGACTGTTCTCTGCCACAACTTCTTCGCAGCAAAATCATATTCTCGCTTTTCTACATCTAGTTATTCAAGGATCTACGCAGCTCGTGGTTTAACTTCCTGCTCCAACAGATTATTTGGCCCGCTTTTCAGCGAAACAAGGGGGATTCAACGTGGAAAGGGGCAGGACATGCAAGCAAGCATGTGGACCTAGTGCGGAGTGTGGAGTAGCTCAAATAGGAAGACTGCCCATGGGGTAGACCAATCCAGTGACTTACTGTAACAACTTGTAGTAAAGCATTGAAATTTCTCTGAAATGAAATTTCATTGGCTCGGTTTTAGCCGTGAGGTAACGCCCATGCGTGGGTGTGCTAGTGGCAGGCTCGTGCGAGAGGATTGCTCCTTGCAGCGACATCGTAGATCAATATACCATGATCTACGTCGACACTTCGCCCAAGATAGTCCTTGACACACCGCTATCCCATTCTGCGACTCTTCTTAGCCTGAAATGGACTATTGATATCTAAGCTTGAGGGTGGTTCGTCTCGATCTAGGCATGTTTGCTTATTGGCTATGTGAGTAATTGAATTGCACTTGAACAGTCTTCAGAATTTGTATATAACATCCTTGAAAACACCACAGGCAGCAGTACTCACCTATGACGTTCTACCATTTGGTTGACCTGTGGACAATCAAGATTTGGCCCAGCCCCGAAGCAGCGATATACGTCACTATGGAGAACTGATGCAAGATGACCTCGAGGGACCTGATGGTGGTTTGGGTGTAACCTCATACCAGGCTTCTTGAAGAAAGTAAGGAGTATTCGTAGATGTGTTGCGCCCTGCGATCAGATGCATTCGCTTCTTGCTGGAGCTGGATGTCGGAGAGTCGTTGTGCGTTTGGATTGCTATATAAACGAGGCAATCTATCCTCAAAACTTGACTATTCTTTAATAACATTATTCAGCATCAATCACAATTATCTTAATACCCCCAAGCAACCACTTTCAATATGCTTTTCCTCAAGGCCCTCGGGTTTCTTCCCTTCGTAGCCATGGCTTTGGCCGGCTCTTCCAAGTTTGCCGACACATGTCAAGACATTGATGGGGAAAGTAAGACTCTGCGAGCACAGTGCCGGGAGAGGGAGAATGGCCAACTCAAATGGAGCACCCTTGACCTGAACCGGTGCATTAAGAACAACAAGGGCAATCTGAAGGTAAGAGATCAATCCAAAGCACTCGAGCTTGACAATGCTAACGTACCTGTAGTGCGGAAAGAAGTAGGTCCCTCTAGCAAATGTTATTGTCAAAGTCGAAGAAAAGAGAGTCTAACAAAAACAGTGGCAATTACTCCGGCTCTTGCATCAACTGCACCCTTCGTGGAACCGCTGAGTTTTCCTGCCAGTGCCGTAACGCCGACGACGATCACAAATATGTTGCTACCACCCTCGATCTAAGTAAGTCAATCCTTGCTGGAAATGCCCATGTTAGTTACTTAATGGAAAACATTAACTAACACGTTGGGTTAGACAAATGCATCAGCAACGACCACGGCGAGCTTCGTTGCTAGATTAGCAATGTAGGAATCAATATACGAGGGAATTGAAATGAGTATTACTGCTTGACTGGAAATTGATTTCGTATTTAAGAATTATGAGCCATGCCAGACCTCCCGTCCACATCCTGCCTATTATTTTCCATATCGGAGCTCTGTCGACCTGCCGTAGCCATAGCATTGCGGCTATTTGAATTCGCTGACGCTCCACAATCACTGTCAAGCGTTCGAAACTCGCCTTTCTTTCCCCGCATCGAGTGTAAATGCAGGTTGGATCCAGTAGAAGGATGGGTATGATATTTTGAGGCATCACTTCTGACTTTGCTACGGACGCCTCGCACAAGTGGGTTGAGAAACGGAAGACAGCCACAAATGATGGCCACGTCGAGTTCCAGGCAAGTCCAGATGGATTCTTTGGCGCTTGAGGCTGGATGATGTTAGCCGGGGTCATTGTACGAGCTGGGGATAGAAACGAACCGGCAAGGTCGGTGAGCTGGAATTTACGGAATTCAATCAGGCGCATCAGACTGAAGATGCAGACACTGCGATTTGTCAGAAGGAAACGATATAATATGCCCGGGGGTTTCGCGCACAGTAAACCCAGAGAAAACACCAGAGTTAATCCTAATTTCTGCCGCCTGTTGATCTGTAACCTCCAAAATACAGGAATTGGCAGGCAGAAAATGATAATATCTTCAATCAATGCGATCGAGCCCATAGCCTGGAAGAATTGAACCTGTCCCGACATGCAGTGTCCTTTCAAGTCTTTATTGTAGTAGTATTGCACCGGTGTGCACTGGAAGATATTGGTCAACAGAGCAGCGAGAGCCCATGCGGCGATAAATCCGGCCAGACAGTTGGAAATAACGACGTATGCCCGGATCGAGCTGAATAGTCGTTTAATGAAGAAGACAATTGAGATCTTTACACAGGCCATTGACGGGGCCCAGAACTTCTGTATCATCCATGATCCCTGCGAAATGTCAGATGTTCCCATACTATCAAGGTCATCATAAGCTATAACATACGAATTGAATACGCTCCCGTTCATCCTTGGGGAGGGATGCGATTGGCAGACCGACACCATTGAAGGCGGCTATAACGGTTAGTATATTGTTTTAGTAGAAAGGAATACTCACTATCTACTACAAAAGCTGTGACGCAGTAGGAGATGATCAGACCAGCTCCCATTAGATAATCTTCCAGCAGAAACCCCACCGCCTTCATCCGCCTGCCGTAGAGACGTAACAGGTAGGTAATTGTAGCCAGAACAGCCCCAACAATAGGCACGATAGTGAGGACATTTTTCCAATACGTATTCACCTTTCTTTCCATATTGAAGAGATGGGAAAGATAGAAAAGCCGGAAAAAAAAAGGAAAAAAAAGAAAATTTCCCATTCTCCGAGATCTGAGACGCTTAGACGAACAGGGGGATCGACATTTCTATGTAACCGGGTTGAGGTCATCACTTAAACTATAGCTTTCACTCATTGGACCATCCAATTTCTCGGGTGGAATAATACGGGCAATTTCATCTCCAAGAGATTCAAAGTTTACCGGAATTGCTTCTTTAAGCTTGACTAATATAATTCTCCGCCAATTATATAGACCATGTAGATATTTCGGTGATCTTTTACCCTAACGGGCAAAAATTCGTCGAAACTGAGACACACACTGGTTCATGCGTAACCTTTCTAGCGCATCCTAGTGTGTCTCAGTTGTAATTCGACTTCTATTTCTGCCCTGTTTATACTTTTCTCTTCGTGTTCTTCATCCTTTGCAATGATGTTGGCCAAGTCATCCGGTCTGGTCGTATTGGCCCTACTAAGCTCGACTGCTGCAAAGGATTGCACTTTGAATGACTTCAACGCAACAGTTGGAGGCCGCGTCCGGAATCTCACTCCTTTCTCCTTGCCCTGCTTCTCCAGCTACAATGGGAACCCGGTGGCTCGTGACGATGCTGCCTGCGCCGCTATCCAGGAGAACTACTCGGATCCATGGCTGCGAACAAATTCTCCTAATGGCTACATGAACAATCAGGATGAGATGTGGGCATCCGATCCTAGTGATCAGTGCCTCCTCGACAGCAGCAATCCGATGGATCCCCTGGCGTTTGTGAATACCACCTGTCGTCAGGGCAATCTACCCTCTCACTATCTTGACGTGCAGAGCGAAAAGGATGTCATTGAAGCTTTCAAGTTCTCCAACTGCTCTGGCAAGAAGCTCGTCATCAAAAATAGTGGCCATGATTACCTCACCCGCAGCAGTGGCCGTGACACGCTATCACTTTGGACGCGAAACCTGCGATCTATGCACTACAGTGCAGACTTCGCTCCCTCCGGCTCGAAAAACACCGCTCTCAGATATAAAGCTATCACCGTCGGCGCCGGAGTCAACTTCGACGAGGCGTACGAACTTGCACAGAAAAACAACGTAACCATTCTCGGCGGCTACTCATCTACCGTCGGTGTCTCAGGCGGCTGGATACAAAACGGCGGCCATTCCATCTTGAGCCCCGTGTACGGTCTCGGCGTTGACCGCGTCCTCGAGTTCAAGATTGTTACCCCAGACGGTGTCTACCGCACCGCCAACGAATTCCAGAACCCCGATCTCTTCTGGGCCCTCCGCGGTGGCGGCGGTGGAACATTTGGTGTTGTCCTCGAAAGCACTCACCGTGTCGAGCCTGCCATCCGCTTCGTCGCTGCAAACATTAACTTCCCCGCCAACTCCACCAACGTTCTTCCATTCATGGAGGTTGTCGTCAACAACACCCTGAAATGGGGACAGGAAGGATGGGGTGGCCACATCACTGGTAACACCCTCGTCAACGTCTCTCCTTTCCTCTCCATCAAACAAGCCGAGGTTTCTCTGGCAAGCGTGATCGCCTATGCCAAAGCAAACGGCGGTTCCGCCACCATCGAAGAGTTCACTTCTTGGTACCCCTTTTACGAGAAATACGTCAAGACCAGCTCCGTCGCTGTCGGTGTCACTCGCTTCCCCGGAAGCCGACTGATCCCCCGCTCCATCTTCAAGACCGTTGAGGGCCGCAAGAACCTCATGGATTACTTCGCAACCATCCAATCACTGGGACAGACACCTTACATCCCCGTCGTCGGACCTGTGTTGTACAACTACACCGAAGGATCCACCAGTGCTTCTCCCGCCTGGCGTGAAGCTATCTGGGAGTTAGGATCTGGTGCCTCCTGGGCATGGAACGCCACCCTTCCCACCCGGAAACAGAAGATCCAGTCCATTCAGGACATGACCGCCGTTATTGAGGGCATTACCCCTGGCAGTGGCGCGTACAGCAACGAGGCCAACCCGTTCACAACTAATTGGGTCGAGGCGTGGTGGGGTGATAACTATGAGAAGTTGGTGAGCATCAAGAACAAATATGATCCCAAGGGTTTGTTGAGTTGCTGGAAGTGTGTTGGCTGGAAGGACTCGCAGGTCGCCGATTCGTCCTTCGCTGCGCTTCTTTGATTCCACGAAATGTGAACAATACACCGTTCGGTATACACATGTACATATCATATAGACTTTACATATACACCATATACAGACCATGCGCGACTATGCAATGCGTGCCTTACCACGTTTCTTACTTTTAGCTCTTTGTAATTTATCTTTTACTCTTCCACCTCCCCTCGTCCCCTAGAGGGATTCTATCTGTGCTTGTCAGCCTCGTCTACCGCATTAAAGACGGATTATAGGGCAATAATGCGGCAGAGTAGCAAAAGATGGAGTCTGGGAGTCCTTTGGTCCTGATCTAGACCATCACCATTCGTTCGGTGGTTTTACTATTCTGCACCATCCTTCCTTCCAGCACAGATGCTGCCTTCGTTGCTGTCTGGGCTCTGGTAGATTTTCGAGCTGACTCCCGCACGCTAACAGCCCGGCGAAGCCTCTTACTTGACCGAGCAAGAGAAGAACGACATTGTCTTTACCTCTGTTTTCCGGCCCTTGGAAGAACCTCAAGCAATCATTATTGTATCAACTATATAATATATAGAAGCCTTCTATCCCCAGTAGAATGCTCCAAATCATCCCTCCTACCACCACCCATAAGCACATCCCGCTCTTCACCCTGATCAACAGGACCAGCCTCTTGAATAGTGTAGGTCGTTTCTGCAGCCGCCCGATTCATCCTCTGCAGAAGAATCCGCAGCCCCACAGCTAAGACCGCAACAATAACCATGAAAAACGAGCAAGTAGCCATGCCTCGAATATACCACGGTCCGTCAGTCTCGGGATACAGTCTCGTCCCGAGCAGGGGCCCACACTGTCCGATGATATTGAGAATGGCAATGCTCGCGCCCTTACCTTCCTTTTCGACACGGTTATCCATTGACCATGTGATGATGAGGGTGATGGCGGAAAAGAACCCAGCCGTGGCGGGGTAGACGCAGATGTAGCGGATGAATGTGTGAAGCCATGGTGGCAAGCGTGAGTGGAAATGACCTGTTGTCGCGATCGCTAAGTAAGCGAGTGATGAGATCAGGGCGTGGGCTATCAAATATGGGCTTCGGGAGCGGCTGCGGTCTGACGCGTATGCGGTGAGGAGGACTACAACGAAAGCGACAAGATAGGGAGGTGCTGAGAGGGCTTGGGCTTGTAAGGAGGAATATCCCATGCTGCAATAAATGTAAGTTGGCTGTCGAGATTATAAATGGATGCTGGTGCGGGGCGTACTCTTTAATGATAGTGGGCAAAAAGACAGGCATTGAGCTGAAAGCAACGTTGCAACTGAAGAACATGAACTGTATTAGTAAACGTGTTAGAGCCGAACATTTGCACAATTCTCAGTGGAGCTAACACTCACGGCAGCCATATAAGCCTTGGGATCCGCTGCAGTCTTCAGGATTTCTCGCCAGTTAAATCGACTTCCATATGATTGCTGGTAGTCGGCTTTTCTGTCCTCGAGACGCTGTTGGGCTACCACCCTTTGTCGGCGACTCAGGAATCGAGCCCGACCAGGGGAGTCCGGAATGAGGAACCAAGAAAATATCGAAACAATTACACTTGGAAACCCTTCCACTAGGAAAAGAGTTCGCCACGGTGAGATCGGGCCGTCACTGCTGAACCTGACAATCAAGTAGGCCAGACTGCTAGCGAAAGATGTCGCGAGTGGCGCCGCTGAGATAAACAATCCGTTACGGAAAGCCAGCTCATGTCTGCGATAGAACAAAGACAGGTAAAACGGGACACCTGGGCCAAAAGCCGCCTCGGTGATTCCAAGCAATGCCCGGAGAATGACCAGGCCCCAAAAAGAAGTAGCTAGACACTGGAATGATGCGACGAGTCCCCATCCACATACACACAGAGATATATAGATATGTGGGGGAACAACACGGTACATCAGCGTCATCCATTCGAAGAGAATGTAAGTAATGTAAAAAGCAGTAAGTAGCCATTCATATTGTGAAGATGAAAGTTGTAGATCGTCTTTGAGTCCTGCTATCTTTGCATTTCCAATGTCTGGTTAAACGGTCAGTACATGCTTGCAATCACAGGGGGAACATTCCGCTGTGCGAAATAATCAAACATACTCGAGCGATCCAAGAAGGAGAGTAAGTAGAGGAAGGCCAGGAACGGGACGAGCCTCCGGTCAAATCTCCTTACTACCTCGCTCTCCTCCTCTGGTGTGTATCTGGGGCCTAGACCACCGCACGGCATCTTACCCTCAAGCTCCTCGCTGGTGTTATAGATGCCGTCGTTCTCGAAATCGGATAGAGGGCCGGCGACGTCTTGATGGTCATGAAAGTTGGTCTGCAGTCGCAATGGGCCTATGGGTGATTTTGCGGGTCCTGGCACTGGATTGTCTTCGTCTGAGCCATACGAAATGGGAGTGAATCGTGGGTTTGAGGATGTGCTGGAGCTAGTGGAAGGCGCATTATTGCCCATGGCGGAGGGATGAAGGTCTGCCATTTCTCAGGAGATACACGTTTTCGGATGGTTCTAGGAGCCTGATCGATGAGGTAGTCTCTCCATTAGGGCGGAACTTATCTCTCCTCTGAGATGAAAGAAAACGACAAGATCCCCTCAATTCGCGGGATCGGGTGACCGATGTTGATCACCTGGGCGTGGATCTCCAGGCCTTCTGGGGCGGATTATGTCATATGCGCACGTGGGTTTGTAACTAATTGGCGCTAAGATGAGAGTGGCTTAGCGCTGAGCTTAGTTCTTTTGGCGATGGGCTGGGATTTATACTTCAATAACTGTCGACTGCTCTACAAGTACGAGGATGCTTGCTTGTGAATTTGAGTTGATGTTTCGATTTGAAGCTGATTCTTAAAGTACATCCAGGTTTGTACTTTTCCTGAGCAGTAGCGAAGAAAAGGCTACCCTCATAAATTCAGAACGTGTCCTTCGACCGAGAGCTCAGATCCGACAGTGAGCTTAAGGACGGTAGGAGTCCAAGTGCCGACTATCCCATCCAGTTCTTCTGTTGACATGGCTATGGTCCCATCCACCCTTGTGGCTGTGGTCCCATGTGATGGTGTCAGGGACATATCGGTCTCGACGGTTGTATCCTCCACGCTGGTCTCTGTAGTATCCGTGGGGTCGGTAGGGGCTGAGGCTTGGGCTGCCCCTTGAGTCGCTGTCCATATGCTCAAACTTGCGCTTACGGCCACCGGCAAGTTGGTTTGCATGTGTCTGGCTGACCTGAATGATGTCCTCGATTTCGGGAATCAGATCGTGGTCTTTGTCGACTGACTTCAGGTATCGCAGAAGGTTCTCAGCCGTGTCACGGAGGAATCGGACGCTGTTGGTTCGCTGACGGTGGCTCTCCGTGAGTTCAAGGATGTAGTAGTCGGCCTTGGCCTTCTGGTACACCTGGATGAGCTTGTCGACATGGTGTGACTTGGTCTGTGGCGACTTGCTAGTCTCGGCGTCTTCGGTGGAGCCTTCCATGTTATCGGTTGCAACGATCGGAATCTCAGAAATGGGGCCTGGTAGGTTATGTTAATAAAAGTAAATTTCATCAAGACGCAGCGACAGACCATTGTCCAGGATGCGCTGGGCAGCAAAGTGGGCAGCAATGACAGAGTTGTTCTCCTCCAAGTGACAGTTCTTAGTCCCCAGATACTCGGCCAGGTAAAATTCAAGCAGACCGTAGTGTTGCATCGTGTGTCCCTCATCATAGAGACGAAGGAGAACACGGTCATAGATCGTGACCTGGCCATCATCGTAGGACTGCGAGCGGTGGCGAATAGACTTGACCTGGCGCCTCAGTCCATGGAAGAGTGCTCGAGCATGCTCACGGTTGCCAACAAGCTCTTTGAGGAGCTCGCTTGGATTCATCACCACACTCCACTTGAGGTACAAGCTGTCCTCCTTACCACGCAGTCCACGCGACATTACACGCTTGGTATCTATAGAACCATTCCACATTGTGAGCATAATAAGACAATGATATTTGAGTGGATATGGGTAGGCTCAAGGATGGAAGCAACCTACCGCGCTGTTTTGGATGAGAAAAAGGCGGCATTACGGCAGTTGAATGACGATAGCCGGGCGCAGTGTTGACAAAATGGCTGGAGGGAAGAGAGAAGAAGAAGAAGGAAGAAGTTCTCAGATCTGATCAAATACAACAAGGGCAAGGAAACAGATAGATGGCCAGCCTGTGAGTGACTCGGCCAATAGGGATCGTTTGCTAACTATAGCGAGGGGCGCATCGTCTTCAACGCATGACGTGGAGTCAGGAGTTATCAGATAAGGGGTTCATCTGGGAGGACATAGATTAAGCACTAAACTTAAAACGTAGGGAATGTCTATGGCGTGGGTACAATATGATAATGTGTAGGGATCATCAGTGACATTTATCGAGTCTCAGGTCCTATCGTATGGGTATGAATGCAGGGTATGAACGATAAAGTATCCATCCAGAACTCAGTTCCTCTCCTTCCAGAGCTTTTCGACTTGATCGACCAGGGCTGAGGGCTTACTGCCTTCTCCATTCTGGGCGCAGTTTTTCCATTCGTCGCTATCGCGAATGCACCAAACAGCATCATCGAGACGCACCGTGCAACTAATCTTAACGCCGAGTTGTTCGCTTTTCGTGGCGCTTTCACGCAGCAGCGCAATTCCACTGAGTGGTGGTTCGCCGTCGTTGCCGTCGTTGGGGTCATCATTCTGCTGGCTCGCACATTTGTTTAAGGCGTCAAAGTCAATCCCGTGCTCCATTGCACAGTGATGTACGAATTCGCGGTCTGGAATCCGGGCATAGTCATTGATTAGACAATTCGCGAATCCTAGCGACCGGATAATAGGGGTCTTGGGGTACTGAGATGGAAGAGATGCTTCGTCCGCAGTGGGAGGGAAAGGAAGGTTGGCCGCACAGAGCATGAGCATATCACCGATGCATTCACCTGGGCCATGCTTGCACTCTATCTCTTCAGAATCTTTAGAGACACTATTGATAGTATTAGTCAAATGTTTAGGATGGAGGCTGGTACAGAATAGTACCAGTCCTGTTCCGCATCTGATTCAATGCTCACCTAGCAATAAATGATAGCTTGAAGTCCACCTTATCACTGATCTTTTCCATGGCTGGTAGAACCAGTTTTTGCAAGCAAGCCTGGGCATCTGGGCATTTGCTCATAATGTGAGCCTCTAGCGGTATCTTAGTCTGCTCAAGTGTTTGATGTGCATCAGAAGCAAAGCGTCCCAGCTGCAAGTAGTTGTCATACTCTTCTTGAACCTCAGCTTGATAGCTCTCTGTCTGTGGAGCTATACCAGTACATCGCGGGGAAGACGGCGTTAGAAGCAAAAGGTAGCCGATAAAGAGCAACGCAATAACACCGATTCGACACAAATAGGTGGCTGTGGTAGGACGGCCACGGCGATCAGAGTTGTTTGCCTGTTCAAGAGTATTCCCATCTCCTTCCTTAGAGTGGATCGGTAGTTTCTCCATGATGGAGTGAAACCAGAAGTGAGGTTGTTTCGATAAGATCATGTGGAGAGTCCGGGCGGAGCTCGCCCTGAAGGGCTGCCAAGACCATTACATAAGATCTTCCCCGGAGTACGATCTTGTCTCCTAAACGCTTAAATGTGTGTCTGTAATCACCAAGGCCACCCGTACTCCATATCCGTGCACACCCGTGGACAATTCATCTGATTAGGCTGGGCTCCGACTTCGGAGGCGATTTGGACAACATCGTAGCTTAGATTTGAAATAGCCCCAAGTCTAGAATCGCTGGGCTTTGTCGGGTATGGTGGACGGACAGACCGTGCGTAATGGCTTGGGATTGCGTGATTTGAGGCTCGTACATGAAACCTTCGTTGATCAATTCTACAACATACGATAGAATCATGCTAAACACGAGAACCATAAGGCTATTTGCCGATACGCAGACCACTCATTATGGGCAGGCAACCCCAAGGTGAGGTGGTTTGGACTGACTCTAATAAGACCTGACAGCCTGATGTGGCGGGTGAAGGTGAACAATCGAGACCATGCGAAGAGATTCATTCCCTTTGATCAAAAGCTCGCGAGATGCGCCTGCATCTGAATATGGGTACGCCCAGCCTGATCACCACGAATGCCACCAGTAGTATATCCCACTTAGGCGAGCCTCGTATTGAACGAATAACGACGTTGAAACAGGATACTTTGGCGATACTTTTGGTGCATTTCTCCTGAATCCTCCCATGTTCCTCGTAGAGATGTATATTAGTATCCAACAGCTTGGAACTCATGCTTTCAACCGTCTAAGCTCGTCTAGTTCTGAGACTGCCAAGAATGAATGGGCTTGGCTTCTCCGGGATAATCTCTCCTTAAGGGTAGGGAAGGAGGTTTAGCCGGATATAATGACTTGAAGTAGGGTTACATAGACTTTGCAAGTCGATTTTAGGAAGATGTCAACGAGGGGAGAATCCAAGTAGAGTTTTCTCAATCCAATAGAAGTCAAGTGCCGGGATACTCAACTTGTCCCGAACAGCGTCGCATCGCCTCGTGCCTTCCGATGGTCGCATCTCATCGTTTATATATATTATTTCTTATAACTTCCATTATCATTTGTCTACCTAAGTAATCTCTGAACTTCTATCTGATCATCACATCTAATAGAAATCATTTCCCTCCATTTCTGACTTCCGACTCTTCTCCGATTCTTCTCCGACTGTTCTTCCGACCACTGCAATACTTAGTTTGAAGATATAAAGGTACCTATGAACAAATTCCATATGTTCGTTCGTCTTCTTATGTTTACTCTTCTGCTTTTCCTCCTGTCTTAAAGCAGGGAGCTTTGTACTTCCATTCTTCATCAACTCCCTCAGGGCCATCTAGGGATATTTCTTGAGCCCAAAGATACCCAATCCCCCCCATATATAGTTGTCCTATCCCCCCGAATCGCTCAGAAATATTATTTTCTCGATCAGCGCAATCGGTGCATACCAAAATTCCAGGGTATGTACGGGATAAGATATAGATGGGGATTCCCCCTTCTGGCATGATCGTCGTGTTTTCTCTTTTTCCCCCGCAGCCCGAACGACCTGCAGACCGCGTCACCGAAATGTTCCCTTCCCTTTATTGCAACCTCGCTAACACAACAAGACTAGCTCTCGGGGCATTGGATTAGCTCCCTCGGTAGCTTGTCTCCACAATTCAAGGATTTTAAGGATATGCTGCCCTGTCTCGATTCCTAAACATTCCAGACCCTACACGTCACTATTGGCATAGCTGTGTCAGCTCATTTATCTGGTATTTTTAGCCTGGCATAGGGGTCTTTTTCTTTATTTTTTGGAATATATATCTTCCATATTCCATCATGACCTCGGTCAACTCAGAATCATCCAAGAAGGATGAGGACGAGCGCGAAATCATGCACGACGATTTGATTGAAGATGAGGAACATGAGGATGACAGTTCGGAACTAAACGCCATTCAACAAGAATATCTGGCGCACCATCAACAATTGGAAGAATTCTTATCACCAATATCCCTGGATGAGGCTGTGCTGTACAAACTGGCCCGGCGCTTTTCCACCACATACCGCAACCTTGCCCTGACATCGGACCAGCAGTTTTTGCCAACTCCAGTGACTCAGCTTCCCACTGGTCGGGAAACCGGTCGCTATCTAGCCATTGATGTAGGAGGTAGCAACCTTCGAGTCGCTTTTATCGAGTTACTAGGAGAAGCCGTGGATTCCGATGTTCGACCTACAGATGCCACGGAGAGGTCACGGGACACCATCCGGAAAGCTCAGCGCCAGCGGGTGAAGCGGACGCTGGAACGAGCTTGGCCTATTCAAGAGCATTTGAAGATGGATAAGGCTGAGGATCTCTTTTCTTGGATCGGTGATTGCATTGCGGAGGTGGTAGCGGAGAGTCTGTCATCGGATGCCACTAAGAAGGATATCCCTGCCGAATTAGATATGGGAATCACATTCAGTTTCCCTATCATGTGAGTTTTTTTCTCCTCTTTGCTTTTGTTGCTGGTATCCTCGGGTTGTCGGGTTCCCGTTTGGTGAATTTTGTACTAATTAATCCCAGGCAAGAATCATTGGCAGAAGCCACATTAATGCCCATGGGGAAAGGCTTCGCTATCTCATCAAATCTCAATCTTGGCAACATCCTTCTGAATGGATATGAAAAGCACACAAGGCGACCCGATGATGAGGACGAACCTTCAAGCAAACGTCGAAAGCTTTTCGCATTACCAAAACTGAAAATCCAAGCCATCACCAACGATACGGTGGCCACGCTAGCTTCCCTTGCATACAAGGTCAAATCTCTACCAAATAGCAGAGTGGCCATGGGTATCATTGTGGGCACTGGCTGTAACGCAACCATACCAATGAAGCTCAGTGCATTGCACGAATCTAAGGCCAAGAGCGTGAACATGATGGAACCCGACGCTGTGGAGACTATTGTCAACACCGAGTGGACTATTTCTGGTGCTGCGCCACCACTCAAGGAGCTCAATGTGACCACAAAATGGGACGTGGAGCTGGACCGGGCCTGTGCACGTCCAGGCTTCCAGCCCTTCGAATACATGACTGGAGGCCGCTACATTGGTGAATTGATTCGCTTGATCCTATTCGACTATCTCACCACAATCGCCGAATTATCGAAACGTTCCCTACCTGCAAACCTCGTCCAAGAATACGCCCTGACAACTACATACATCTCCGATCTTGTCGCCAAAGCCCGATCTGACAACGAACTCGCACAAGCCTTGAACAAATCCCTCCCTCCACCAGAGAGCAGTGACTGGCGCTGGGATGCCCGAGCCGCGGGCGCGTTCCGAAAGATCGCTCGTGCAGTACAGAGACGATCAGCTGGGCTGATAGCCGCTGCGGTTGTCGGACTCCTAGCCTGTGCTCGCGAGATCGAGTTAAAGGAAGACAGCAACAGCAGCTCACCCGAGAATCCCGCTTCACCTCAGAGCAACGGCGATGCCATCACCGAGGTGGCCGGTGCACCGGAAGTTGCGGCTGCAAGCCTCAACACTGCTGCTGTCGCTGCGAGCCACGCGGCCCAGGAACATGTCGTCCCTGTCCTCGATCCTACACCGATAGATTGGCAGTCGGGTCCTGAAGAGCTCGTGGTGGCTTACACTGGAGGTATTATCCAACACTACCCGCAATTCAAGGAGATGTGCCAGCAATACATTGACCGTCTTATCATGCGGACTGGTCCGCAACGAGGTGGGAAGTCGGTTTTCTTACGGGAAGCCTCCGACGGTGGTGTCATTGGCGCTGGTGTTTTGGCTGGCATGGTTGTGCGAAAATGAGCTTTTCTTTGAAACGGTAACAAGCATTGGGTTTGTCTTTGGTCTTTTCTGCTTTGGGTGGAATTCAGCAATGCGAAAATTAGGAGCTAATGGGATAATGTCAATTCTAGTTGGGGCTCACGGCATAGAAATGAGATTTTATTTCTGCCACTGTGATCCTATTTTGGATGGTGGTAATTTCGTTGATATACACTTCCATTGTATTTGGACCAGTCCACTTCTCGGCCCCATAATATGGCTCGCTATGTTTATGGTCTCTCATTTTTACTGTCAAAACCCAACTCTCTGAGCGAGACTTTACCGCCGATTCAAGCACGGCATTAAAGTCTAGCCTATGAGGCACTACCCCAAGCATCGACAGGACATGCAGGCACCGCACTCATTCCAACCCTACACATTGCAATGGAGCCATCCCCAATCATGAAAGGAAAGCTTTCCAATGGCATATACCCAAGAATACTCCACCCATCGAAAGTCAAAAGCTCGCAGCGAGAGAACCGTGACTGATTGCGCGGCTATGCCCAAGGAATCGTAATCGGAGAATGCAGGAACACCCGAAGAGAGGAATGCCTTCGACTATGCATGACCGTTTATCTTTATCAAAGAAAGGTCACCACACATATTTGGAAAACTAATTAGGCAAAACCAACCGAAGCCAGGCCCGGACATCCTCATCCATGTTGTCGGAAACGAAGTTCGAGAAATCTGGTCCCGATGGAGGTCTGTAACTCCCGGGGCCGGTGACCGAGAACATTCCTTTCCCACGTGTTTTGGCATATGGGGCCAAGCCTGGATTTCAGGAAATGAGACCTCACTTGGATACATATCCGTGACGTTTGAGATGACCAAGGTCCGTTCTTGTGATATGTTGATGTCGAAGATTGCTTCAGATTAATCGGAACATGTTGTTCCGCACGCCGCGCTTCATTGCATTCGGTCTGCCGTCTTCGTATTCAATTCCAAAGGCTCCGCCTTCCCCAGACATTTGTTCCAGCCGTTCGCGAAGGTCGTCGTCCGCTTGGGATACGGTTTTAGCCTTGGGTGGGAGCGTGTGGCGCTTGTTTTCTTCGGTCGAGTCAATCTCTGATGTCTGATTGATTTGCGCTTGCTTGGACTTAGAATTTTGGTAACCTTGGGAGTCTGAGGTTTGAAAGCAATGCATGTTAGCTCTGAGATGGGTATTTGAACGGGACTGACTGACCTTGAGCTTCTGATGGTCTGAACAAGCTTGTTGATAAGGGTCGTACACTCGTAACATGCAATTGACTAGGCAATGCTCTATGTAGAAGGTATCGAGCCCCTAGCCACCTCACAATCATGTTGCAGTAATTCTCGAGGTTGTTTATGTTTACTGGGAAGTTTGAGGTAAAGAATCGTTCAAACGTATTCAATTCATCTGGCACTGACGCAATTCCAGATAAGAAAGTGCCACGTGATTATAAGAAAATCATGTGCCGACGACCGACCCCCGCGATTCGGCCGGCGATCGTGAACTTGCTCTTGTCACTCACTCCTCCGATACTCTTTCGACGAGTCTGCCATTATTTGATCTCAGAATGGCATCAGTTGCTTACTACGAGCTTTACCGTGGCAGCAGGTAATGTACCCGACGAAGCAAGTGGAAAGCTCCAAAGCTGACTCAGGGAACATCCAGCCTCGGGTTATCCCTCACCGATACCCTCGACGACCTGATCAATGAAGGCCGTATTGAGCCGCAGCTGGCGATGAAGATCCTCGGGACCTTTGACAAGATTGTGACTGAAGTCTTGGCGGACAAAGTCCGGGCCAGACTGACCTTCAAGGTAACTCATTCCGGTTCAGAGAACACCCTTGCCCAGGTGGGCATGGTTTGATCATAGTTCAACGAGGCTGACATGTACATTTTCCCGCCGCTTTTAGGGCCACCTAGACACCTACCGATTCTGCGACGAAGTCTGGACCTTCCTGATCAAGGATGTCACGTTCAAGCTGGACAACCAGACGACTGTGTCCGCGGACAAGGTGAAGATCGTGAGCTGCAACAGCAAGCGGCCTGGTGAGGTGTAACTGGACCCTTGCATGGACAGTAATACAGGCGTTTTTCTTTTCTTTTTTTGGTTTCCCTCAAATGGTCGAATAGGCGTTCTACCGGCAGTCGTTCTTGAGTTCGGTGATATATCCTGCACGAGGCGTTCGAAGTCGTGCCAGTTCTTTTCATCTTGCATTACCAATGTCCAAAATGGCATTAGATACCCAAAAAATTGAGCTTCATATTTGCAAATTTTTCAACCCGTACATGTCATGTGAAGCTCCAAATGGAAGGTTTGCGGAATGCGGGTGGCCTCACCTTATCGGCCATGGATGCCTATCAGCAACTCTCTTTCCCTCACTGCGATCTTTCCTTGAGATCGCGACACAAAGCGACGTCTTGATTTTCCTCTATAATTATCTTCAATGTTGAATCATGCCCAGGACATTGCCCTGGCTTCGCGCCGAGAATAGCATCCCTGTGAAAAAAGAGCCAACACCACGAAAGCGCGTGAAGACGGAACCCAGTCCTGATCACGACCTCACTCCCAAACACCCTCGACCTTCTCCCCCCAGGCGCGATTTCTTCAGATCCTGTAGGTTTTGTTCTTGGAATATTGTGACCAAACATAAAGTCTGATTACTTTGTACAGCCCAAAGCCCACCGACATCTCCCATCAGACGTTGCCCCTCCGAAGAGTACGATCGCAACCAGGCCCCGCGCAACTAGGAAAGGTCGCTGATAGGCACATTATAGGTTTTTGATTGAAGGAATTCAGTACGATGATGGCTGGATCATGGTCGAAGACGAGTTCTACGCCGTCGCGCAAACATTTACTCAACATCTACATCATGCGGAGTACCTGCGACGGCGAAAGCAAGTGAAAGCCGAAAATGCAGCCGGAATAGGAGACATTGAGAGGCCTACAGACGGCCGTACACCATTGCCAAATGAAGTCGAGCGGAAAAGAGCAGCCGAAGCGCTCAGGGAACGGCAAAAAGCCGGACTAGCGCAGATAGGGGACGGAGGAGTCGACGGCAAAGATGAAGACGACGACGATGAGAGATTGGCAGGAACACATCTTCACTGTCTCATGACGAGCCCACGACAAGTACGATCCTTGGTGGGAGCTCACGCGCCTAAGTCCTCTACTAGAGCTGCTGCGGGCTTTGGACGGGCACCTACTTTAGGTAGTGGACGAGCCCGGGTGAACAGTATTGGGAGTGTCACTGCAGCATCAAGAGCACCAGAAGTTCCAAGCATTGAACTGGATGAAGAGACGGCCTCGGGCTCGGATGACGACGACGACCTTGACCTAGAAACCCAGCCGGTCGTGCTACCGCCGCCAAGAAGAACAAATACCACTTTACGAAAAAGTCAGGCTCACGATCAGACAACACCACGAGCCCAGCAAGCATCTAAAATACAAAGCACGTCTACGTTAAAACCAAAAGCGAAGCCGGCACATGAGCGACCCAGTCCAGCGAACGCGTATAAATCACGGGTTCAATCACTTTTTGATGACCTCGATGAACTACCAGAGTCATCTCGGATAGACCACTCTATCTCTGACAAGTCCAGGGAAACTCCTGCAAGACAATCTCCTATAACTGGCGGAGGGGACAATTTAGATGCAAAAAATTCCCGGCACAATGAAGTGCCCACCTTCTTGGTTTGACCATCCCATGTACCAATCCACATGTTCCCTATGAACACGCCAATTCGGCGTTTCGCGTTTCCTCCATTTTGGTCGATTCGGCCGGGGCGTTGGTTTCATGACCTGCAGCTGGGCTGGATTTCCACCACCGAGATAACTTTATGCGCTCTCGGAGGTGGATGACAGTCTTACGCTCATCCTTCGAGCCTGGGCCCGCATCTTGCTCTTCGTCGACGATGGTAGAGATACCATTTCGATCGTCGTTTCGTCCTTCTCTACGGTCGCTGTGCAGCTGTCCTGGGACGTAAGCGTCCTGTAATTGATTGGTCAGATCTGATCGTTCTGTCGGATTTTGGCTGGGCGAGAGAACTGACTCGGCATCGGAGAAATAAGCAGGCAATTCTTCTTTTCGGAAGTTAGTGGGAGGACCCTGTTTCATGGACTTGTTAGCCACTGCCTTTTCAACGATAGCCCGTTTCCCGGTTTTTACTCGACTTACAATTTCAATAATCCTTCCCTTTTCGCGTCTGAAAGGTGCCTTCAGGCACCGGAAAATTTGCCGAAAGCATTCCATGTTGGATTGGTGGTGTTTCGATTGATCCGATCAGTGGACAAGGAGCTCTTATGAAGAGCTAGGCAGTTTGTGGGTGCTTGGAACAATGGCGATTCCAGCTAGGATATCCTTGAATGTGAACAGGGAAATGAAAGGAATAAAGGCAACACTTGGTGAAACAAATACTATACAACGAGTGACAAGGCGAAACGAGAGACTGGGGATAACAACACCCGAAGAAAAGAAAAGGAACAAAAGAGGGAAAAGGTCCCAACTGCTCTACAACATTGAGCTGTGCTTAGAGAATGAGAGAGTGTCAAAAGACGGGCGAGAGTACGTATATTAGTATGTACGGAGTTATGCACATCTATGCTATTCCCGGCGTGTCAAGGACAAACCGATCCACGGTCTCGCCCCAGGTTGGACTAGGCGACAGCCGTGCCTTTGGCATGGACAGGATGACAGGCTCGGCACCAATCTGGCAGTTCGCACCCCTGGCGGCAGCAGTGGGTCCTCCCTGGGGCCTGGATTGAATGGGATTGGGCTTTGGAGAGTCCCGAATGCTTGGAGTCTCTTTGATCTATTCCGGCTCTTATTGGGAATTTGAGTGTTTACCATCCGAGACGATCGTTTCTACGGGTATCTATCTGTATGCAGACAATAATATACCCACGATCTGCTGCAACCATCGGATGCAGTACAGTGGGCATTACAGGCGGAAACCATGACCTACAGGCTGCAGGGAAGAATATGCCGTTAGAGACCCATGCAGATTAGGTATTTGAGAGTGGATCAAGTGGAAAGCAGCCTAGACCAAAGGGGTAAAAGGGAGAATAAGCAAAGAGAACCATCGTGTGCTAGCGAAACATATCCCTCTCATTCTTTGTGTCCCCTTTTCCACTTTTGGGTTAGACACTCGTGTCTCTTTCTAAAGTTTTGTATATCCCGTTCTTTATTCGATATTTCAATAATAACCAGCCGCCGATCCCATAAGTCCCCGTTTGTCGGGTCGGATATGTGCATGAATGAACCCTGTGAGGGTCTTAGAAGCTCGGGGAAATGGGATTCCTTGTCCTTCGCTCTGGAGAGAATAGATTTTTCTTCTTTTTCATAGAAGCTCACTCAATCTGAATATCTCTTTGCCTCGTTTCCTTTGTCTTTGTCTCGGCAACGAGGTGTTCATGAAAGCCGGTTCTCGGCAAGCAATTTTAGACACCTCTTCCAAGGATGCATCGTCGATCACTAGTTCTGCAGCCGTGTCGATCGATCACGAATTTGTCACTGACAGGGATCCATGGATGATCCTATGGATTGCCTCATTGTTCAGGGTGAGAATGTGCTCGTATCCGGAGTAATGGCTCCGACCCCAGTGTATTTGATCTTTGGGTTCAAGTGTATACACACGCTCAGAGACAATAAGGCAACTTTAAGGCTTTTCCTGTATTAGCACAAGTGGAACGTCACCGCATTCACGAAGTAATGCTCCGGCCACGTTGGAACTACGGAAACAACACAGGTTCCTCTTGTCGTTCCTTTGTCACGTATTTCCTTTGTTTCGCTATAATAGTAACTCAGCGCCTAAAGGTTCCAGAATGCCATCAATTCGATCGGAACAAAAAAGCCTTGCGGCTGGCTGCGAGGCTCGGGAATGGTTGGCGTGTTTTTATTGTTTCGGGTCTCCCTTGCATCGGAGCAATGCCGACTCAAAGAACAGCTCATAAGGGTTAGTCTAGCTACGCTCCAGATTAAGCAGTACTCTGCACGCATTCTAATATTATCAACTTCAAGATGGAATATATAAGCAGAACTAATTCAAGCTATTTTTTTTTAAACTATAATCTCTCTATGTCGGGTATAATCGTTGGTTGTTTCATCTGGGCAAACAGAGCCGAGCCCTAACTTGAATGGAACCGCAGGGATAGGGAATTCTCGGACCTTGAGTTAAGCCAGAGTGAAACCTTGAGTAGCTTAAAAATACGCTTATTGATACTCCGTATATTTACGAGAACTCAATTTAACCCTCAGTTGAATCCAACAGTATTCTGGTATCCAACGTGTACTATTCTGGTAAACGTTAAATTCATGAGTACCAAGCTCGGGTCGGTATGCATTGTAGTCCTCGCAATGCAAGGACCTTCTAGATCTGGAGTTCCAGCTCAAGGACCCGACACCTACCTGGATACAATGTACTATTGGTCCGCTAATTCCGATAAGAGTGATTCCCCGAACCCGAAGCTTGGCTTACATTCCTGGATATTAAACTCATTGCTACTTTGCCGGGAGTATATTTCCGCGCGCTGGGGATCCATTCTTGTTGTATGGTTGTACACAACGGACGTGGCACTCTTCGGACTGGCCCATACACGCTCCAGATTTATCTGTGCTATGTATGGGAGGGTGAGAGGTCAGTCAGTCGATGGTCTATACTCCTAAAATGGAAAACTGCGCAGACACAAAGCTTTGGATTGGTGCAAGACAAATGGTCAAGCTAGAAAGCTTTAATATTGATATATATACTCTGTACTAGCAAATTCCTTAGGCTTCATGAAAGAATTGGTGGTATATAAATATTGGGAACGAACAACATGCAGTCTATCCTTTGACAGTATCTACAAAAGTCACGACTCTATTTGCCATTAAAGTAGTGGACATATGTACACTTGAAGCAGCGACTGAGAACTTCAGAAAACTCTATTGGTGAAGTCAATGACTTGTGCTTTCTCAATGAGCCCATCAAGAGTTCTAACGAAGGCCAGATGAGACGGATCGCTTTGGATATAATAGTCTCGATCTGCGGCACATGTAAACTCTAAGACAAATGCATGTGTAATTCCATTCTATGATGCATTAGTGAAATATCCTTCGTCCTCTGGGATCCCAGGCGAACTTACCTGCAAGCCTTCGGGAGAGTTATCCTTCCCGCCAGACGCCGATTTGATATAGGGTTGTTGTGAGGTGGGGTGAATGCAACTGTCCTTGAGAGCAAGCATACGTTCACAGGCCTTTTGAAATTACTGTTAACATCCATTATGAAGTGTCTATCGTTCACAGTGGACGTCACCTGCGTCATGATCTGGTGAAACGTACATCGTGGACAACCTCAGGGGCCACTTCTGACTTGAACTGGAAGAGAACAATATGGGTAATCGCCATTCTGGATACTTCTTCTTACAATATAATTTTGGAAGAAGGTCAAAGTAAGGACATTGGTAGGAGCGGGGTAGGATAACAATATGGATCACATGACCGAAGTACTTTCCGTTGGCAGTCTCGTTCTCTAGAAGATACCAAAGGAAATGGTTGACTGACTGACGTGGACGGAGGGGAGAGAGACCTTCTTGAACACAAAACCAGTCCTGACCGATGTAATGGCCGTGTAACGACCTACGAAGTATGCATTGACTCTAGTTCAACAGAAATAGCTTAATGCTTGATTATTGGCCCTATATAAAGCCTAGAGCATTGACACTCCCTGTAGAATGACTTGGACCAAGGTCAAAAAAATGCTAATGCCACCGGCAATAGCCACGAGCCAAAATGTCCAGTACTTCAAAGTATCACGTCTGTCTCTCATTAGATTGAGGATTGAGCTTGGCCTCGTCCTTGATATCATTTGCCATGAGCTCGATCCGGTCATACAGCACAGGAAAGTCTCGGGCAGCGAAATAGAGTGGCTTGTCAGCTGGAAGCATTGTCAAGTTCTGTCCAATCCGCTTCTGGGTGCACAACTGGAAAAGCAGGGAATCGGTCGGGTGGCTCTGAAAATTCGACATCCAATAGATTTGGCGAAAAAGTTTCTTCGATGGGGCCGACTGGGCAAAAAGAAGGCGATAGGATAAAAGCACCTCTTGCAGAAATTGCGTAAGTTCCTCTTCGTTGGCATGAGGATCCTCTGGGAAGCTTTCAATGCTGGAGAAGGAGTAGATCAACCCGTGATCGAAGCATTTCAAGACAAATTGACGGATATTTGAAGAGCGATAAAGTCTTAGTGCTTCTGTCATAGTCAATGTACAGCACTAGAGCATCGACCCATCGTATTTGAACACGAAGCAAGACATGAAGTAGGTACGGGGTTGGTCTCTTCGGGATGCAAGGGCTGCCAGACAGATACTATGCTACCAGTCTCACTTGCAAGATAGTGAGCATTCGAGGATCGTGCGGGTAAAAAGTGCCCAAAAGCTTGAGTAGAACAGACATTGGGCGGTCTGAAAGCTCAGCCGATATTTTATACATATCAAAGACAAGGCCTGATTGTGGTTGGTTGGAGTCTTGATGGATAGCTAATACCTGCATTGAGCAGACATTGAAAGCGGCTTGATATAACATAGAACGCCAACAAGAGCGGCGAAAATAAGAGGCGTTTGATGGCCGTGCAGCGCTTTGGTGTGATCAAAGGTTCCTGTTTTTCGTAAGTACTCCGTGATCTCATCGATAGAGACCCCTTCGGTTTCCCGCGCACAGTAATCCTCAATGCCCTCAAAAAAAGTATTTAAGCTCTGTTTGTCTTGAATTTTGTATGCCCCAACTCGGAGTTGTGCAAGACTGTGAGGTAGATTCTGAAGCTGCTGAAAGAGCCATTCATCGTACCAACTCATGTCGATGCTAGCATGTGTGGTATTTGTTCTGCATAGCTTGACCCGGGGTTGTATTTTTCGCAGGTCATTTTGAGGGTTCTTAGCAAAAACTAAAAAGGCCCTAGAGATAGAAACCTCGTGGGTCTTTGTTTTCCTATATGTCGGTTAATAAACATTCTTCAGATGAACAGGCTGCTACTAACCGGCTTTGGTGGGAGCCATAGTGTGGCGCTATTATAGGGCAAATGAAAACAGTAGACGATTTCTTGACTTCCTGTGGATAGTATAACAGTAATATCCAAGATTGTATCTGTCTTACAAAACGACTATTACTTTCGTTCCCGCCACTAAACTTCCCCAGCTGCATTAACCCCGACAAAGCGTTTCAGCTTTCAGCGAAGCGTACATCGTAGGCGCTTATATTCCGTATGGATTATAGCAAAAAGCGTTACGTGGGGCAAATGAGTAGAACGAGGGCCTATTGGCTTTTATGAAAATAACGTGCTACAAAGGAGACTTTCTTAATCGAGTATCTGTGATCTGATTTGGAATCTTGCCCCAGGCTCGCGTTTAACAGAGGAGAACGTCCTTCGTGGAGTCTTATTGGATTTGTTGGATTATAGACGAGACTAACACGATCGATCAACTTTATGATTGGATGTATTTCATGACTTGGGAAACTCATTATGTACATCGAGGTACAACGTTCACTCAGTTGTCCTTGGCGGGCGCTTGGCCCTTGGCCATGCTGAACTTCATGCAGTGAGGACGATTCGTAATTTGTGTGATGCAGCATTTGATACGGCGTCAGATTAATCCATCCCCTGCTTTCCTCCAGTATACGAACGCGAAAATAAAAAGGGATGACGGTTGGAAATACATAGGGAAGCAACCTCGCACTTCTGCGAGATAGTTGGGCTTTCGCCTTTCCTTCGAATTTATAAATAGTGGTGGTTATTTTTATGTTCTGACTCTATAGATTAGGGGACTATACGTAGATCAAAGAATTATATTTACATACGCCACTATAAATTACTAGTAACCCCTTAGTAATTACCACCAACTGGTGACCTGGTGACCTGGCGAGCAAAATGCCTAATATAAAATTTATATCCGTATCAAGGCTGAAC
The DNA here is from genome assembly GCA_911456345.1 of Penicillium egyptiacum. NCBI lineage: Eukaryota > Fungi > Ascomycota > Eurotiomycetes > Eurotiales > Aspergillaceae > Penicillium > Penicillium egyptiacum. Next base: position 1,131,997 of record CAJVRC010000882.1, read on the forward strand.
ATGACCGTTTCCGCGCTTTCGGTCAAATGTCGTGAGAGCACAATTGAACCGGGTATATGTATCAAGGGGTCGAGGATCAGAGCTGTGAATACGCCGAGGGTGCGCGCATAACTGCGTCCCTCCCCATTTCAAAATGTCCAAAGCGAGACATCAAAACTCAAATAACCCAGATCTGCCCGGATCAGCATTTCAAAGCTTTGCCTTGTCCCTCTTCTCCCACCCAGCTACGGCTCGCAGGCTACTCTTCCGCGCAGCATCCTTTTTCTCCTCCACCTTCTCCCGCCACGCTAGCTTTCTGACATGATCATCAAGACTATTCAAAACTCGTGCATACATCTCCTCCTTCATGGTACCATAAATGCCGTCGCAGCCTTAGTTGACAATTTCTGGTCACGAATCAATTCCAGGACCTCATCCAGCCCACCCACCGCATCAACAATTCCCGCCTCTAGCGAGTCCTGCCCATCAAAACGGTGCGCTTCCAAACCGCATTGCGGAAGGCGGTTGAGTTCAATTTCTCACGGAAGATCGGCATAATAGGTGTTTGGAGCGGCACGCCGAATTCCAGTTCGTTGACGCACAGGAATCCTCGTTCTAGATTTTGGACCAGTAGTCGTGGTACATGGCCAGTATGAATCCACCAAAGTCGTGGCCATTTAAAAGGCATACAGATGGCATGGGTATCTGACATAAAGTCTTAGCTTTTGTTTTTCGCTATCCAACAACAGCGACCAGGATTGATACGTACGTCAAAAGCCGCCGGAATAACGGCCACATCCACTTTTTGAGGAATGCCTCCGTCTTCATTGCCAGTTCCAGATCCAACCACTGCTGTAGAACTTGGGTGATGCCGCTAGTGGTGACTACAACGCCCTTAGGATAGCGGTACTCAATGATGTCCAGTGACAGCAGGAAGCGCATCTATAAGTGTTGGGGTCAAACGGTTATCTTTCGGCGAAGTGATAATCAGCACGTATATATTCTGTTGCTCGTGGCGCTTGTTGGCTGTCGGGTCCACACCCACGATGGAGCCGCCGGTCGAGGCGATCGGAATATAGAAGAGAGTGGTCATGGTGTTGACCGTCTGTTGATCGCGGAGTTCCACTACTCGAGAGCCAATTTATAGATCTATTGTAGTGCATGCCATCATTTAGAAGGGCTGAATGGGGTAGGGATATAAATAGGCGATTATGGGATTGTCAAAGTCTGGATTCTTGTCACAATTCAACACTGGCAGCTATACTCCGTACTACTGGCGTAAACTGAAGGCTCGCCTTGACAATCTAAGGGAGGTGTGATATCACCTCCTAAAATGTGATGCAGCCGCTGATCCTGTGCAACCGCCGATCCTGTGCAATGACCGACTAGGTATTCATGTATGATGAACAATAATCGTCTTCGTAACCAGCCCCACCCGCGTTCTCGGGATCTGTTGCACAATACGGAGTTTTTCCTTCGGGAATTTCCTAAATTTAGGTATCTTTTGTATGGCGCGCTTATACAAAAGGTACTACACTACAGGTACCGCTTCAGACACTATAGATGACAGTCCATGCCATCCCCTGGGTACTGCTATTTCGTATGAAGCAGCGATGAGCAAGCGCATCAGAATACTATGGGCGCGCAAGACAATTCTGGTGATCGACGAAATGAGCATGGTCGATTTGAGGATTCTAAGCGTCATTAACAACCAATGTAAGTCGCTGACTTCCTCGCCAGATCCTCTCCGGAACTCTTTCGCGGCGTTTCCTCATGATTCTCATAGGTGATTTATTTCCGTCTCCTCGCATTGGCAGTCACTAAGACACAGACCAAAAGAGTAAACATCATTGCTCCAACCATGCTGTGTAACCACACTCTAGGTTGTGCAACACACTGCTGACTGTGTATACTGCTAACAGATCTACATGTCGAACAGTCGACACGATGTCTCATCATCCTAACGCATGAGGGGTATGGGAAGCGACAGATATTCGAAGGAATTTTCATGCGATTTTGGAAACACATTTAAATTCCCTATTTTACCCAGTCTTCTTTTCGCTGAAAAATTTATCTAAATTATAATCATCTTTACATATCGATTACGAACATGGCATCACGGAACGCAATCACGTCTAAGCTCAAATACATTGTTGAGGATGAAAATTCAATGAAGAATGCTAAAATCTAAAACTGCATTGGCTCTGTCAAAGTGCCCGTTGGCCTCGCCGGCCCTCTGAGGATAAGCGGTTCTGATGGCACGGAGGGCGTCTTCCACGCCCCATTAGCAACCTGCGAAGCTACAATAATAGCAGGTTGCTCCCGCGGGAGTAAGCTCTTAAACTCCGGCGGCGGGGTTCGATTCAAACTGCTCCGAGACAACATGACGAGAGCTCCTGTCTTTTGGTTTTCCTGTGTGGAAGATGCTGCATCATTTTACGACTTGTTACCTCATCTCTTCTCCGAATTCCGAGATGCTGCGGAATCTACCAGCAAATACGCCTGCCTCGAAAAAATCACGCCTCGCCTTGTGGGAAACACTGTTCACACCATATTTGAGTACCACTGTGGGGAAGCTGCAGGCCAAAACATGGTCACATTTGCTACACAGCAGGCATGTGACCTTTTCACAGCATCTACTACAGCCCAAGAAATGAGACTCCAGAAGATTTCCATCGAAGGATCACTGGCAACGGAGAAAAGCCTATCCTGGGGAAATATCTTAAACTCGCGCGGCGTTTCTGTCATGGCGTGGGGGAGGATCACCAAAGAGGCCTGTGAAAGTACTCTAGGCTGTTCTACTTGGGATCTTTACCAGAGCACAATGAATAGCAAGGAAGCTGCTATACGACATGGGCAGTTGGGATACAGTATCAACCAAGCCAATATTGTGGCCGCAATGTTCATTTCATGTGGACAAGACGCTGCCAGTGTGGCAGAATCTGCCTGGATACGACCGGGGAACCGAAGAGCTCTGTGTGTCAACCTATTTTCCAAGTCTCCCAGTAGGAACCGTTGGAGGTGGGACTACCTACGACACGCAGAGAGAAGCGTTGGAGATACTTGGATGTACTGGCTCAGGATCCAAACGTCGTTTGGCGGGCCTAATCGCATCATTCGCTCTTGCTCTGGATGTTAGTACAGCTGCAGCTAGCCATTACAAGTTTGGGAGATCTGCTGCTGATGCACAACCTAAGCTTTGAGACTTCGTAGAGGAGGCTCATGTTCAGTGGTGTTGAAGGCGGGACGGCTAGGGATGCGGTTGTCGGTTTTGTGTCGAACTGAGAGGTAGTATTTTACCGCTGTGGACTGGAGGGTTCACGGAGGATTCACCCCTGCACTATTTTGTATAATAGATAGGGACTCCTCCGAATACCGGCATTGTAACAAGCTAAACAGCGTCTTGGACTGGCAGAAACTGCTTAAATATCTATCCCAATTTGACCTTGGTACATGCTAATCCCGAGAGAGGGATTTTCTACACTAAGATGTAATAGGTGAATAAATTAACCCAAAGTGCTTTTACTAGTGGGCTCTGTAATATAGGGCTCTATACTATATTTTTGCTATACCCACTTCATCTTACTAGACCGGCTGCAACTGTATCTCTATATCCTTCTGTTATTTCGAAGGTACACCGTACACCCAGGTCAAATGGGCCATCCATTGAACACAGCGACTAGCCCCTCCCTATACTTGGGCACTTCGGCCGAATAAATCCAACGATCATGTAGCAAAATTCTCAATTGTCTAAACAAGCAATGTTGAATACCTCGGGATAACACGCCGCATAGCTCTTATGTGCGGCAAACTCACCCTGTCGTATTTGATAAGACACGAAACTGCACCCAATCAATAACAGCAAAACATATCCTCAAATGTAAGAGATAGAAAGATCCTACAAAGGATGAACAAAAAAGAGATGACCGACGCAGGGATCGAACCTGCAATCTCTTGATTCGTAGTCAAGCGCCTTGCCATTGGGCCAGCCGGCCTGTTGTTGCGTGATTCGGCTAGGATGCCCCTATAGGGGGTCTGAAGTGGGACCAACCCTAAATGCGGCTTGGCGCTCACCATCGATTTATTTCATTTCAACTCGTCAATATTTACCATTTGAAGCTACAGATTATCATAAATAACATTTACATTGCTTCTTCTTCTTCTTCTTCTTCTACTTCATTTTGAGGAATTGGTTAACACTACGTGATGTTAGTAGTCCGGCTGTTCTTAGTGCCTCAGGCTCTTAGGCACGAAGTTGTTGGAAAGGAAACTGTACGACTCTGCGATAGCGTCCATCGCTCGCCGAGATATATCTTATGTGGATCCTTTTCTCATCCATGCACCGGGCTAGGATGCCTCCTTTTCACGCGTAACCTGGCAACCATTAGAACGACGCGTCGAGGAGGGTCTAGTAAGAACATCGGTACGCGTAGAGTCAAATTGCAAAAACATTCTAAAACTAGGAGAATAAACATTGATCTGCTCAAGGAAATATCTACTCAAGCGGCACGTATTCGCCGCCTCCATACCAGACACGGCCTCTCCGAATGACTAGACCCTCTTGTCCAACAATCCATTCGCCCCCTTCTCTGATGGCACCCTCCTTGGGCCAATACTCATTTTCAAGCTTCTGATTAATCTCATCAATTTTATCAATCAAGAGCTTGACACGCGAATGATCGACCGTCTCTGCGCCATCTGATCCCCTGACCAGAAACCCGTCCTGGGAGATGAACCTTGCGATAGTGAGATGTGCCGAGGGAACAATATAACGCGAAGCAACGGGGACCTTGGTTTGTCGGACCATGTCAAAGACATCTCGGCGAAGATGGTGGTATGTGTAGTGCTGGTTATCACTACTAGATTCCCCTTCTACGCACTCACCAGCAGCCGGAACAAAGCCGAGCGCCAGTGCAGCGGAATCAAAGCCTATCATAGGCTTGATGAGACGTGTAGGGTGGCTGCGTGGATAAGCTGCGATATCTGCAGGCGTGAAGTCCTTGGATGACAGGAGGGCCTGGACAAGCTTTTCGATTTGCTCTTCCGTCTGGGAATGAGCGACTTCCAAGACAGTTATGTGAAGATTTTCAGGTGGCATTAGCCAGAGTGCTATAGCCCCTCACGTTAGCGAAATAAATGGCTAAAGGGGAATTTCCCAGTCAGAGAATTGTGTATTGGGGAACTTACCAGGAGAAATGCTCTTCAACTCATTTTGAATAAAGCATATCAAGTCGCGAACTTGCGGCGAGGGTCTGGCCCAAATGACAAGACAGTTTCGAGGGTCGACAAATCCATCTTCCTTTGCAGGGCCATCAAGTCGTTTCAAAATCTCGTCAATGGACCAGCCAGGAAAGCTGTCGGCTAGGATCTTTGCACTTTGCTGGCTATTGCGAGCAACTCGGTGGCTCTCGTATCGAGATTGTAATATTGCCTATTATTAGAGTAAAGAAGGGTTAGGCATCTGATATTGTCTCACAATTCTCGCATCGACTTACCGAATCGTTGTTTGCCTCTGCAATTAAGGACTGGAAGGGGTTATCCTCTGACAACCGGATTGACATCATGAGAGTCTTGAAAGCTGATCGAGGTTTTGTTACAAGGTCGATTGATGGTAGAGGTAAGAAGTGAGTCAACTAAAACCTCGGCAGTTGGCAAGCTAAAAATAAACCTGCCATTTGAGGATCGAAGCTGAAACAGGCTAAAACAGCCGGCACACGACAACTCGCCAGTATGTGGCATGAAGAGGCAGAGAATGAAATGGTCGCCTTTGGCATAGTCTTGATATTGGTAACGAGTAAAGGCGCGAAAAGTAAAATATTGATGTTCCAAGAATTTGGTGAATAATTACAAGTCAGCTTCTCCAAGAATTCAAAGTATCCTATGAGCAAGACCACGGGGTCACTAGTAGTATTGAAGAGCACGTAAAACGCGAAATCGTTCGCACTCTCGTCGTTGTAAAGAATAAGCCTGTTTCTTTTTTCATGTTCCTATCCTCACTTGGGCCGCATGGGTGCATAGCAGGAGAAGAGAAATCGTGGCTTCGTCGTGAAGGTACTATGTAGTAATTCTCCTGCTTTCGGTGCAGTAGTTTAAGTAATAAAATTTATTCTCCAGACAAAATGTAGCTTGTCTCCTATACATAGGTTCATTTGGGGTAATCTTTGATGTGGTGGCTCTTCAGTTTGACAAACTGCTCGAAACCGAATCGACTCAGGGTAACACCGCGGCCAGAGTTCTTCCAGCCCGTCCAGGCGAGGTCCTATAAGGTACTTCCGTTAGCGAAGGGTGACAATAGTTGATGAAAGAACTGGACTTACGGGACTAGGGAAGTCAGATCGGTTGACAAAGACAGTGCCAGCCTCAACACGCTCGACCAGCTTCTCAGCCGCCGCAACATCCTTGCTCCAAACACTGGCGGTAAGACCGAAGTCGCTGTCGTTCATCAGGCGAACGGCCTCGTCATCACCCGAGACCTTCATTACAGGAATCACAGGCCCAAAGGTTTCTTCCTTCATCACGGCCATCTCATGATTAGTGCCGGTCAGTAATGTAGGCTTGACATAATTCCCATTTGGAGGGAAGTTCTCAAAGGTCTCATTGGCAGGAGTCTCGTTCTTCGCGCCTTTCTGGACGGCATCCTCGATGTGTGCAAGGATGGCCTCCTTCGCACGCTTAGAGACAACTGGTCCAATTTGGGTCTTGGGATCGGAAGGTTCGCCAACACGGTAGTTGCTCAGGACCTTTTTCACCTCAGCAATGAAACCATCGTAGACCTTCTCGTGGACATAGACACGCTCGATGGCACAGCAGCTCTGTCCACTATTGAAGATAGCGCCATCCACAACTTCCTCAGCGGCCCAGGCGAGATCTACATCGTCTCGCACGTAGGCTGGGTCCTTGCCACCAAGCTCCAGACCAACATTCACAATTCGATCCGAGGCTGCCTTTTGCACTGCCAGGCCACCGGCTTCGGAACCCGTAAAGCATATATGGTTCACCAGTGGGGATCGCACCAAGGTCTCAATAAATGTGAAAGATCCGCAGTGGAAGAATTGGAGCACATTTTCGGGAAGACCGGCTGCGGTAAAAGCAGAGGCGAACTGCTCGACGATTGTTGGAGTCTGGGGGGAGGGCTTCAGGATAACAGCGTTTCCAGCGAGAATGGCGGGAATCAAGCTGTTGACAAGAGTGAGGTAGGGGTACTATATATTGACTTATCAGCGGCTATAGGTATACCAATGTCTTGACGAATTGGACTCACATTCCAAGGGAAGATAATCAGCGCCACACCGACAGGCGAACGCTTGATATACCGTCTAAATCCCTTCTCCTCCTCTCCGGGAACAATTCCTTGCTCGCCTAGCACAGAGGTGCTAATGCGTGTCAAGTAACGACTGCGCTTGATAGCGGTCGCAATTTCGACACCGGTATAGGCAATGGGCCGGCCCATCTGCTCAGTAACCTCACGTGCTAACTCATCTTTCTTTTTCTCCAAGATGTCAAGAGCGCGTTCCACGATTTTCTGCCTTTGTTCCAAATTTGTGGACTGTGAGAATGATCGGAAAGCTGCTTGAGCGGCCACAGGGATTTGTTTCAACTCCTCCGATGAGACACCGGTGCGGGTGACAACAGGCTCATTGGTGGCAGGGGAGATAGTCGTGATATTTTCTAGCGGCATCATACAAGGTGTTTATGATTCAACTAATATGAAGAGAAGACAAGGAATTGGAGAAGGGGTTGGGGAAGAGATGAGGGGCAGTCACGTTATGTTCCCCGCTGTTTATCTCTTATCGTGAGAATGAGGTCATCGTCGTTGAGCACTTCAGGGGCACATCTCCAGGACACATTAGCATTGCTCAAGCTCTATCTATACATCTCTAACTAGACGTGCACCCGCCCATGTGTAACGGTAGTTGTGCTGATACCAATTGACACTAAAATGTGTTAGTTGATCCAGTTTACTGGATATCGCAGGGCTTATGCTCACAAAGTAGTCCGGCCAGCAATGCGAGGCAGAGTAGCCCAAGAGCCCCCGAGAACGATATTGTGTTTTCCATCAAAGAAGTCCGCTGTCGAGATAATTAGATTAGGATTGGTGTGGATGGTCTCAAGGCATCACTTACACGTGTATCCAGGGTAGATGTCCATGGATTTGAAGCCGTCGTGCGGCATCAATGGTGTGCTAGTCCATTCCCAAACACCTCCCATTTCACCCTGTCCAGCTAACTGATCTCCATTGGGTGTGACAGGGACAGGGTGCCAGTTACTAAAGCCAACATTGCAGCCGGTGAGATCACTGAAAATAGTCGGATCAGTGGAGTGCGGCTTGCGACCACTAGCAAACCCATTGACCCTATTCCTATTTTATAAGTTAGTTTCTGCTATATCGAAACTAGGCTTCTTTCCATACCTATGGCTATTCGTGCCTCGATCAGTTTTCAGTTTTTCCGAGTAGTGATATATGCTCCTGGTCTCTTCAAACGTGGGGATCCTGCATTGCATGCACTTTGCATAGCTTGCCACTTCATCGTAGGAAGCAACCAATGGCCAGTCTTGTGCAACTTTAAGAGCCACAGGCCCGAACACAGTTCGAACTGTGACGTCCTCCAGGGAAAATCTTGCAGCACTAGAGCTCGCACTGGCCTGGACGCGTGAGGAACCGATACCCTTGGAAATTGGATTTTCTTGGCCCCGTTTAACCACCCAAGACGCGGGATATGTTTGAATACCCATGTCCTGTATGTACTTGGCATATTCACCATTGGTGATGGGTCTCGCTTGAGCTTCGAAGGCATGCACAGTGACCTTCCTTTGGGGCTTCTCGTTGTCCCATCCAAAAGATTGATTTGGCATAACTTCTTCGTCAGAGTCATCCAATCCAATTTCGATAGTCTGTTGTGGAATGGTAAACCATTTGTTTGGCTTTTCATCTCTCTTCGCCTGGCGACTGATCTGCTCAAAATTCGGGCGATCAACTCCTGTTGGAGGAAGAGTATTATCACTCTGGAGTAGCATGTAGAGGAAAGTCTCGAGATGCATTGCTTCGTGCTCGTATCCAATCCAAAGAGCCTCTCCAATGGCGCGGTCTTGCGACGCATATCCCTCTTGTAGGATCGAAAGTGCACGGTTGCGCACTTTACCTTGGTAGTCCAGGATTTCGTCTAGTGGTGGCCACTCATCGGGTATTTCGCTGTGGGCGTGGCATTGTTGCGGATCCTCGACGTCCGGATCAATGCCGCGCTCAAAAATCAGTTTATAATGACTAGGCTCTGTGGGCTCCTCCTGCAAAGCCCGCGTCAGATGAATGTCTAGGTTCCGGCATGATTAGCACTAAACATAAAAGCAACATTGAATATTGGAGACACACCGAAAAATGTCGGGATGTGACCAAAGTAAAAGATCAGCGCATTCCGGAGTTTAATCGGCTTGGACAGAAGCTCCTCTTGAGGTACCATGGTTCTGGTCGCGAGATCCCATGCAGTCCACAGAGACTGGAAGTCGTCAATACTCGGGATCGGTTGGGCTGCACATTTCGAAGAGTCCATAGACACATCAAGCGTGGCGGGTGATAGCAGATGAAGGTCTGTTCAAGCACGAGTCAGCAAGTCCGCAGTGTCGATTCGATAAAAGCATCAAGGCTCACGATAATCATCTGTCGAATTTCCAAACTCGACCTGGGAAATGAGGTTTGCCTTGCGCCACAGTTGATCCCGTTCGTTGCGACCGTACTTCCATGCCTCTTCAAAGATGAGCTTCTCTCCTTTGGGAATATTGATCCCATTGATGACCACATCAACTTTTGGGACATAGAAGGCTCGATGCCGTCCCTCGCGGGTATCGTACTCAGTCATGATCTCCCATTCGTCAGGCTTGAAGGCCTCGAAGCCAAGAACCGTGTTGGCATGCAGGAGGCCATTCTCATAGAATTGGCGAGTAATACCTTTGGTGTCATTATAGGCCTTAAACACCTTATCTGGATTCTTGCATGCATCCAATCCGATAAGCATGAAATCGGACGGGCTCAATAGCTTGGAAAAACCACCAAGAAATTCCGCAGCACTTGAAGGACTAAAATTGCCCATGGATGATCCCATTGACAAGACCACGGTGGGCCGCTTTCGATTTTCTGGGCTTTTCAGCCAGCTAACAGCATCATCGTATGTTCCATGGAGACCATGGAATCCTACATGGATGAAGCTCTCGGGGGAGATTTCAGAGAATGTTCGCTGTAACTCCACCAATGAAAGGTCTAAAGCATAGTAATCCACTTTCTTTTCAGTCCGTTCACATTCTCGAAGTAGAATCTCGATCTTGCGCAGGTTTCTAAAAAAGAAGAATTGTCAGTTTGGAAACTTTGGACAAGACCATCCAACGGTGTACGGGTCACAGACCCACTTCCGAGTTCCACCAACTGTGCATTCTCCGGAATGCGTGCGACTATCCTCTTCGCATGTCTTGTCAAAATCTCGATCTCCGTGTTGGTAAGATAGTATTCATCCAAGTAAGTGATCTCCTCGAAGAGCTTCAATCCTTTGGCGTCGTAGAGTAGGAGGGTAGGGAATGCGCGCTGTCTGCCTGCTGGTGGGTCCAGATTCTTGTAGATATCATCCACTAGGGAGAATTCCATGTCATTCTGGTGGATATTCACAATCTCAACCGTGTCGACGTTTCTGATCAAGGTAGGAGACATGACTTCTAGGATATTGATGTCAGTTCGCAAGCGAAAGCAATAAAAAGAAGCTGTAGGGATAAGCGAAATAAAGTAGAAGAATAAAGTCCAAACACTTGAAGAGCTCAAGTCGTACCTGGAAAGCTAAACCTCTATGACAATTTATTCAACAACGGAAAGAGCGGCTGAGGTCCACAGGCTGTAAGTTATATGACGACTTGACCTGCAATAGAGTAGAGAAATAAAATAACTACATGGACTATGCAGACTTTATAAATGTGAGATCCAAGAAGCACATTGGCCTCTAACCCGGTTTCGTCTTGGTGAACGTGTTTGCAACAGGACCCCCGCGAGTCTAGATTCATGGTCTGATCCATAAGTGGATTATTGCGGGAAGATCTGTAGTATCAGATTGGACAGGACAATTGACCCCATGCCATTTTACATCGGAGTCGGAGTAAGACGACCAATCTACTTGCATACTCTGCTAAACAACTTTGGACATTTCCACCGTTACCTAGGAAGCAGCCAGTAGTGGATATGCTCAAAGTAGTTTATCGGCATACCCGTAGTGTTATCTTGCAAGTTGAGGTGCTGTAGGTAGTACCCGGGGAGCTACGGGCAGGTGATGTCATAGGTAGCTGTTTGTCGCATTTGTAAAATTTGCTCTGTTTGTGTTTGTTCAGTTTGTCTGTTTGTGAGCTTTGCTTTGTTTGCATATTATTGCCATATACATCAGGCGATAACATCAGTGACACATCCGTGCTTCAAATTGAAGATGTTGCAAATCTATGTTTAGTACAAACGTTAGGACAAAGCATGTTTCAACAAGTTCGTCTTGGTCTCAAGTAGTACAACAAACTTTTTATCAAAGGGACAACGATGTCATTCATCAGTATGGGGGGTTCATCCTTAGAGGGAATGCCGGCTGCTGGACGGACGAGTACATAAACCCCGAAAGAATCATCACAAACGAACAATTCATCAGCTTGAGAATATCACAACAAAGTATTCCAATTTCAAAATGTCCGATATTTTTCGACGTCTGCGCAAGGGCATCAAGTCCCGACGAGAACGAGAACAAGAACATTCTCGGCGAGAACAAATCTGGTCTCGAAGAATCCGCGAGTATATGCTTTCACACGCCTTAAGAGACCCCACTCTCGCTATTCCTTCTGTTCAATCTGGTTCCCAATCCCTATCTGACGAAATAACGCCAACCTCTCTCCATTATACCCGGCCCTATTTCAAAAATGTCTCATTGCTAGTAGAGGCAGAAGAGCGGTGGCAACATGGTGACCCAGAGCTTGCAATGGAGCTTGCCTTGCAAGTCCTTAGCCAGAACCCCAATCTGTGCGAACTTGATGAGATGCGATGTCGACTTTATATCGCTTTCATCCAACACCACATTTGCCAATATGAAAAGTCCAGGATAAGTCTAGAGACGGTTATGCAAATTCCCAACTGCGATTCCGTCTGGCATAACCCAGAATCTCTCATTATCGCCGACATTGCTTTTCTTATCAGAAGAATGAACCTCTTGAAGGTCGGAAGGTGAGACTCGTGTGTGGGGCAGGGGGCATACGCGGGCAGACTACAGCAAAAGCCGTGAGCTTCAAACGATCTAGTCGCATAGAGGCTGCTGAGTTTGATCACTCGCTGCCCAGGTGGCAGCGTCTACCCGCACATTATTAGACTGGGAAGATAATGAATCATCTTGAAAATACAGCCAACCTGAAAAATCTGCGTATTGATTTGATGGAGCTACTTGGGTATTCCCTCCAATTTATTTATTGATACATGACTCTCGCAATAAGCAATTCCGCTCGTGTCCGGTTTGATCGCGGTCACACAGTAGCCTAGGCAAAAAGTCTTAGGGATATCAGATATAGATTGGGAATCAGGTTGGAAATAATAAGAAGAATAGGGTTACTTGGGATGATGTGTGAGGGCCAAAGTATTCCAATAAACCAAATTTCCACCGGCTTGGATTTCAGTTTCGAGTAAATTGTAGCAGAAGAACTTTTCCCTAGACTACGTATTTCCTGAAGTGATTGAAATACCTGCCAGGGTTGTATCTATATATGTACCTGAAGCAAAACGTACATGTATGTAAACTTGACCGAGCCAAAACAACACCTCTAGTGTTGGGCGGAGAAAATTTGGTACTACATACACAGTATGAAGCTCATTTGATTGTTCCCTTGTTCAATTTGCTCAACTTCCTCAATTTGTACAGATTGATCAAAAAGTATCAAAGATATACACTGAGTGAACAGGTTCATAGAAGGCGTCGTTTCGGTTTCAGCGATGTTAACAATGGGATTGAGGGAAACAAAGGAAAGTACGACCCAAGTCTTGGTATTTCTGTAGACAAATGTCTTTGTCTCAAATTGTCTGGATGAAACTCTCTTCACGCGTCCGTTGTCTTCCTTGTCGACGCGTCTGTGGGGTACATAAGGGTCACTGTTTCTCGCTTGGTTTCTATCTTCCCTTACCAACACCCGAGGTACCAATATCCTTTTCGATCTCTTTTATCTGACGGAAATCTTTGAATCATTACCAGACCAACAGCAATCCCATCACATCTACTTCACAAGTTTACCAGATTGATCATCACGACCCTATTGGGGGCAAGAGTATTTCGATCATGTCCGACAACATACCCCATGCGAGCAAGCATGGGGGCTCCTGGCAGGCCGCACCTCTCTCTTCTCGAGAAGAGCAAGAGCTCATACTGGAAGCCCGCGCTTTACGAGAGGAAAAGCTCAAGTCCCTTGCAAGGATCGTCAACAACATGTCCGTCGAGCCGACTACCAACGACATATTGCATATGTACTATCGGGTCGAGGTTGGTACCTATCTCTTACCAGCTTCGAACTTCATCGCCAACGAAAACTCTTCCGAAGCCGAGGTTATGGTCAAGCTTGCCAGGCAATCTGCAGATAAATCCAAGGATCCGCTGCTCGTTGCCAAATGCGAGTTCTGGATGGGTCGAGTTGAGTTCCTGCGCGGAAATATGCGCAAAGCTCATGAGCATTTCGTGAAAGCGAACCCTTGTGCAATGGATCCGAAAGAGGGCGTCGAATGCCAGGACCTGAGCTTTTTTCTGGATGTCACCAGGCATGGAATTAGTGAGCATACTCGGGCTACGAGACTACGTGTTCATGAGGAGGCTATTGCGAGACATGTGAAATTTGAAAAGACTGCGAACAACTCTGTCTCGACCGAAGACAAACGCAAGCGTCCATTGAGGACATGGAAGGGGGCTCTCGTCAAACTACAGCTACCTTTGATCAAGCGACGCCCACTTACTAAAATCATAAAGCCACGGTGTAGGGTGCCGATTCAACGAAAGGTGGACGAGGAGCATCTGCAGCAAGGGATAGAAAATGAGAGAAGTTCCAAAAATCAGGTTCTTGGAAAGGTCCTTGCAGAAGAGCTTGGGTACGAGTCTTGGAGTGATTCTGGGGATGACACTGATGACACTGATGATACTGATACCGACACTGAGAATGAATCTGATGACGAACCTAGCGGAGGCCCTGCAGACAGCACAGATGAAACCAAGGATGAGAACACCAAAGATGATAACGCAGCAAACTCTCCAAACGCCCCCGATGAAAGCCAGCAATCAGAGCACTCCACTAGCCCGACCACAGCCCCAGCAAGATTTCGGACTGATCAATCTGCCTACGAAATGCCCAAGCCGGGGTCCGCCCGCGCCCGGTTCAGACAGGAATGTTTCCAGATGGGCCTCACATCAACGCTCAACGCAGAACCCTACGAGCGTCCGAAAGAACCATTTGTTTTTGGAGTGCCCCACGAACCAACAAAGCAGACTCAGTTCCGGCTCGGATTTTTCAAGGTTGGCCTGGAAAAACGCAGCCGCCCCATGACCATTTTCCCGAAACAGGATGGCGAAATCACTATTTCTCCTGAGGAATGGGAATCTATCGAGCAGGATGCTCGTGATAAGATTGTCACTTACGAATACTTGCGAAGGGAAAGATATGAGTTGATCAAGGTTGCCGAGGAGATGTAGGTTGGAGATTGGTTGAGAATCACAGACTGCTGGACGCAGAAAATATGTAGCTACATGTGAGAATATATGCATGATGTTTTCCTTGACGTTTTCCTTTTCCTCCTTTAGATTTCCGGTTAGATGATGATCATTGAGTATACAGCTGAGGTTAATAGAGCAGTAATAATTTCAGCAATTAAATCCATCCCTAGAGACCCTAACGCTATTGCTCCAACCTTGGCCAGGGGAAAGCCCCAAAGAAAATTTGATAGTTGCCTCTTTGGTACTCTCCTCCATCAATCGGCCCAAGTGGCTGAGCAGTTTCCTGGTCTAGCGGTTATGATTTTCCGTTAACAAATGCGATTAGCAGATGTTCCGGAAAGGTTCTGGGTTCGATTCCCAGGGAAACTATTTTTTCCCTTTGTTTTTTTTTCTTCAAAGTTCTTATCTTTTTGCCCGGATGATGTTCCGTTCAAAAGTGCATATGTACGCACATATGTAGAGAGGTACTTGATTTTTATTTTGTTATCCTGGTTTAGATATGGAAAGTCTTGCCAAGGTGTGGAAAATTGAGCGGTTATCTTAGCGTTGGTTTCAACTGAATGTCTTCTATTTCCAATAGATGTCTAAATATTTTTGTCCGAATGATTGACTGACTGTCAAAATTTAAAAGTGGTATCTCAAAAGAATTAAGTAAAATATGTGCGCTCTCAAAAATATTCACAGCTGAATCAAGAATTCCAAATGTCTAAGAGCCGAAATGGGGAGCGTTAAGGACCAATCCCATGAGGCATCCACCGATGGTGCCAGCGATGGGAATGGTCATGATCCAAGCAGCCAACAAAAGACCGACACGCTGGAAGTTGACGGCTTTGATAGTTCCGTTGCACAGTCCAACACCGACAGTAGCGCCAGTAATACACATGGACGTGGAAACGGGCAGGGAGTATTGCGAGAAGACCAGCACAGTGATGGCGGCGCCCATCTCCATGGACGAGCCACGGGATGGTGAGTGGTAGGTGATCTTGTTACCCATGACTAAGTGTACAGTTAGTAAAAGTGAAGATTGGCGAAAGGAAAGAGGAAGGGGTCGCTCACCTTTCATAATGTTGTATCCGTAAGTGCAAAGACCAATGGAAATGCAAGCGGCCAGAACAGCAAGCTGCCAGATAGGCACGGGGGACTTGGAGGCAGCAGGGGTGCCGGTGGACCAGGCAGAGTAGATGGCAGCCCAGGGGCCGACGGAGTTACCGATATCGTTGGCGCCGTGAGCGAAAGAAGCAGTGCAAGCAGTGATGATCTGGATAAAGGAGTAGGTGTGCTCGACCTCGTTGGGGTATTTCTCGGCGTTGGCGTAGACACGCTTCATGCGCTCACCCTCTGGAGTACCCTCGTTACCACTCTGGGCAGTGTGGATGTCGTAGTAGAAACCGTAAAGAAGGCCGACAGTGATGATGGCGGGGAGGCGCTTGGCCATGAGCTTCATGTTGCGGAATTCGTAGATCTCACCGGCACCCATGGGGTTGTCACGGAGAAGGCGCATAGCCCAGCCAATAGGGCCACGGCTTTTAAGAAGCTTGGCGTTGTGACGGTCCTCGGACTGCGCCATGAGTTCGCGGTAGGTGAGCTGGTTGGCCTCGACCGATCCGTCTGTAGAGCCTGGGATGGAGGCAACACCGGTCTTGGCCTCCTTGTCACCGACCACGTTGTGAGATTCATGCTCTTCGGGTTCGTCTTGCACCACAGCGTAGTTGGGGACGTAGGCGACCTCGGAATTGGTAGGAACAGGACGGCTGAGGAGCAGAGGGCCCTGGATGAACATCCACCATTTCACACTGGGGTCCTTCTTGATCACGCGGGAGTGGAGGAAAGGAACAAAGAAGATAGCAGACAAAAGACAGACACCACCACCAGTACCCATGGTGACGGCAGCAACGTACCAGGCGGGCTTCTTGTCCAGATGCAGGTTGGGGGAGCCCTTGTACACAATGGAGAGAGTGCAAATGGTGGCAGCAACCAAGAAGAAGAAAGGAGCACTCCAGACGGCCCAGGGGATAGGATTTCTCCGCACGTGCACGAGGTACTTGATCATCAGGAAGATGATAGCGGCAAAGCAACCGGAAATGACAGGAGCCATGCCGAGACCAGCGAAGATGGCACCGAGACCCTTGCCCTTGTTCCAGCCCCACTGAACCTGGGAAGCACCAACAGTTGCAACACCGACACCGGCGACGGCAGAGATGAGGGAGTAGGTGGAGGAGACGTGGGCGGAGTTCTTGGTACACCACATCACCCATGAGGATGCAGCGGCAAGGGCACATGTGAAGGCGAGCATTTGAACACCGGCATTGCCTTGGAAGGCTGAGTTGGGGATGATGCCGTTCTTGATAGTATCAGCGGTACGGGCACCGACAGCGATTGCTCCGACGAATTCGAAAATGGTACCAAGGACCATAGCCTGGCGGTAGGAGATGGACCGGGAGGAGACACTGGTAGCCCAAGAATTGGCAACATCGTCTGTGAACATCCAAAGGTTAGTCGAGGTCAACCAGTAGATGATAGACTATGCTACTCACTTGCACCGTTGTTGAATGCATCAAGCATAGCAAACAACGTGCCGATGGCAAAGATGTAATCGTATTGGTGGAGAGCCATCTTTGATGGATTCTACCAAGCCAAGTCAAAGCTTAGTATTGGACTTTCGGTTGCACTGAGAAAGAAGAGAAACCAAGACCAAGATGAGAAGACTGTCTTTTTATGTATGCATGGAAAATTCTAAAGGTTGATATGGCCCCCCGTTATCTGCGTATGCAAGAAATGCCCTGTGGTAAGCATCCTTACGCCAGACAAACTTCCCGTTTGGGATATTCTGGCCACACGTGCTGGTCCTACTCGCAATGGGAGCCCTTCGATCATCGTCCGTGGGCTTGGCAAAAAGTCAATGTAACGAAGCCTAGCCAAGAGGGACGAAGAGCTCTTTTCCGCAAGCTTAGGGCGCTCAAGCAAATTGGACAAGGCCTTGGCAGCCAGGGCGGAACTAATTTTATTTTACATTGACATGCTGTGGAACGAATCCCGATTAGGTTTAGCTTGGTCGAGATTCAGTGGATTTAGCAAAGCGTCACATTTGATTGGCTAAAGGGACCTGGCGATTGGATGGCTGCGGCTCTTGGCGGGGGTGGAGACATCGGGTCCGCTTTTACCTATGAGAGCACAGTGAGCCCACACGTGGGTGTATAAGAGGCCTATTCACGTATCCCTGGGAATGTCTGTCGCATGGCTGGTTCCTGTTCTAGAAGATATCTGTAACTTACTCCGTCCAGGTTTCACCTTTGCCCAGGCGGAATCGGGCGCTCCGAAGCGAGCACACGTGCCCTATTACGTTGTCGGAATCTGCTCTCTTGACATAATCCAAACCTTGGAAGCAAACAGTGGCCACGAAAAAAAGAGAAGATTGGAAAGTAAGGAGTGGAGTTTTAGTCTGTTGGTTCCAAGGGGTTTGATCAAGACAACCTCATGTGCAATACAACGATCTGCTCACGTGCAATGTACATCCTAATACATGCCACGGTGGACCGCAACATCCGAAACCTAGAAGCCCAATGATATGGAGAATATTTAATAACTCATGCGGGAATTCCATGATTGGTCTCCACTCACTAGAGGCGTTCGCGTCCTGGTTCGCATCAGTCCAATTCTCCGATCTGACTCGCATGACCAGAAGGACGAATCAGTTACATTGATCTATCCCCGAGGAGGCTTTTCAGCTGTAAGTTATGTGGTCTCATTTCTGTCTACTCAGAACTCGTTCTTTTAGAAGTTGCTCTCCGCTCGTATGACGTGGTAGTGTGCCCCAACCTGGTTCTCTAAATGGATAGATCCATCCGACATGCCGCTCAGCGACGCCTTTCGCCACCCTGAATTCTGGAATCTCCCCAAGAGAAACAAATGCGGGCGTTCCGGTTTAATTCCCAAGTGAACCAAACAAAGTCCTTCGGTCTCAACGGAAGAAGCGGGCAAACCGAACAGTGCCTCATCGGCTAGACCTCATGGAATGGCGGAAAGAATGCAAAGACATCGCTTCTCATGAGTTCAGCCACGTGAAGACATTTTCTTTTTGGATTAACCATCAACTAAGTAGACACAGAGCAAACACTTCGCCACACTCTCGTCTACCGAGACGGGGACCTCTCAAAACCAACGCGAACCGTATCCTCAAATCAATATCCTCATCCTTGATACCCCAAAGCGTCTCCTGGCTCGGTTTGGTACCCCAGTCCACGTCGATTGTCGTCTCATGGACATCATGTTCGTCAAATATAGGCTGCTTTGCCAACAGAGGAATCCCCTCAAGGCCAATTGTTTCGGTATTATCTGATTCACTGTGATTCGTCGTCGAACGACTTTTGCTCCAGACTGCGAACAATGCTCGTAAAGCCGGAGAGAAAGACCGATGATGGCAGCACTAATTTGTGTGGCAGATCGCACCATCACGATAGAGAAGTACCGAGTTGCGTCATCCGGGTGTTGGAGGACGACTATCATGGATACCATTCGGAGGATGGACGTTCTATATTCTGTGAGTTAGCAGACCGTGACTCGGCAGGCGGCAAATGCTCACACAATGGCACTAAAGAGATAGATATTAGTGACTTCATTTTGTTCACTGTTGATGAAGGAAAAGGACAAAAGAACTTACAAAATTCCCACGCAAAGTACAAGCGCCAGGGCTAGCTTTCTTGCTAACTTTGCCTGAAGCAAGAAGACAACATTCATTGGAAACAGCGGCACAAGCGAGTCACAGACGATCGTGAGCACTGAAGTCACAATAAAAACAATTCCTGAGCCCATGCATCTACCCTTGCGTCGCCCGACAGAGCAGCGAGAGGAACACACTGCAGAGCGACGATGAGTGTCTGCGCCACATACACAACCGTCACGAAAGCGAAAGAAATGTGGAGATAGAGAGTGGATCGCGGCGTTTGGTTGAGACGAGCATAGAAGGTGATACCGGAGATGCGGCACAGCCACATTGAACATATCCACACGAGTTGGGTTCCGACAGGTCACTTATACATGTCCACCAAGGTTCGCGGGTCGTTCATCAATGCTGCCAGATCTTGACCAGAGCCATAATACATCAATGAAAGCCCCAAGACTATCCAGCTGGCCAACTAGATGAATGTCAAACGACTCATTTCTGATCCATGTACGCATTTAATCCCCCCTTTTGTAATATGAACTAACGATCTGTCATAGTGGGGAGCTGGGTACAACCAATGCCCCGCCGTAACCTTGCCCAATTTGAGCTACTCAAACTAATGGCAATCCTGATAAGGGACTACGATATCGAGCAAGTGCATGATAGAAAGGAGTGGGTATTCGAAATGCGGTCTACGGCTATTCCATCTGGATGGCCATGCAAGATTCAAAGACGTTCGCGCGATTGATCGAGAAAAAGAAAGGAAAAAAAGAAGAAAAGACGGGCATATCACCGACGGCGCAAGCGGTCCCATTGCCTCCCCATGCCTGCCATTGGTTTCCCAACCACGACAGTGGGAGTGACTTGCAGAAGGAACCCGATGGGAATAGATATTGCACCGAGAATGACAGAATATGCCCATTGATCGCCAGTCAACTTCGTGATTGAGAATGCCCGCCCGCCGACGAACATAATTAGAATTTGAGCGCCCATCATAATGCAGGTGATTGCTATAAAGAGCCAGTTATGATGGATGCCTTCGATGAGGTTAAATGATCGCTCAATTTGTCGATTGCTATGTTGGGGTTAGTAAGGAAAGTAAAAATAAAGGTAGCCTCAACATACTTGTACATGTTGAATATCTGCATCCAGACATACGTGTTGAAAACAGCAGTCTGTAGCTGTGATGTTTGAAGATCACTATGATAGGAGAAGATAGAAGAGCCCGCGAAGTACAGAACGAGTGTTACTACCATCTGATACACAGATTGGCCAATGATCATCTTCCACATGGTAGGAGTAATTAAAGGTGTAGATGTTGGTTCGGGTCTGCGGTCAAGGATCCTGCGAGGAGGAGGGTCCGTTGCTAGGGCCAGAGCTGCTAGAGTGTCTTGAAAGAGGTTTACCCACATGAGCTGCACTGGTGTGAGAACCGACTCCTGTGATGAGTTTGCTACCGCCGAGACGAATGCTAGGCCCACGGAGGTGAAGGTGATGGTAATTTGGAACTGGAGAAAGGATATTAGGTCGGGCGGCCATCTTTGCACCTTGTTGATATGGCCTCTAGCTTACCTGCAAGAATTTCTTGACAGCATCGCTGACTGCTCTTCCCCACATGATAGCCTTGACAATCGAAGAAAATGTATCATTCATCAGGACAATAGAGGAAGCCTCACGAGCAATTTCAGTGCCAGATATTCCCATCGAGAATCCAATATCAGCAGCTGCAAGGGCAGGGGCATCATTGGTACCGTCTCCGGTGACGGCAACGACCCTCCCGAGATCCTTCAGACGCTGGACCAGAACCCGCTTGTCATCCGGGCGAGATCGAGCAAGAACCTTGAGGTGCGGAACTAGCTCCTTCTGCTGTGATTCATCTAGCACACGGAATTTATCGCCTTCCATCACAATATCGTCTGGACCGTTGATGATTCCACATTCTTCTGCGATGGCTTTTGCCGTTAGAAGGTTGTCACCGGTGACCATGCGCACAGTGAGACCTGCTTTATGGCTGGTATCTACAGCACCCCAAGCATCGGCCCGTAGAGGGTCTTGTAGACCCATAATCCCTTGAAATGTAAGCTCTTTTATTAACTCCTCGAAGTCGACAGTTTTCTCCTCGCCCCTGTAGGGTAAATCCTTCACATCGCGGAAGCATATCGCAATCGTGCGCAAGGATCGCGAGGCATACTGAACAATTTTGTGGCGTATTTGTTCAATACCATCCTCCGTGATTGAAGCAGTACCAAGCCCTTGCATCGGCTGTGCAATTGTGGCCACACATTTCCCAAGGAGAATCTCAGGAGCACCCTTCACATATGATCGATATAACCCGCTGGCTAGTCTGACAACTGTGATCATGTATTTGCGCGAGGCATCGAAAGGCAAAAGATCAACAACTTCTACACTAGCACGATCAAAGTCAAGCTGACCTAGCTCGAGATAGTCCTGGGAGAATCTCAATAAGGCGGCCTCCGTTTGGGACCCAAGAAACTGCCGACCTCCACCATATTGGCTTTCAGTTGCAGTCGAGTTGATGGCGATAGATTGCCTCAAAAGCGACCTCGATTGACCCGAGAGCCGGCTCATGCATTTTGTAACAGATGAGGAATTCCTTTCAGCCGAAGTGTCTGGGCTAGTAGCTCGATCGGTAAATTGCGAGGTAGCACCGAAGAAACCCGAGACAACAGTCATTTCATTCTGTGTCAACGTTCCCGTCTTGTCTGAACAAATATCCGTGGCTTGTCCCATCGTTTCACATGCTCGGAGCTGTCGAACCAAGTTATTGTCTCTCATCATTCGAGTGGTGGCAAATGACAACGCAAGTGTAACTGCCAAGGGAAGTCCTTCAGGGACTGCGATCACAACCACAGTTAAGGCCAGAATGAAGACATTCAAAAAAGATTGTCCCTTTTCCGAGGCGGATTCGGTGCTGTTCCGGAGGCCGACACAGAACTTGATGAACAAGATTACGAACAGCGCAAGCGCCGCAAGTGCACCAAAGCGGGCGATGTTCTTTGCAAGATTGCTGAGCCGTACTTGAAGCGGGGTGAACCCTGGCTCGGTGTCGAGAGAGAGGAGCACTCTTCCGTAGCTTGATTTAGTGCCTGTAGCCAATACGAGGTATGCACCAACGCCTTCCATGATCTTGGTATGAGAGAGTATGAAGGGGTCGATCTCAGGAGAGCTATCAGGACGAGTTGTATCAATAGCGGTTTTATCCACCGGATCGGACTCGCCAGTTGCCGAGGACTCATCGCATTTGACCTGATAACCCCTTATCAACACGCCATCAGCAGGCACGATATCTCCAGGGCTGATGTTGACGATATCACCAACGACAACCTCAGAGATGGGAACCTCATGAATCCTCGCAGATCGAAGGACCCAAACATTGCGATCCTGCTGTTTCTTATTGAGTTTCCGGAACTTGGATTCCTTTTGATAGTCGTTCGCGGCACCGGCGAGAGTAATGACGACGATAGCGACGAGGATAGCAACGCCCTCCACCCATTCAACGGGCGGGTTGTTAGGAGTACGCTTGGTTCCGAATGTCTGGTACAGCCCCAAAGCAAGCGAGATAATAGCAGCACCGGTTAGAAGAAATAGGACATGGTCGTTGTAGGCTGCCCACATCAATGACAGGAAGCTCGGGGAAGATCTTATGGGTAGGCGATTGTCCCCGAAGAATTTCCTTCTGTCGATGAATGCATCGTAACCAAGGTCTGTCGAGATAGGCAGCTCAGGGACAGCGGTCTTTTCTGTCGGGGCAGCGGTCGTACTCGCAGCGACATTCACAGGAGCACCCAGATAGGTCTCATCCAGGCTCAGACCGGAATGGATGTCGGTTCGCAGTCCTTCCTCCAAACCTTTTACCCCATGGAGAGCATGAAACTGTTGGACATCTTTGGATTGTACAAGATCGCCTAACGCATCAGGATCAAGAGAAAAAGTCGAGAAAGTCCATTGGGTGGACTGTTCCGTAGCACGTTTTGACCGGGGTTTCTTCTGAGTATCGTCAGTAAGACACATATTCAGGCCTCACCATCATCGAACTCACTATTCGCGACCAAAAAGAAGATATACAAGACCCATTGGCTCCCAAATTTGGCGTCATTTCATGAAGAATGTCATCAGGAGAATTAGATGGATAAAATCAGAAAGGAGGTGCCACATGTGCTCTGGCGAAATACAAATACGCGTAGAAAGGGAAGGAACTGTAAAATACAGCTTAGCGTAACTTAGGACTTGCAAAATACGTACATAGCAAGGTCTATTATTTATTCGAATGTGAGACAATAGCAGTATTATAACCATATGATTCACTCAAAGGGGCTTATTTTTGGTTAAACCGGATATTCACGGCATACTTTTGCAAGAAATATAGATATATCGATCAATATCTGGAAAACACGCCACCTACTAGTACTTTCGATTGCTATTCTGTACGTTACAGGGCAACCATCAATCGGAGATTGTTACTCGGCGGTCATTGATATGTGGCTTCCTTTTTAGTTCTTCTGACTAGTCATGCCGACGTTCGACAAGTGCCTATCATAATTAGCCATACGAGCACGCCCGTGCGAGATATGCAGCTTAACTAACAGCCGAAGTCCACTCCAGAGCAGGCAACTAAGTTTCTGACAGGGCTATGCTGTGTATTGTACTCCCCCAAAGCAGACCCAGAGATAAAACGAGGACATGTTTATAGGCCCAAGTCTTGGGAAGGAGGCTGTGCAAGACTAAAGATCATGTCAATGCCCGAGGCTGACTGACCCTCATCGACCCAAGTGGTTCAAAAGAGGTGCACTCGGCGCCAACAAAACTTGACAATTGGTCAGTGAACCCGGAAAAATTGATTAAAAAAGGCTAATACTGGCGAACACTGGCTAGATACAGACTAACGGTACTGGGGATATTCCAAAACGCCTCTCAACATTCCAAGAGAGTCTAATTCAACGTACGCTGTGAATTCTGATCCGCCGCCTCTACCCACGCTACTCTCCTCAAATCCTCCAGCGCCGCCACGGTATCTGGGTGGTCCGTTCCAAATGCCTTTTCTCTGCGAGAATACACCGTTTCGGCCATTCCACCGGCGACCTCCCACTTGCTTTGCGACTGGTATATGAATCCCAGGTTGGCCATGGCGCTGAGTGTGTGCGGGTGGTCTTTGCCTATCGTCTCTTCCATCAGACGCAGAGACCGGGCGGCCAGGATCTCGGCATCTGGTGACTGCCTCATCATTTGGTATGTCACAGCAAGATCCGCCATGGCAACCAGTGTGTGTGGATGACGTTCCCCGAGGACCTCTTTCATCGCATTTGTTGCTTTCCCCCCGAGGTCTTTGGCTTCTTCGAGCCGACCTTGATTGCGATATGTTGAGGCAAGGTTGCTGATGGACATCAGAGTTTGGGGGTGTGTTTCGCCGAGTACTGTCTCACTGCTAGCCACGACTTCTTTTTCAAGGCGCTCAGCATCCGACCATCGGCCTTGTTCACGATATGTGGACGCAAGGTTGGCCATAGAAGTCAATGTGAATGGATTATTCGTCCCAAGTATGTCCCGACTAACAGCGACAACCTCGCCTTCTAGCTTTTCAGCAGAGTCTAGCCTCCCCTGGTCTCGATAGGTCGATGCCAGAGTAAGTTTCCAGTTTAACAGCGAAGCATCGGTTGGGGATAATTCCCTTTCCCCGAGATTGACCAGTTGGCGTGCAATTGATTCGGCCTCTTCATACCGACCGAGATGGGCATACGATATAGCCAAGTTAGACATGGAGCCCAAGGTGGATGGATGGCTGGGACCGAGAGTCTTCTTCTTCATCTCAAAAACCCTCGAATCGAGCTTCTGAGCATTACCCCAAAGCCCTTGACTCCGATATGTGGACGCTAGATTCGTCATCGAAGTCAACGTCTGGGGATGCTCCTCGCCGAGAATCTTCTGCCTCAAATTGGTGACCCGGGAAGCGAGAGCAGCAGCCTGATCCAGTTGCCCTCTGCCCCAATATGCGGAAGCGAGATTGTGCATCGCTGTCATAGTCATTAAGTCTTGCTCTCCCTTCAGACTCTCGCATGAGCCCAGCACCAGAGCGCCTAGATCTTCGGCAACAATCCATGATTTGGCCTGCAGCCATGCCTTCACACATGCGGCTAGCTCTTCGAGCATTATCGTCGTTGCGTCAGAATCCGCATGTGTGGCGAGTACCCGATTCCCCGCGGTCGTCATAGCTGAATCCAGGTCTGTTGCTTCGGTCGTCCAGCCTCGGCCATGATATATGGCTGTGAGTCCACTGACCTCCCTCTGGAGCGACTCGAGGGAGGGAGGGCGTTTGTCCATAGATCACAGGCAGGGCAGCAAGGATAATTCAGCTCCGGGGTAGGTTGTTGTTTGTTTGTGTGGATGATCTGATAGGCGGGTTCTTAGTCACTTACCCGTATCGGATAATCTTCGGGGTCGCCAATAGATGGGTTGATCGTGATGAAAGGACTGGGCGACCGATATACGACTCTTTCAAGGAAGATAATAATTGTGAGCCGCGAACGCATTGCCAAGGTTGGGTGTGGGGGTAACGCGAACGCTCCAATTAATGCTCCGATTAATGACAAAACAGAGCAGAGAGGGGTTAACGGAGACTTGTGTTCCCCGAGTAATAATTGTAAATTAATATGCCGATCGTCATTCCACATATTATCATGTCACATTTATAGCTCAACTCTGCAGACATCCCATAAGGCTGAAACCAATATAAAAAAATGCTGTTGCCTGAAAGCTCTGTACTGTATGTATACACTTATTGCAAGGATAAAGCGGCTAAATGCCGGCTCAGCCCTATCCCCATTCCCCAGTGGAGGTGAGACAGTTCTGTTTGGCGCTAGTAATAGGGCTGTAACTTTAATTAGGGCTGAAAGTTACTGGTACCCGTATCTGTACCGTGGTAACGTTTGGAACACAACTGTTTAGTTTCCCCGGTCCTTGGGTCGCATCTCACTTAAGCTTCAACACTCTAACCTCTGAAGGCCAAAGTTTCTCCAGATTCACCATGTCTCGCCGAGACACGCCAGAGTCCTGTGGGCCAGAGCCCAGTCGCCACCAGCGTCAACAGCAAACCCAAGATGCAGACATAGACCCTTGGACTCGCATTCAGAGGTCCTTCAAAATGCCATCTCAAACAGGACTAAACAAACTGAATATCAATCATGGGTGGCCAGTAATGGTGCTGCTACCTCTGGCCGGCCTTACAAAGATATTTCATTGGAGTTCGACAATAGTTCTCGTGGTGAATATTGTCGCCATTATCTTCTTGTCCGAGGCGATATCTATTTCGTCCGATGAACTCGCTGCCCACCTTGGAGAGCTGCAAGGTGCACTACTCAGTGCCACATTCGGAAATACCGTAGAGCTCACAGTGAGTCAGAGTTATTGCCCCGATTATCGAAATGACAAAATGCTCACTCAGTCCAGGCAGGCATTCTGGCTCTGGTTCATGACGAGATCCCATTTGCGCAGTCTGTCATGGTTGGAAGCATTCTCTCAGATATTCTGCTTGTAAGTTCTCACATTATGAAAGTTTCAGTGGTGGCCATATCATCCGACTGACAGCCACATCTAGGTCTTCGGCTGCTGCCTCGTCACAGCTTCGTACAACAAGGAGGTTTTAGAGTTTAACAGTGCCCTTGCGAAGACCTTGTCCTCTTTGATGATGATAACAGCCGTAACGATGCTCCTCCCAACGGCCCTCTACTCGACTTTCCCAGTATCCGAGATAGATGACAGGGTGCTATCCTTCTCACGAGGGACGTCGTTAGTACTCCTAGGGCTCTACGGAGGTTACCTCTACTTCTATCTCGGGACTCACAAACACCTCTTCGTCTCGAATGAGAGCGAATCTAGTGACTATGAAAATAACGGAGATTCATCATCCGCAGCCAGCAGGGCTAGCTTAGCTTCCTCAATTATCCGATTGACAACAGCCGTGGCTGCAACAGTCTTTTGCACAGAACTCCTGCTTGAAAGCGTCGACGACATGGCGCAGACTCTCAGAGTCTCTGAAGTATTTATCGCAATGGTTTTCATTCCAATTGCTAGCAATAGCACCGAGGGGGTCACTGTCATTGCGGCATCTCGCACAGGAGACACAGACTCTGCAATCCGAGTTATTATCGACAGTCTCTTGCAAATTGGTCTGTTTGTTATACCATTCTTGGTTATTATCGGCTGGTGCATTGCTGAACCGATGACGCTTTTCTTTGATTCGTTCCAGACTGTTGCCATGTTTTTGGCCATTCTGGTGGTGAATCATCTACTTCGTGATGGGCAGTACGCTTACATCCATGGTGCGATGCTTCTTGCTCTGTAAGTTTCCCTGGGCGCCGTACTGAGTTCTGGCGGTACTTTTACTGATGCATAGTTATAGCTACTCTAGTCTCGTTGTGGCATTCTATGCGCGCTAGATAGCTCAAGCATTTTGCCGGCTCAACACGTCGTTAGGAGATATTTCAAGTAACGAATGATGTAAGGCAGTGCATAGCCGCCTTCCACACCGCGAATTTACTATTACCTCCTTCGTACAAATTCTAGTAATTAATTTCTACCATATTCACTTCAATGTTCTATAGTGTCACTTTCTATGATATCTTGATTTTAAAGGTTATATATAGAAAAGTCTATTTTACAATTAAACCTTTTTTTGGCCCTTTTCTACTATTTACGTAACAAACTCAGAAGGGGGAGAAAATATCTAACTATATAACTACCTAGGTAGCTATGACATACTTGATTCCTCTGCCGGGTGGGGCTTTCCTATCTTAGCTGCCGCCGCTTTTATGAGGGCGCTCAGAGTCAGGCTCACTGAGTGAATTTCAGTCCGGGCTCAGACTCACTGAGCTGCTCAGACCAGTCACGTGATAAATCAGTGAGGTCCAATGGACGCTCAGTGAGTGCTCACTGAGTCTGATTGGATGCTCAGTTATTACTCAGTGATTACTTAGAGACTGCTCGGGCGCATCTATTGAGCGCTCAGTCTACGCTCAGACTATACCCAAAGAAGCACTTTGCCCTATAATACTACTTACTTTGCGTCTACTTTTTGATGGCCCTCAATTTTCGCCGTGCTCCTATTTCCGAGGGTGCACGATCTTCCAGTTTCGCTAGATCCCCAGGAATAGCGCACTCGAGTATGATGACGCAAAGCTGGAAGGCATAAGGGCGATTCTTGACCGCCGTCCGTCCCCCCTGGTCCGTGCGTAGATTTGAAAAACAATTCCAAGCATTCCTTTCCAGCAATCTTTCTTCTTTCGTGCCAGTTGAAGTCAAGGTTTTTCAATAGATTCATCAGACTTCTTGTGATTTTCCTCAAGCCCATCCTCGAAGTGTCCGTGCGCAAGTTCTTCCGGTCCAGGGCACCAACTGACAGAGCGGTCGGTGGGTCCCGAGATCGAGTGGGGACCGGTTGATCCCGCTGCAGAACACGTTGACCACGTTTTCGATCCACAACTAAGTCAGATATCATTCGTCTACATGCAGAGCTCGGGCTACAAACGTCGCAAGACAGCGGGGTTCGCATACCCTGCCATCCCAGTCACGGATCAAGACATCCTTTCCGATGGTGCTGCAAATGAGCGAACTTCAATCCGATCTGTACATAGTATGTCGGCCCTCTCCTGTTGCGGGGATCGAGTTTTTCGGCGCTGACCAAGTTTCTTCTATCAGTCTCCTCATCTGGAGATAGCTCACCAGCAGACGCGTTTCGCGCGGAATCAGTAACTCACATCAACAAAGAAAATGAACAGTTTGTCAGAGACCACCATCCAAGTCTATCTTCACAGGCGGGAGTGTATGTCGCGGAGTCCGTGTTCGGAGAGCCTGTTTGGCTTGTCGGGTCTCCTCTCACCGCATCCCAAAGTGTGTATGCTGGCGGCCGACCAATCCACTACTTCCCCGGAGATCATTTCTTAGATATACCTGATGGAATTCTCACCCCCCGATCGCCCGACAAATACAATCAGCACTTTGACCGATATATCAACCCGAGGCGATTCCTCACACCAGCTGATCTCGACAGCCTTCGAGAATTGTTCCCAGAGGCGGTCGGTGTCCACGTGCTTATCGCAGGTTTCCTGATTATTCTTTTTGAAGACAAACGACACGTACATGATGCGTACAGTGAGGTGTGGCCTCTCGAGCTTGCCGGTCTTCGTGTCTTTTTCCATCTCACCCACTACAGCTTCACTACAGCACCTTTCGAGTCCGGAAATGTCCTAAAAGAAACTTCGGAACGAGGAATCAATGATTCCGCCGGATGCCTCGGACTAAAGCTCAAGTTGCAGAATGGTTCTACAGCAGTCACATCTGTGACTCATAGTTTCGTCCGTAACCCGGTGCCCTGGAGACTTGGAAATCGGCTGAGAGTTCTTCAAACGTTAGTCGATAAAGCGAAACGGACATTGCAACGGTGTCTACCTTTCAAAGCAGGAGAAGATGATTGTGCCTTAGCCATGGCCAAGGAAATCCCGACCGACAATAACCCGGTTGGTAAGCAAGTATCGCTTGCATCGTCTAACAGAATGGTACGTTCACTAAGTCAATTCTACACTTATATCATACTTCTATCTCCACTAGATCGGAACTATAACCCACACGTACGATGCCCCAAGCAACGACAAACGATACCCTGCCGGTTACAATCACGACCTGTGTTTGATTTCAGGTCCTTCGCTTCCTGATGTGGTCAGTCCTCCTGGCTATCCGTCGGTAACGGGGTGGGCGAGCTATTCGGCGGCCTTAGATGGACAAGATGTTTATGTCGCTGCTCAAAACACGAACAGTGGGGGTCTGCGGAAGTTTCATGGTGTCATCGACTCGCGCCTGTTCCCCAGGGTATCCGTGGTTGGGACAGGTTACTCCTGGGACAAAACCCGAAAGTTATGCAACGCGTTTTTGCTGTGGCATACAGATGGTCAGCTCGACCCAGCGGATGGAACTTCGGGGGCGCCCCTCTGTTTAGGCCGCCCATCGGATACGACCGCCCTGGCAGTAGTGTTTCAGAACTTCCAGCAGTCCTGTCTCCTTGCCGATGTGACTGGGAACACGAATACCAGATGCCACACTCTAGTCAAAGCAGGGTTCATTCTCCCTCCGGAGATCAGGGATTCGACAATTCTCAGCGGCCAAGTACCAAACAGTACCATCCCATTCAATACCCTACCGGCCGGGAACCGAGGATCAATAGAACACGAGTATAAGCGACGTGTTCTTTCGTCGATCGAGTGAGTAGTCTAAGCCAGCACCCTTTTTTCATATCTTTTACCGTTTAATGTCGAGGGACGAGAGAGAGCTTTGAGTGCGTATTTGACTTCAATAAAATCAATGTTATTGCTACAAGTTTCAAGTTTCTGCTCCAAAATACTTTATAATATGATTGTTGGGTGCTCTTATGTAAGAGTGACAGAATCTCAGAATGGTAATGATCAGTTCTGGCAGCTAGTTCGGTAAGGAAATAGCTGGCTGACTAAACTATGACTAAGGTGCCCAGGTAGTGGCACAGCCATCTTAGGCGGTGAAGCCACATGCCCTTAACAGGGGAGTTTCTGCCCTTGTTCACCGCTTGCTGCTTTTGAGATGGTCTGTGTAGAATTTGCCCCTTATTTCTAGCCGACTCCTGAAGGGGATTTTCTCCCTTTCTCATGCATCAAGTTTTATCAAGAAATCGATCAAGAATCTGTCAAAATTTCCTCTTCAGTTCCTCTACTTCGGGTAGGCTAGATCGTGGGTAGTAAAGCCCAATATAGTCGTACGGATCCATAAGGCTGTAAGGGCCTTGCGACGAGCGATTTTTCAGCCGAAGAAGCGATCGGCGAATCATCATCAAGATCGACCAGAAGCGGCCTAACCTCTTTCAGCCCTTGGCGGCAATATCTGAAGGCCGTCAACTCTCGACGGGGATCAGAATTAGGTGCGACGTCTGCACGGGCCGGGGCCCGGGCCTCAATATGGGTGCAACCCGTTACATTTTTACGGGTTGTGCCAAAGCTTAGACGGTATCGTGGAGGCGAGACTCGGCGAGTTGAATAGTGGCATAGCCACAGAATAGTAAAGCCAATACATAAAGCCAATACATGTGGCCCACTGTTGCATTTACTCCCCAGCTTGAGGTGAAACGACTAGGATCGACCGCTATATTGATGACGCCAGCCTTTTGTTGAGGGACAGCGTTGTTGAAAGTCTGCATTAGGTGGGGCTAGCGTGGTGCATTTTATTGAGGTGAGCTGCTGACTTAGCTGCTCTCCCGCTGGCTCAGGTCACGCTCGATTAGCAAATCAGAATGCTCAGATGACCCTCAGTGTGTGAGCGTCCGGGCGAGCCATCCGGCTTATACAGTGATCAGGTGATTCTCAGGGAGCACCTTGGGCAGTTTCACTGGTTATGTAAGACTCAAAGGTGTGCTTGGTTTTACTCAGTGAGCAAAAAGCGGCACGACCTGAGCATCTAAAACGGAAAGGGAAGGCCAGGAAGTGGCAGAGGAAATCAAGTACATAGGTAGATATCTAAAAGTTACCTAAGGAGACTACTAAAAAAGGCCACTAAAAAGACATATAAAAAGACTATCGGAGAAGACTACCTAGAAGACTACCAAGGAGACTACCAAGGAGACTACCAAGGAGACTAAAGCCGCATAAGCAGCCGACTATTCTTGTCTATAATATCTCAATTCCTACAATATCAACTTCTATAGTGTCATTTTCCACACTATTAATTTCTATCAATCTCTATAGTCAATAAAAAACTCATGTACTTTATGAAATGTTCTGCTGGCAAAATACATATGGCGCACTGGCGGCTATACACTGCCGTAAACGAGTGATGTGATATACCGGGGCTGGACGAATCTAAACACCTAGGTAAATCACATTCGTCGGCACCTCAGGCCGAACAAAGAATGAGAACGCAATGATCATGTATCTATTAAGAGAAAGCAAAGTTAGTACGACGAACAATAGGCCCAACAAAGCAGTGCGAGCGACTCACGTTCCAATCAACATCAATCCCTCGAAGTAATTACTCCGCCCATCAGAAATAAGATAAGTCATAACTACAACACCAAGCAAAAGAGTCGTAGCCTCAAACCCATCAAATCTAAGAATAAGCGGCTGGTCAAAAGCCCAACCAAGGAGAACCAGCAGCGGAGCAATAAGCATCGTGACCCGCAACACATTGTTAATAACCGCCCTGATCCCAAGCTCAATCTGATTGTAAGACCGGGACCCCACCACAATGGACCGGTACTTGACCGAGTTCCCGAGCAGAGGAACAAGCGTCACGGCAAGGAAAGCTTGGTTCATACCCGTGATCGAAGCAACCCCGCTCATACTGCTGACTGTGTAATAAGTGCACGCGAGCGCAGAAGCGCACGCAGTTGCAAGGATTATAGCTGCTGGACCCTTGCCGATATATGGCCGCGGAATTTGGGCCTCGATTGTTTGGCTCTGGCGAGACTGATGGTCGCAGCGGGTTTGATCCCGCTGGCTGAACGGCGTGCTGGCGAACATGGCCGCATGGGTGCCAAGGCGGAAAATAAGGAACGTGAGCAGTAGAACGACAAGGATAATGGCCGTTACGCGTTGTGTCAAGAGGATCTTGTCTTCCGGGGTGACCTTGGCGGACGGGAAGACGTCCATTATGGTGGGGAGGGCGAGGAGGATGAAGACGACCATCATGAGGGATGAGAGGACTGTTGTGAGGGTGCGATCAAACCGGAGTCGCTTTTGGTCATAACCTGAGACAAAAATGGTGCCACCGAGGACCTTTAGGTGTAGTTTGTATTAGGAGGAGGTTCATAGCACATGGTTGGATTTAATACTGGGACTTACCAGCAGTAAATTGCTTAGGACACTTCCAAGTATCACGGACTGGGAGATGTGTGGTCGCTTTTGTGCGATCGCATTGATTCCGATCTAGATAAATGGTCAGCCTATGTTTGAATCAAATATTGAGTCCCTCCATGGCTGGATATCACCAATAATTCCACCGAATTTCCTAGTGTCGATTTCAGCACTTCATTAACAACTCGGCTGCGATCTACGGTCAGCGAATCGACCGATCGGTTAATCCATGATCCAAGCGGAATCATAGCGACAATGTTGAGAGCGAAGATGGCAGCACTGTTCCACTCCAGGGCTCCTGCTGTGATACCGATGAGAGGTATCAAGAGGGACAAGACGCCCAGGTGGTGCTGGACCCGTGCCATGATGGAATTGCAATATAGCTTAGACGAACCTCGATCGGGATACGTGATTCATCGAGGAAAAAGGTGAAGCTGGGAGGATTCACCCGTCTTTAGAAAGTCCACACAGGTCAATAAATGAGGCTCGCTGTATGACAGTTATGTTTGCATACAGATACATACCGTCACATATGTAATTTAACTGTAATTGACCAAAACATACAGGTATTTTATCTGCACGGCTCTTTTAAGTCCACGCAATCCACCAGTTACACTAATGCGTACGCAGATGCCTAGGACTGAAAGACAGTGGAGTAATACATCATCCCCTTGACCCTCCCAAGCTCGACCCCAATGTTTCTCGATCCCTTTCCTCACTCTTTTGACAAACATGAATAACACAGCTCACCCTCGACTGCGAAAGCCAACCAAGATTGACCCTGAAATTATGGCCGGGTCGCTCGAAGCGAACACGACAGCCCATGAGCAGGATGCATTACTCAGAGACGAGATTGAACGCGAAAGAAACACGGAGGAATCTGCAGAGTTGCGTGACACAAACTACCCTGACTCGAAGCGCGCATTGTTCCTAGGCAACCGTGTCGTACGTGTGCTTAAGATTACCCTAGGATGCAGCTACTCCAATTTTCTACTGCCATTTGTGCTTCTGGGCATAATTGCAGGGAGTCTAGGATGGGATGACTCGATTTCCTTCGTGTTCAACTTCCTGGCGATTCTTCCTCTCGCTGCGTTGCTGTCGTTCGCCACAGAGGAATTGGCGAAAAGTGTCGGGCAAACCGTCGGAGGGCTGGTCAATGCCACTTTTGGAAATGCAGTTGAAATGATTGTAAGGGACTGGACGTTTGGCCCTCTGCTAAGGTGGGAGACTAATGTTGGTCACTGCACAGGTTGGGATCACTGCGGTGCGGCAAGGGGAAATCAGTATTGTGCAGTCGAGTATGGTGGGCAGCATCCTGTCGGGCAACCTCCTGGTAGGTTTCGTTCTTAGTGCATGTTCACTGCGTAGGTGATCTTGTCTACTTATGCGAAATTTAGATCCTCGGTGTTTCATTGTTCTGCGGCGGCTATGCAAAGGATGTGGTGAAATGCAATGTGGATGTTAGTGGGATACTGTCATCCTTGATGGTGGTCTCCTCTGCGACATTGATCGTTCCATCCGTGCTCGATTCAACCATACCATCCAAGTCCCACGAAGTGGAAGCCAGCGTCCTGAGTCTCTCCCGCGCAGCCTCAGTGGTCCTACTCGCATTCTACCTGGTCTACCTCTACTTCCAACTGAGGAGTCACTCCGAGCTGTTTGTCGACGATAAACAAGAAGAGGAAGAAGAGCGAGTTCTGGGCCCCTGGTCGGCAAGCATCATTTTGATCCTTGCAACTCTCGGAGTCACAGTATGCTCCGATCGCCTGGTGGACAGCGTCGATGGCTTTGTAGACAAGTGGCATGTGAGCCGGGCTTTTATTGGCTTGATTGTGGTTCCCATTGTCGGTAATGCAGGAGAATTCAATACTGTCATCAATTCTTCGATCAAGGGGAACATGGACCTCGCGATTGGTGTGATTGTGGGAAGCACGTTGCAAATCGCGTTGTTTGTGAGTCCTTTCCTGGTCATGTGTGGCTGGGTTATTGGGCAGCCCATGTCCTTGCGCTATAGTCCCTTCGAAACTGTGGTATTCTTCCTATCGGTAATAGTCATGGACTGCTTAATTCGAGGAGGTCGATCCAATTACTACGAAGGGTCCTTATTGGTTGGAACGTGAGTGGCCACAAGAGTGTTCTGCCTTCGGTACTAATGACTTCTCTTAGGTATCTGATAATCGCAATTGCATTCTACGTGCACCCAGACGCAGTCGATGCACCCTTTGTTTAGGATTCTGCAGGGTGGTTACGATTAATTATTCCTTAGATACATCAAACTTGGACAACATACGAAATCTAGTTTCTAGCGAGCACTTGAAGATCATCCGTAGAAGCAGTACTATATTTGGGACCAAAGGCAATGATCGCCATCAACGGTGGAGTCGCCTCGTAGGGCTGAGACTTGGCGCTGAGACGAGATCAAGGCACCAATTTTAATTAAATCCTTTGGATCAAGCCAATTAACTCTTCTATGATGCTCTCATGAACACTGAAGGGGATTGTCAAGTTCGACTGCCTCAAACTCCTTCAGTGTTCGTCCAAAGGATAGAACCCTAACTTGAGCATCACATATACGTAAGTAAAGGAATCATTATTCATAATATACATATGCAGTTTATTACCGGCTAACCGGCCACGGGGAAACGATCAGGCAGCAGAATTCCGTCTCAATTCCCCGTCTTTCTTTCTCAGATCCACTGTAGAGCGACGCGACGTAACAAGGCCTTGGAAGAAATGCCCAAGCTTTGGTCATGTAAGATCAATCACAGTTGCAGCGCCTAATGTAGACTAAAAGTCTGTCTTTATTAGGAAAAATAGTGACCGGCCTTGTGATTCCATATCAAGATTAGCACACTCACAGGCTGGTCACCAACCAAATATCATCATTTAGCGCTGCGCCATGCCCTATGTTATGTAGATTGCGCCCATCCCCCGTTGATACGACATGGCCTAGTCACACAGAGCCAGGGCGTTGAGCAGACCGGGGTATAAAAGTTCCCTCAATTCACCCATCCAAGGTGTATCCTTTCCCCTCAGGTACCTGTCTACAATATATTCTCATTGTAGCCATCTTTTATGTGATACCGGTCTCTGCCGCCTATTCCTATACACCAGTCCTTCTCATCATGGGTCTTTTAAAACTTCTGCTCAAAGCAATCCTCATCCCAATTGTTGTCCTCGTTGTCATCACTGTCGTTATTGTCCTTCTCATCAAGATGCGTCGTGATCGCAAAAAGAAAGAAAAGGAACTGGAGCAATCTTTCCAGCCACCCCCTATACAGCAATGGGTGCCGTACCCCCCAGTCCAGCAACCAGCCCCGGCATATGCCAAAACACCGGGGGCAATGGAGCAAGGGATTGGACATGGACAGCCTTAGTGCATATTTTCCGTTGGGTAGGTATGCCAGGTGGGAAATTAGGGATCGTCTTTGCTAATCGCGGCTGTAGACTATTTCACTATGGGTTGGGAGGTCTATTTTTGTAACTTTGCAGAGGATTTTGTCCCAATTTTTGCCATCGAAGATTTGTCTGCTAATGCAGAGGGCTGATACAATGCAGTCATTGGCTGTCATTGCTCATTGCATCCATGAATGTGTATTGCACCTATTTCATATTGCTGAAACTTGTACTCCGTACTACCCAGAACTTAGGGTATTTTCTAGATTGGAGTTTAGGTATTTAGGCTTATAAATTTGCTCAAATTTAGATATTTCTCATACCACTCCCAAGCCCATGCTGACGTCCACTCCGTGATCCCGAACCTGAGCGAATAGAAGCGGTGGCAGCCCAGATAGACAGATGATAGGATCAAATCATGAGTGAAAAATGATGTGGTTATTATTGGTAAATTGCAGAACTAAAGTACATTGGCATGAGACTAGATAATCAAGCGGTCTTCGTCAAAGACATTGGAATCGCAGAAGAGCCGGGTTGATCTCAAATCTAATCCAACATAACCAAGAGCATCCCGAGATACGTACGCCTTGTAGGCCACCACAACTGTCTGTTCCTAAGAAACTTCAGGCCCCCAAGATCCAGGCAATACCCCAAGTCTAGGACGAGAAACAAGCAATACCGTAGTCTGACAAATTTAAAAGGAGACTTGCTCAATAGTATCGCGACGCAGGACCTCAGCGTCTTCCGGCAACAAAAATCCGGCTTCAACCTGGCGATCGATGGCTTCTCCCGCCTGACGTCGATAGTTTTCTACCGTTTTGTAGACAGCCCACAGCTTGACATCTTTGAAAGGGACTTCGGTGCCTTTTAATAATAACGAGGTCAGAACAATTAAAATGAACTCTCGTGGACATGAGAAACTTACCAGTGTGCCAATGTGGATGTGGCTGAGGGGTAACATCAATAATTTTGGCAGTAGGCACGTCTGTATGAACAGTTCTGACTCCAGCAAGCGCATTTCCATACTCATCTCGCTCGATCTCCCCGAATTCGTCAACATCAATTGTGGTACCTCGCGGAGGAGCAACACCGGTTGTAATCCAGCTGTTCATAGCATCGAAGAGAGCATGGTAAACGAAAGAATTGGCGAAAGTGCTCCATTGGGCACCTTCCAGATCAACAACCGACAAACGCTTCTTATCGGCCATGGAGAGGTATCGAGTCTCGCGATGAGACATACCGGCAACTTCATAGAGCCGGAATGAGCTGCTATCAGGTCGGCGATGGGGAGGCGTTTCACTCCCGCCGTAGAGTGCCTTGATGTAGATGAGCTCGAATTCACCTAAAATCTCAATAATCTTTGCATCACGCAAGTCTGGAAGTGGGTTGCCGGCATCGCATTGGCATGGCATGAATCCCTGAAATGGAGCACATCCATCAGGAAGTCGGAAATGACGAGACTCGACAATGAACTTTCTTATCAAGTCTGCAGTCTGGGAAAGACCAGCCAGTACAACGCGCTCAGCCTCGATACCCAGCTGTCCCGATCTCAAAGCATGTGATGCAGCAACGAGTATCTCCGGAGACTGCAGAGTTGCGGCCCACCATCTTTCCTTGAAGATCCTGTAATTATCCCACAGCTCTTCTGCGTTAGCAAAGGAGGGGATGTTGCTGGAAAACTCCTCCAGGGTCCGACAAGGGATGAAGTGCATATCTTTGTAGCGTTCGGGATCAACGTTCTTGATCTGGTCAATTGCGGCGGGAGCCTGCGAATCAACTTCCAGCCAGGCATGTCCTTTCGACTATTAGCCCAGAAAACAAGTCAAGATAGAATGAATAACTCACCGTTACGCATCAGCCACCGATTAATGAGACGCCAGATGGTTGTTCCACCCCATAGGTGAGATGGTTCCGTGATGACAAGACCGGAAAATTTGTGAGGGTCAGCAGGGCAACGAAGAAGAAGACGTGTGCAGTACGAATTGGCAACGGCAACGCCCGTCATCAGATATTCCCGGGATACGTAGTCATACACAGGAAGCAAGTCACTGTGATGGAGGTCATATGTTACGGTCTTGGATGTTTCGGTCTCGGGTAGGAAAGAGACACTTGGCTCCGCCACTCGCACGTGCATTTCGCGTTCTTCTTCAGTTGCCATCTTGGCAGGCGTACCCTGTTCGTCCAAATTATGCTAAGCTTGTCACTTGTCAGTTCCTGGAATCCGAGATGGAGAGCCCAGCGATGCTCGGCAGGTGTGATACGTAGCAGGGACTCACGAACTAGGGCCAACGGTGACACGTGATGAATCGTGGTTGAGCCAAGGTCGCGTTGGCTTTACCTGAGTAGGCCGGTGTTGTTGTTGAGATGCGAAGGAAACACCGAGAGAAGAAGAGAGAAGCGGGAAAGGAAGAAATTTATCGAAGAAGAAAGGGGGGAAGGTGATAAGTTGGAAACAGCTGGGACAAACAAAAAGCTAAGACCACGCTCCTCAAAACAGACACATTCAAAAGAGCAAGAGAGATAAGGACATGTATTCATCATGATTGTGATCTAAACCAGGAACATAACCAGGAACCAGATAAAGCATGTTCGAGACTTGGATTAGTTCGAGATGCTACCAGACTAAACAGTATCTGTAAAATCTATACCAGCAACTCAAAGACATCCAACCCCCAGAACCACTGTGCAATACCCATAGCCCCGACACTCATAGTCGCAGCCATGAGGAGATTGACGCCATTGTTATCCAACCAGTCACGACCAGTTTCAAGACGACGACTCTCCTGACTTTCATCAACGATCTTTGTCACCTGGGTGCCATGGATTGCAGCGTTATGTATGCTGCCGGTTGCTTTGGCAGTGCTATCAGCAGGAATAACCGGTTTGCCTGTGGAAGGGTGAATTAGGACCTAGAAACTGGATTAGAGCTCTGTACACACTGGTTAATGATACATAATCGTGAACTCACTTTCCTGCCACCACTCCCCTCTACAACCTTCCCGCTTCTCTTATCAACAACACTGGCCTGCAAAAGCCCACCAAGAACGCTGTCAAGGACACTGCCCAATGCACCCCAAATAGTCATAGCTATGGTCCACAAAGCCCGATCCTTCAATCTAGCACTTGCACAGAACGGAAGAACTGCAGCAGATGTCGCGGAAACAATGAATGATCCCAGAAGACCAGCCCCAAGGCCAGTCGCAGTAACACCACCATTTGTACCGGGAGGGACTTCACGGAGATTCAACGAGGTAATCAGGCGGGGTTTAGATTTCGAGAGAATGCCGAGCTCGGAGGAGAAGGTGTCTGCAGCGACAGCAGCGTAGTTTCTGCGAAGACAAACCAATTAGTTATATGCTCTAGAACAGACAGTGGAGATATGGAATGTGGACTTGAGTGACATACGCTACAATCCCGACCATCAAGATATCAGCCGCATTTTGACCGAGTGAGAAACACGATTCAGTGTCTGTTGTTCTGGCCAGGACCATTGCATGAGCGATCGATAATATGGTAGCGACAACGGAGTTCGCTAGGACTTGGATATGGTTCCTGGCACCTTCGCCGCCTTCCGCACCGGTTGCAGAGAGTGTCAAACGCGACTTGATCTCATGTTTTACCTGTCATCGCGATCTTGTAAGCTGCGCCCATAACATAGGTATAGGTTGAAAAGTGGATAGTATGCGGCTTCTCTCCACATATAGGTGGCTCATTACCTTTGTAACCTTAGTCCCGCCAAAATAGAATACCGCAAGGAGCGCGACTGGTGCCGACCATGGATGGAGGGCGTGTGCGGAGGCTGAACATCCCGCAACAACCAGGCCGAGCGGGGTAAGGGATTTGCGCGACCAAGCTCTATAGACAAGCCCAAACACAAGAGGTATGCCTATATAGGGTTTCATTTTGATGGTCTCGTGATCTCATACACCGTCTTGTTGGGATAGATGGTGGTTGAGGTTGAAGAGGTGTAGCTGAAGAGGATCGGAGCTTGGGTGGAGTCCGAAATAAGCATCATCACATGATACAAATTTCTACTTTTATACAACTGAAGAACAGCAAAAAAAGAATAAAAATTACTACATATGTATAAAACAGAAGCCATGAAGTCTTACGGCCGAATATTATGGGCATTGGCGTCTGTTGGAGTTGGATGAACCGTTGAGCGACCTCTTTCTGATATCTTAATATGGAACTAGGTTCCTTCAGAGGGAATAATTAAAAAGCGAAAACGTCCTACCTGAAGGATGTTCCAAAATCAATCAAAATCAACATTTAAGTACGTATGGTATGTGCCGACTCAATACATAGACACCAAGAGATTGTGCGCCTTTTCGCTCCTCGGGGTATGTCCAGAATCCAGGAAGTATAGTATACAGGGCGCAAATCGAATGAAAATCAGAAACAAAGGGAAAACGGTAATAATTCCAAAGGCAAGACGATGAGCGCAGCCGCACCAGGCTCGGCATATACTCGACAGTCTTGCTAAAGCGCGAGGCCGCTGCCGTCGCCGCTCCAGCGGTAAAGGCCTAACACTTCGCGCCTGCGTGACTGCTGCTCGCCGAAGTCTTCTGGTACGCGGCCGCGGACTTGAGCCAACGCCGAGCGCATCACTTTTCGGAACGTTCGCTACAGGAGATTAGCTTCTTTAATTCCAAGCCTTGGTCACGGGTAAATCGTACCTGATATTCAGTGTTCAAAGTCACAACGCAAGCCTCATGCGCTCGCACGATTGTTTCACAGGCCCGAACAACACTAGGACTGGCATCTCCTTGCAATTTATCCGCAGTCAAGAGTAGCAAGAAGCTACCTTGCAAAAGATATATGCCAAAGAAGAAGGGCATGAAACTTAGATCTGGGTCGTATTCCAAAATGTCTGAGGCCGCCTCAGCAGAGCTGACTGCATGGCCCATGGCAGTGATAAACGACTCAGAAGAGATCCAGAGATCGTTATCGTCGAGCAAGTTGATCGGGTCCCACTTCCCAGCCAGCAGAATGTGGAGCACATGCATAATGTGGGTGCCATAGGCGACCACCATCCTCGTGTGAACGATGGACTCGCTGACGTGCGACCCTACCGTGCTACTAGATCGACCAGACGGGCTGACGTGGTTGACGTTGGAACCTTCCATGGCCGTGTCAGCCTCACCGGTTCCGAGGGCGATAGAGCTGGTATATCGAGCCTCGAATTCTTTCAGGCTCTGGGCGTAGGCATCGAGCTGCCGGGTGATTTCCATGGCCTGACTTTCCCACTCACCGCTGTTGCGGAAATGGAGACCGAAGCGCGGGTGATTGCGGGCATGTTGCAGATCCACAATCTCGCCCAGGATAGACATCAGGGGTAAGAAATATCCAAACATGCTATGGCCAGTGCATTCAGAAGATGGGCCGGCACGGCGGTAGTTGACAGATGAAAAGTCGCCCGCCTGCCAGATATCATCGTTCATCGGCTGTAACAATCCCTCGCACTCTTTATCCAGCAATGTCAAGGGTCGGTTGTAACAAAGTGCCAGATGGCGATCTGTCGCATATAACAGCCACCAAATTCGCCGGCGCTCCTCGCGTTCTTCCTCTGTGAGATTAACCGCAGAGTTGCCTGGGCCGTGGCCCAGTAAAGAAGACGGTTGCCTCTTGTTGCCATTCACATCAATGTCCCCATCGCCCTCCATTTCGCCGTCTTGACGGGTCGTCGCATTAGGGGGTAATTCGCGGCCTAGTTTCAGCTCTCTTGCGAGGGACCAGGCAGCTGTCCACCATCGCATACTGGCAGCCTTGTATTCGCTGGCAGAGACGACAGTCGCTAAGTGAACATACG
This sequence comes from Penicillium egyptiacum, assembly GCA_911456345.1. Lineage (NCBI taxonomy): Eukaryota > Fungi > Ascomycota > Eurotiomycetes > Eurotiales > Aspergillaceae > Penicillium > Penicillium egyptiacum. Next base: position 1,174,456 of record CAJVRC010000882.1, read on the forward strand.
TAGCGACGTCATCCACCGCGCCAGTCGCACTACTCTGAGCACCCAATTGGTCCATGGAGACACCAAAGCCGCCAAGAGCCACCCCGTTATTCACCATATTAGCTGGGTAGTTGGGAGATGCTTCTCCAGTGGCGGGACCATGGATAAGTGGCCGGAGTAAGCCAATCGTCAACTCCAGAAGCTTCTGGCAGACTCGGCCTCGAGCTGAGGGGGGTGATGTCAAAAATGCAGCCTCGCTTGTTTGGGCTCCGACCCACAGCATGCTGGCGAGAAGCCCAGGGGTGCACGCTCGCGGCTTTGTGGGGTGTAGGAAAGATTGCTTGCGGAAGACATAGCCAACCACGTAGGGTGATGACGGAGAAAGATGCGAGGACGATGAGCTGGTGAAATAGACGTCAAGGAGATCGCAGGCGAGAGATTGAGGGATTATAGAAATAATGTGTGAAAGGACTGGTTGCAAGACCGGGTATCTTAATGAGCTGGAGAAAGGGGGCATGCTGAAGGAAGGGAAGTTCGCGGGTGATGGGGAAGGGAGTGGTAACCAGCTAGGCGACTGCGCTGGAGGAGAGAATCCCATAAAAGAGGCCGATGGGTTCTCCGTCGAGTTCCCAATGCGGAAGTGGTTCATGGAACCCGGATTCGCGTCTTGCGCATTCATCAAAGGGTATGCGCCATCATTATATCCTGAACCGAACCCTTGAGGATGAAGCATTGAACCCGGCGACCGAGGGTTCCCGTTCGAGTTTTGCATCATCTGTATAGAGCGCATATCTGGCACGGACATCGAGGGTCGATGGGATTCTTGGAGCGCTGTGTAATTATTGAATGAGATGCTCGCGATGTTGGGATTCATCTGCTGCTGAGAAGGTGCTTGTATGGGCGCTTGACTTTGCCGCATGGCAGATAAGCCGGCCACCTCTGCATTATGCGACCGAGATTGTGCGCGTTCAGTAAGAGTCCGCGCGGCGTCAAAGGCGCGATCGTAATGTTCGTTAGGTTCGCGCAAAGATTGTCCGTTTGAGGGTTGTCCTTTGGCATACGTTGTGTTTTCTTTGCCACCCATATCACTGTCGGTAATTCCAGTGGCAGCCATATCCTTTTTCGACGCTTTCCCACGCTTCTTGCGCTCGCGGGCGTACTCACAGCTGAGTCCGAACTCTGGGCATTGTTAGTTCAACCAATGCGCAAATGGAGAGGGTCCCTTGGGGGAAAAAAATTCGTACCAACACAATGCGCACAGGGGTTATGTCCATCACACTTGGTTCGCAATTGGTTACACTGATCGCAGGCCCGGCTAATTCTCCGACGGGCTGGGGTTGCGGATGAGCTTTTGCGGATTGCGGAGCGCGCCTCAGCAAGGGAATTGCGCAATTCTGGATCCTTGAGACCCGAACTGGGACCCTTTTGTTCGTTGTACAGAAGATGCTGGGAATGTTGCGGTGTCTTCGAGTCGAGAGAGTTGCCGGGATTTGTTGGGACGGTAGCAGCATCGGCTTCACGTGCTAACTGGAGCTGTTCCAGCGCATACTGTGACCCCTCGGCAAGCGTGTCCAGCCCGGGGGTTTGGGATTGTGTCATATGTCCGGCTTGAGACGAAAAGGGAGAGTAAGAATTGGAAGAGGAGAGGGAGGTCATCGACATGCTTCTCCGAGGAGGCGGAAACAGGGCTATGGCGACATAGAGGGACAGATTAAGTCGATCTAGACTCTCTAGTCTACCAGAATCAAAGGATTGAGTCAAATGTAGGCTATAGGGTGGCCGAGGAGTCACAACGGCATTGCAGAATGCAGAGAGAACGGGGCGACCTCGGGGCTTTTTTTATCCACTCGGCACAGCCCAAAGCTTAGTTCTCGCACAGGTTAGAAAGCCAAATTCAAAACACAGAATATCAAAAAACGATGAGAAATGCGAAGATCAGGAATATGAAGATCAGAAGATCAGAAGATTAGAAGATCTGGGGAAATTGTGTAAAGGCGGGGGCAACGGCACGTGGTTCGGTGAAATGGAAATGAGTGCGGTGTCACTGGTATATGGGGAGTGCATGGAAAGTAGTATTCTCTCTCTTCACTCTAAATCAATTAAACACTAAATACACTTATATCCAGATTTGAACCTGTTTCTACTCCCTTGAGACGCCTTCTGTTTCAACTAAAACTGAACTAAAAGTGCAGACCCCTTTTCTTCCTTCGCTTACGTCCGTATTCCCCACATTTCATCGCGATCAACGTCCTAGTCATCCACTACAACAAAGTGTTCCTGTCCAGGGATCCGAATCAGCATATGTAATATTTCGCGAGACTGCATAAAATTTCGGACCTGAACCCCTCATCTGGCCACGGTCACATACCCCGGTCTTGGCACCGGGGAAGGACAAAGCACAAGGTACGGAGTACATACAGGGGCTCCGGATATAATACTTATGCGGACTTGGCCATTCGCAAGTGCCGGGTCGACAGGGTCCACGGTCCAGGGTATACATGATGCTAAATGATGTGTGAACTTGACCAATGGCTTCGGGAGGTCGGCAATTATATACTGTACATTTGTTCTATAGGGAGCTGCAGACGTTCCGAAATGGCTAGGTCCGCGGTGCTAGGCTACTCTCTGCGTTTTTGGCTTTTGCATTTTGCCTAAATTCGCATTTGGAGTTCTCCGGGTATTTGGCTTAAAGCTGGGATTGGTCAGACAATGCCTACATATGCACATATGTAGCCCTGGAGGTATAGAGTTTTGATGAGTCAAAAGTAGAGAGTGCCTAGGTGGCCACGGGTATTTATGCTAGTTTGATATCATATTCATACAGGTAGTATATACTGTTTTATCCCCCATGTGTAATGTACAGGTGCAACCAATGAAGCCCAGAAAATAAATCGGGCAGAAAATATACACGAAATTAGAAGTCACTAAAGTGAATCCAAGTATCACTCCTCCACAGCACTCCGGACACGGCTAAACAAAAATGTGAAAGTATGCATAAACGCCAGCGGAATGCGGCAATTCCCAGAGACGAGAGCTTCACGAGAAGAAGTATTCACTCTCACGAATTCGGGTCAGGTCCCAGTCGCCCTTTTTAGGAACGGGACGGAACTTCAGAGGCATCCATAACCACGTGGTTAATTGCGATTGGCGCTTATTATTTGCCTGTGTTGAGCGCTGGGACTGCTCATTCTGCTCGGTCTGCTCAATCTGATCCATCTGTTCGGAAAGATCACCATGGACATCATCCTCTACTTTGGACGTCTCGCCATGGGAGGCCTGCTTCGGCTCAAACATTTCGAGGTCGCCGACCAGGCTCTCAATGGCCGGATCGGTGGTATCGATTGAACATCCTATCGGTATCCGGTGCGGGTCCGGAACGACTTCTGGAATGTGCCCGATTGGGTCCGTACCCATTGTTTTGTAGGTAGTCAAGTCATGGTCCGTACCCCCCAGCTCTTCAAAGATACTGTAGGGCGTCACCATAGCACGACCCTCGGCCTGATCTTCCGGATCATCGGAATCGAGTAGAGTTTGCCGTCGGTGTTCGTTGATCAACTCTTGGAGTTTGGTAATCCTAGTCCTGCTGCGGTGCGTGTAGATCGCCCGACCCAAGGGACTGTGGCGGGAGATCCTGGCTAGGAACATATTCTTGCCATATCGCACTTTGAATTCAGCGCCGAGGCGCCCAACAACATCATCGGAATGCATGCGAACGAAGGCATCTCGAAGGATGAGGTTCATTTGGTCGATATCAGCAGCATGGGTCCAGAATGAATCATGGACAGCGGAAAAGGACAGGCCCGCTTCGTGGCATGCATTGGCGGACATGATCATATGTGTGGCATCAAGAGAGTGGATGAAGTTTGGCGGGAATGCCTGAAGCTGCTTGCGCTTTGACACAACATCATCAGATCCGGGTTCAACGAGACTGATGTCTTGTAAACTAGTCTGAACACGCCGCGTCTTGCGAGTGCGATATGGCTGGACCACTGGGAGACCCAGCGGGGTCGTCCAAATCACAGTCGACCTGAAGGATTTCTCTGGATCAGTGAATGTCGAATAATCCTCGTCGCGTTCTTCCTTCGGCACTAATGCTGCTTGCGTGAGCTCCTCAATTTGCTCCGGTGTCACAGACTGTGTAATGCGTTGGGCACAATCGCCAAGCCAATACTGGATCTCATGGGCTCCATTGAACATGGATCCGAGAGCGCCAAAGATCTTCGTTGCGATGTAGAAAGCGGCGCTGTTCCTATCATGACCGCTGAGATCAGGGAGATAGTCGATAAGCTGCCTTTTCACCTGTCTCATCGCCCCCAAAAAAGTCACGCCATAGACATTAGTCATGACCGTCTGCTTCACAATCTTTCTGTTGACTCTGCCGTCGAGGAGCTTAGCCAAATGATCGCCATTGGCTGCGTCCTGTGCAATGGCTTCCTTGACAAATTCGCACACACCGGTATACACGTCCGAAGGGCGATCAGAGGGTTCAAGATTGACCTGCTGTGCGCCGACACGGTCACCACCCAGAGCGGCATAATGTTGAAGTCCATTGCAAGAGCCATCTTGGTGAATTGGAAGATGGGAGACATATTCTGTGGGCTCAGAGAGCTGCAAGGCGTTGCGGAGTTCGCAACACGCTGCCAAAAGCTGCCATGGATCCTCAGCCTGGAGCCACCACCGTCGTCCATGGAGTCCTGTGTTGGCAGAGTCAAGAACATCATCCAAATTGTCCATTGTGAATTGCTCCCGTTCAGACATGCTCGCTTTATCAAATCCGTACAAGTTTGCAATCTGAATTTTCAACCAGCGCATGCCAGATGCCCCAAGCGCCTTGCCCTTGTCGAAAAGAAGCAACCCTCTTGAATTGTCAGCCCCCATCTGATTCAGGTAAGGAGGGAGTGGGTAAGCTCTCCCGCGGAAATCCATGTTATGGGGCAGATAGAAGACTTCTTTTCGGAAGGCTCGCGCTACCTCAAGCTGAAAGTTTTGGAAGCATCGAACAGAATGAAATCCAGAGCGAAGATTTTCAATTTCACGAACCTTTCGGTTCCACTCTTTTTGGGTTTTGTAATCGGCATCTGGACTTGGTCTTTCTGGCGTCTGCAGGTCTGGATTCAAGGGGGCGAGCTTCCCCACAGCTCTCCCGTCATTCCAAGCCTCGAGCATCACGTCAAAGACTTGTTGATTGATCCTCCACCCAGTGGCACCCAGAACATCAAGGCCTGCTCGGATCTCTTTCAGCCCATCATCTTTCAACACAGCTTTAAGGTAGGCTGGTTGTAGTAGTTCACCGGGAGTAGTGCGCACTAAGTTAGACTCGTAGATCTTATATCCGCCAGATCTTGGCCCTGTCCATGGTTTAGGTTTGCAAATCATGGGGAGGTGGCGGGCCAACAGCTCAGCAGGCGGCTCTTTGGCAACAATGTCCACAATTTTGCTATGCATGTGGATATGACCAGATCGTTTCCCGAAGTTAATCTGATAAGAATGGTCGAAGGCCGGTTGCATATTGAGAATCCTTTTTTTGGTGACAGGATCCTCGGTCCAGACAGGGGCTTTCGCAACTTCGACTAACATGCTCATCAAAACAGCACCAATTTTGACCTGTGAGCGAGAGCCCCAGACTATAGATTCATTTTCTGCATTGATCTTTTCAACGAGCGACCGCCATCGAAGTCGGCCTTGCTTGTCTTTGCGGTTTGCAAGAGTCTCCTTCAGTGCCTTAAGACGGCTTGGATCCATAGAGGTGTTCTTCTTCAGGCAGGTGTCGGCAATAAGTTCATCTTGCAACTCTTTTCCAACTACTGAAGCGAGGGCAGAGAGTTTGATCCCCTTGTCCATCCCCTGGCGACTGAAACCAGACATCACAGACAAGAGAGTGAGTGCAGCTAACCGGTCGGGATCGAGGGCCTGCAGAAACACACCATATTCACAGCGCTCTTTTTGCTCAGCGTTAACGATGCGGCTTGTGAGTGTCTCTTTAACGAGCTCCAACTCCTTCTTTATTCTTGTTACAAGGTCCGTGTGCCATTGGCTCATGATTTTATTGAGCCTTTTCTCATCGGAAGCGACGTTGAGCCCGGATTTTTGTCTTTCGGCATTATCTTCGCGCCAACGCCAGAGCGCAGAATCGAGACTATCGGTTTCGAGCCGTCTTTGCCTCAAATCTGAAAGCAATTGCTTTCCTTCCTCTTCGGTGCCTGTGAAACTTTCTGGCAAACGTACAGCAGAATTGTCGGAGAAGAGGGACAGGGACTGCTTCAGAGATTCCAGTCCCAATCCCTTTTGGTCAGCAGCCTGCACCTGGGGGGTATCATCGACGATGGCGGAAGGCGCTTCAGTAGTTTCGGAGAGATGCATATATTTCGAGACCAAGTCCAGCATGTCGGAGGAGCAAATCTAGATTGGGAACGTCAGCAGGACCCAGAGTGTAGACTAGAAGCGTAGGCTCACCTTAGCCAGCTCGCCAACATCAGAGTCCTCAAGGACCTCCATGCCGACAAGCTCTTCCTCCAAGCCCGCGTTTTGAGCAAGTTCCCAGTATCGACGAACAGTTCTGTCGCGCTTCGATCCATGAAGCATACGCAGCGCCATTCGAATCATAATCGCGAAACTGCTTGCATCCGGTGTCACGCCTCCGGCAGGCATATCAACTTCAAACCATTTCTGCAGCGGCAGAATCATGTCTTGCTGCCGGTTGAGGATCATGTGCCCCACCATCTCTTTCATGAAACGATTATGAATAAGGAGATATTCATCTGAGCCAGGCGGGTGATAATGGCCAAGGCGACTAATCAACTTAGAGGCTCGCTCGAACTCCCCAACTTTCAACGAGACCTCTAGATTGGCCTTCATCTCTATTTCATCACCGCCGACACCATGCCTCCTGCGGAAAATTTTTGATTGCGATTGTGGCGTCGAGTCGAGGATGATCAGGGACGATGCGTCGAAGCTCTCAAAAGGCATGTGCATGAAGTGGTCGTAAGTCTCGGGCGAATGCCCGTCGATGCTAGAATGGTCGGCGGCTGTAGCAAGATGACGCTCTGATCGCGGAGACGGGGTGCGTGGGCGATCGTGAATCGAATTGTATGACAGATTCAAAAGCGTGTTCCGATTACTCGAATAGGACCGAAAAGTCAGCAGATCGAACGATGGTCGGAAGGCATGAGCCCTCCGCAAGTGGAGGAAAGCATTTTTTCGACAAGCCACGCGAGATAACATGGTGCGTGAAATTGGCTTTTTTGGGTGCTGGAAATCGAATGTTGGACGTCAAAAGCGAATGGGAATATAATGATACCAAAAGGAAAAGATATTAAGGGTAAATTATAAGATAAATGCAGACTTTCAACGATGATAGCCAGAAAAACAGAACACCGCAATGAAGGGTGTTGGGCGACACCAATGCGATTATTCCGCTATAGAAGACGGATTTGATCGCGTCGACACGCTGTCCTGCAACCCTGACCGAACCACCAAAAAAAAGAGGGAAAGGGGAAAAAAGAAAAACGCGAAGGCAACAGGAGAAAGGGAGATTTATCGGACCTGTCGCGATGAAACTGAGATGGCAGAAAAACCAAACATGGCACGTGACCCTATCCATTCTCCTATCGTGATTGGCGGACAAGTATGAGTGGCAACTGGGCAAAGAGCTTCGCTTTCTACACTAACGTGATTTTGTCTTTAAGGGAATGCCTCTGAAGATGATAATAAGTTTCCGCTACGAATTGGTTGTTTGGATTGTTATACAATATAACCCCTCGCTATCAGGCCTCATTAACTGTTTGGCCGTCTTTTTGCCTCCGGCGATTTTCCTTCATAGCCCAACCAGTCATGTCGGGGCGGGCAGGATCAATCCTAGGGGCGCTCATTTTGTCGAGGTAGTCTTCCGACTCGATGTTTGATTCTAGGGACGGGAGGTGTTCGGTATCCTTGTGAATCATAAAACTCTCATAAGTGTACCAAGAATCCTCGGCCTGGGATCGGTAAGGGTCAGTGGGAAACAAGCATAAAGAAGGTCAACAAAAGATAGGACGTACCTCGGCATCAACCCAGCCGTATGTTTTCCATTTCTCATCTTGCATTTGCTTAAGAAGGTCTAGATTGCCGGCGTTGATCGCCGCTTCAGCATCTTCAGCGGCCTTGACTTTAATATCAATTGCACGTGCTTCGGTCTCGGCAGGACGGTCATCGTCATCCTTTTTAGCACGGGAGCCTTTCCCTTTTGGCATCTCATCTAAAGCATCCAAGTGGTGAAGTTGAGGGTGGAACTGGACAACCGATGTGACGGGTGAGAGATGCAAGTTTTCTAAGAACGGGTGTTAGAGTTGGGTGCTGCCACCAGAAAAGAAAGCGATTGAGTAGAAATAAACATACTATTTGTGAAAGTGGCCAGCATGTAAACGGGATCGCCTTCTTCAGAAGGCTTTATCCGACCTCCAAGTGACTGCACTCGCATCAATGACGCAGAATCCACAGCTCTCTTATTATCCAGTATCTCCACGTCCCCATTCGCTTCCATCTTTACTCTTCCTCCTGCAGCTGCAGTCCCGCTGCCAGCAGTGAAGCCGCCTGCCATACCATAAGCGCCCCCATCGCGCGCGGAACGGCTCTTATTTACCGCATCCCCGTAGCGCATTCCCTTGTTAACATCGTAGTTTTCTCGGGTGCTGATGGGAACTTCAACTTCAACTAGACCGGTGCGCGGTTTAAGTCGAAGTTGGATCGGTCGTTGATTTTCTTGGTCATTGTAGGGACGATCGTGCTCCCGGTCAACGTATTGGAAGACATAGCGAGAAACATCGGAGTCAGTGAGGAGGACGTCGTACGAAGCGACGACGGGATCGTCATCGGAGAAAGTCATGGCTATGAGGTAAGTGAGTATAGATGAACAGTGAGCGATGAAAAAACGAGGGAACTCGCAACAATTGCCCTCTAGATGAACAACTTGGACTGATAACTTTTTTTTATCGAAATTCATTGGCGGGGATCTGGCAGTAAGACAGCTATCTGTTCACCGCCATTGCTTAGTCACCAGCTTCGAAAGCTCCAGGGCTGCTCGCTTCCAATAAATTGAGCTCCATGTTTCCTTCTTTTTCTTCTTGAGGGCCACCGAGTTGTGCTGAGAGAACTACCATGCTATCCCCCCTCTCCCTTCATCGTCAAGCGCTCTCTCTTGACGTCGAGGCTCTTCCAGCCTCCGTCATCATCGAGCCCGCCAATTCCACCTCGATGCCTTCCTAGCGTGAGAGACGCACTCCTTGCTCAAATCTTCCTATTTTCCATCGATTGTTGTCAATCCATTCGTCCATCCTCAGACCAAACCACTACTATGACTCGAGGGTATCTATATCGCTCGTGCCAAGAAGACGTTTGTAACAGTTCGAGTTGCAGACACCCACGGCTCCTTTTCATTTTAATGCAACCAACGATAACATCAGTCGACAAAGAAATGCCCCCAGATGGGGAGTCGCAATTGAGACCAATCGGTCACCACTTAAACTGTTCCCTAACTAATGATACACAAGTCGACAAAGAAATGCCCCCGAATGGGGTAGTCGCAAAGAAACAGGGATGTCAGGGCCGCCCGGAGCGGGCAGGCGGATTCATCCCATTGAGACCTAGTCGGTAACCATTGAAGCGGTCGCAATGACTGACCAACCAGGCGAGGACTTCTCACCCTTACCTTCGAAGCACAGGCGCCGACATCTATGGATTTTTATGATGTCGGTTGTAATCATGTGAGAAATGATACGACAAGAGGCCAACGCGATTCGATGCACCTCACGAGGAATTCCTCAGGGGGATCTCGTGGCGCGGGCCAGTGTGCTCGGGTTGGACGATTGGTGCGATATCAATTGGTGGAGACGGTTGGGTTTGAGCAGGGTTCAAATACAATTAGCTAGGCTAGACTACTCTCAGATCTCTGGATTTGCCCGTCAATATAGAGTTGTTTGGCTAAATATTGAGTCCCCGTATATTGTAGGCTTTTCGTATCTGGCTTGATAATACATAGATCCAATTCGCTCAGATTATGTGTTGTCTGGCTAGGGTACATTCATGACACTACCCACTACAAATACCTTGGCTGTAAGAGTACTCGGCTCATTTAATCTGGCCGGGAGCATCAAGATCCAATGGACAAAAAGAGACATAACAAATCCTATCAAATGAGAATCCAAAGTTCCCGAACTGCAAGGGCCAAAATCGATTTATAGATGCCCTCACGATTCCACGTAGATCCCAACCTTTCCTAGCTATTTTATAGTTCTCGTTTGGTTTATTGCCAACAGTATCACCATGTTATTTGCCGAAGAATATTATGATCGCAGCGTGTTGCCTGTTAACCTCAACATTAGCCTTCACACAGCTAGCCATCATCTATCGCTGGGTGCTCGCTGCTAGACAATCTCGCCGAGACCCCAAGCCGAATGGGCGAGATCGCTGACATGCACCATCAAAACGCTCTACAACCCAGGGACCTGCAATCTGATGAGCGGAACCTACGAGGACATGAAATGGTCCTGGCGGTCTGCCGACGCGGACTGCGAAATCAACGCACAGAATGGCGCGATTTCCCGCCCCGTCGAGCACTACAGACGGTAGACAGTTTGAGAGGGTCCGCGGAAGATGGTTGAAACTGTCGGCACGAGGGATTGGGTAAAGGTGTAAGATTTCGTGGATACATTCAATTAACGCTGTCGACTGGGGATCCGTGTTATTCGTTCTCTAAGTAGAGCAGGGAACAATCGAATCCTCTTAATAACGAAAAAAGGAGCCTGGTTACATAGGACAGAGGGACCTGCAGTGAGGACCTGGTGCTGACCATAGCTGGTAACGCAAGCATCGAATATAATTCCCGGTTCTACTATCCAGCCAAGCCGAGAGCTAAGTACACTCAAAGCGTATACCTAAACAGTGACGACCGATCCCCAATAAGCTGCAACTCCTCAGCCGCATACCTCTCATGAATCTCCTCCCTACTCATCTTCGCATTCTGCTTATTTACATACCAGAACCTGAATTTCCAAAACGACACTCGCCACGATGCCCGCCACCGCAAAGGCAAACGAATTCCCAAACCCAGTGGGATACTTGGGCGCCTCACGCTCAAGGTAGATAAATGATCCCACGAGCCCACCACAATTGCCAATGCTAATCATAAACGCAATGCCCATGGCCTGTTTCCGCGCGCCCGCAAGATTGTTGGATGTCCACGCGTTGGTCCCCGGGATAATCGGGTACAAACCGATGCAGGCAAGGACGACTGCAAAATAGCATGCTGGGATATTATCCTTGATATTATCGGCGAGAGAGAATAGAATGCAGAACGCAATAATCACGCATATCTGGCCAGTAATGATGATTGGCATGCGCCATCGCAGGTTGTCTGCAATGACACTAAAGACGTACGCGGATATCGCGCCGGCGAAGTAAGGGGGCATTGAGAAGAGCTGCGCGTTTGCAGAGGTATATCCCATATTCTTTATAATCTGGGGTAGGGAGAATTTCAGACCGTAGTTTGGCACGGTGTTGGACCAGAAGTTGAGGACAGGACCTGCAGGTAGAGATGCCAATCGGTAAGGACTTTGAAGAGCTCTTTCCAGTCAAATTTGTTAGGATTTTCGTCTACCACAATACGTCCTCGGACGGCCTGTCTGCGCAGCTCCAGAAACCGGACCTCTTCAGGATCCAGCCATCTAGTGGAGAGCTTAGGGGTGCCCGCTAGGCAGAAGTAGCAGAAGACTGCGAGGAGTACTGTTGCAGCTCCTTCAATGATGAAAATCCATCTCCAGCCGTTGTAGTCACCGATTCCGCGCATTTTGGCTAGGCCAAATGCTAGAAGCCCGGAGAATGCACCGGCCAGGGCGCTCGCAGTGTAGAAGATTGCTATCCTGCTTTGGACTTCATGTGGCTGATACCACTCGGTAATAACCCACACGGCGCCTGGGAAGAACCCGGATCTGCAAACCGGTCAGGAACTTTCGAATGGATTCGGCAACAGAACACAGTGGTAGTCTTACTCGAAAATACCAAGGAGCACGCGGACCGCACATAGTTCAGAAAAGTTCTTCACAACCCCTGTTAGGGTCACGACGATTCCCCACAGAAGCATCAAAATCGATAAATAAACAGACGGCTTTTTAAATTTGGCAAGTAGAATGTTGCTAGGAACCTCTAGGAGCCAATCTCATGTTAGTAGGGTAAGCTAGAAACGGTATCGAGGACGCTGCCATACCGAATAGCACATAGGGGACAAAGAAAATCCCCAGGGCAATTATATTGGGTGCCTGACATGTTCAAATCCGGCAGCATGCCTTCAATTTTGGCATTTCCTGTTGGGTATTAGAGCCAAAATCAATACTGTCGCAAAGGCCATGATCACGAGGGACACCTACCAATACTTGCCTTGTCAATATAACAGACAAGGTAGAGAAACGCCAACATGGGACAGAGACGCCAATCGATCTACACTCACCCATGTTATGCCCGAGTTATTGTATATCAAAATCATGGTCTAACTAACCTTCCAAATGCACTTGTTCCTCTTTTCATTTGAAAAATTGGCAAGGAAATATGCGTCATCGCGACTCAACCCACTATCCATATACGTGTGCTCGAGACTGGGTGCAGCCTCCAGACTTTTCTCGGGGAATACATCCTCCACATGTATGACACTGGATGGCTTGGAGTTAGGCATGGTGAAGTTGCAATTGAGTAGATTTAACCAGGTTTAATGGGTATGGGCCTTTATACTGGGATTCCCCTGGCGCTCAGATAGCCAAGATGCCGACCCCGCGTCTATTTTCTCCAATTCTGGAGGAATATTACCATTTGCGGGGTAAACTGGCCTTATAATGAGCTCACAGACGGTAGCTGGGAAGCCTATATGGAGCGGAAGCAGGGCTCCGGGGCAGTATACTGCCTTTATAAGCACCAGCCGAGAAATAGCCAGAAAATCGCCACAGCGCGAAACTTTGGATCCTTTCTTTCTCAGCCTGCATTTCGTAGCAATTCGTGATATTACCTTGGAAAGTTTGTATTTGTTGGGGGAAGCCACGGAAAGGGCCTGTTTTACAAATCAGTTGGACGATATCCGTTAGCATATAAATATGCTATGGAGCTAACATGTTCTGCGGTTGATAATTACTTAAGATGCACCTCCCTTCCTCCACTTGGTTTGTGCTGACTGGGTTGTTTTCCCCAGACATAAAAATATCCATTGCTAAACGCTAGAACCCATATTCGATCCAGTCTCGTAAATAAATCGTCACATCAGGCTAAGACCACAAGCACCAGACTTGTAGTCTTACCTTCAAGTTCCACAAAACAACTGCGGTCCCACAGAGAATTGTTAGCTAACCAGAGAACAGGGGGTATTCATCCGACTGTCTTGTTCTCCAACAGCTGTATCCGTTCCTCTGCATCAGACAACACCGAGGGTAATGGCAGCATGGCAGGCCAGGATGAGACACATCCAGCCATCTGTACATCATGAGCCGGGCACGTAGCAAGACATATGTATGTCTCAACATACCTGAGCGGGGTTCCTCAACCGTATCTAGATAATCAACGTCCTCCGTCTTCATCTTATCCTCGGGTGAAGCAGTTTGCCGCGGATACCTGCATAACCAACTCATATCAGTGACCCCGCGCAATCCCAAATAGGGTATTCGTCACATACCTGTACCTTCCCCGAAAGCAAAAGTGGGCGACGATGCCCACTACGATAATCGCAAAAAGAATGCTGGCAATGACCACGGGGGAAAAGGGCCACTCCTGGAGCTCGTGAGAGAGGTTTGCCAGATTGCTGTAGCTAGTGTGTGTGTCAGTTGTCGTTATCTTGGTGTATGGTCCGTAGTCTGTCCAGTCTATGCCCTGCTGGATCTCAAAGCGAGCTGCTTCGCGAATGATCCCTGGGATGGGTGCCATTTTCGACCGTAACAGTGCGTAGACACCTGTCCGGTGGCTGTGCGTGTCTTCGAATTCTCTGAGTCTGTGCCTGTTTTCAACACGTTAACGCACTTGGGGTGGAAGGCGATGGAGGTCGATCAGTCGATAGTGCCAACGACTTTGTACGAGATCACGGCGCTGATCAGCGTTGGTTGCATATGCTAGTATCGAGAATAGGAGCCTCGGTACAGGTTATAAGTTGCGATGGTGCAGTGGCTTGAGAGAAAAGAGATTGAAAGAGATTGAAAGAGGAAAGAAGATTTCAGGTTTTAATGTCTGAAGAAGCTGGAAACTGCCTGGTCACTGACAAACAAACTGCAATTTGAAAAACACTTGATTTTAGGGAAGGCGGTATTTCCTGGTTATTTTGACCAAACAAACATCGAGTAGATGAAATAGACAGAGCTGAAATGATAGAAATGGCTATGTACCAGAAGGCCTGGATAATAAGGCCAAGAAATCCGTAGAGAGTCTCTCGAAATAGCATTTTGCCAGGTAGAGTCAAGAGTTCAGAAAGTTCAGCTCAAATAGCATACATAGGTAGCAATATGGTACACCTAAAGGGCATACATAGCAACATCATCGTGGCTCATAAGCCACGGAAGGAACCTCAAGATCCTCCTCCGACATAGCCTGCATCCTTGTCAAGAACACCCCAGCCATAACAGCACACTGAGCAGCCTCTTTTCGAAAGTCCAGAATCCAAGCAACCATAAGCACATCGTGGGGCAAATTATCCTGCACAAAGTACTCCACTCGGCCTTCATTCTGCTGCATTTTACTCAATTGTCTTGCCAGTCGATCATGCTCCTGACACATAACCTCTCTGCCACCGGAGACAATCAAAACAGGCGAAGGCAAGGCAAAGGGATGCCAGAGCGGCGCAAGATATGGCTCAAACTCGCTGGTGACGTTTAGGTTACCGATAAGATGCTTTGCGCCCCACGCGGGGAACGAGGGCGGGATGTAGTCCGTCTGTACATTGGGAATGTTCTGCCAGAGATCCTTGTTGCGGGCTCCGGGGATATCACACCAGGGCGAGAAAAGCCATGAGCATGTTGGTGATGGAAGGACCTTTTCGTCCTCGTAGTCGATGATGTAACGTAGGAGTGCGAGGGCGAGGTGGCCACCCGCGCTGTCGCCACTGAGAACAATGCGAGATGCCGGAATGTGTAGCGTGTGGAGTAGGTAGGAGTAGGCGGAGATGGCGTCTTGGAGTTGGGCAGGGAAACGGCCATTGGGGTTACAGGCTAGACGGTACTGTAGGCTGAAGACGTGGCTGACTGGTGTGTGCTCTAGCAAATTGTTGGCAAGGAACTGACATGACGATGTGCGGCCGTCGCCGAGGACGTAAGAACCGCCATGGAAGTGGAGCACGACATGCTTGTCTTGGGTGGTTGTTGTGTTGTACTGGTAGAGTGATGGGAACCAGGTGCCTCCTACAGTCACAGGCTGGATCTCGTTGTCCACTGTGATGCTGGTATAGAGCTCTGGCGCTCCTGGCTCTATCGCGACGAAGCGGTCTCCGTCTAGACCTGGCTTGAGAGAAAGTGGTGGTTTTGTGCGAAATGCCACGAAGATGCGTAGGAAGAATTTTATGAAAGTGTTTCCTAGTGCTTGTCGATACGACCAGTCCTGCTCTTGACGAAACCGAGGGAGTAGATAGAGCAGTGGCGCGAAAGGCGCTGACAGTATCGAGTTCATATTGACCAACCTATTGAAGCTGAAATGGGCATTAACGAAAGTGTTAGAAGAAGTGATAAAGTTGAGACAACTTTGAACCTTGGAAGTTTTGAAGGTTGCGAAAGAGGCACACTGAGGGTCCCCAGGTGATGTAAACTCTGCATCAGCTTCCCGGGGTCGCCCCTGACACGATTCCACGGTTAGGTTTCTGCCACAGGTACGAAGATGTTCAAGTGATCTTAAGGTGGCTGGAAAATGGATATCATTTGAGTATATATGTACGAGCACACTTGAGCTGTCATCGAGATCCACATCAAGAAAGGGAATAAAAGAGAAAAAGAGACGAAATCTAACATTTTTGCATGGAATCATACAATCGCCAAGACATCAATGCATTGCGACGTGAAATACAGACGTGAAAATATCCAACAATTAGAAGGGGAGAAAGCAAATTTTAGATCCCATGAGAGTCGTAAAAATCAGAGATTATATGTGTAACTGCTGTGTTCAGCATTTACTCTTCTTCCTCATCTTCGGCAACCTGTAAGAAATTGTTAGAATCAATAGTGTGGATATCATAGAAGGAATAACTTACGCCATCGTGGAAGTTCTTTCCGTCAGTGGTGGCCTTGATGACACCAGCACGGATACACCAATCACCGAAACGCTCAGGGGTCTCGCCGTCGGTATCACGCTCAAGAGAGTAGCGCTTGAGGAGGCCCTTCATGATTTCAAGGATCTCGTCCTCCTTGATGGAAGAGCGGTAGCGCTTGTTCAGGCGCTGGCCGTGGTAGCCACCGCCCAGGTACATATTGTACGCACCGAAGGCCTTTCCGACAAAGGCAACCTCGGCGAGCCAGGGACGAGCACAACCGTTGGGGCAGCCAGTCATACGCATGACGATGCTGTCACGAGCAAGACCGCACTCCTCAAGGGTGGACTCGAGCTTGGAGATCAGAACGGGGAGGTAGCGCTCAGACTCTGCCATGGCAAGACCACAGGTAGGGAAGGCAACACAAGCAGAGGAAGACAGACGCAAGCCAGAGAAAGCAGTGTTATCAAGCTTGTACTTGGCCATGTGCTCCTTGATGGCGGGAAGGTCTTCATCGGTGACGCGAGAGATCATGAGGTGCTGGTTACCGGTGAGACGGAACTCACCCTTGCCCATCTCAGCAAGCTCGCGAAGACCAGTGCGCATCTTGAAATCAGCAGTATCCTCGATACGACCGTTCTCGATGAAGAAGGTGAAGTGGTTGAGGCCAGTATCATCCTTAAGCCAGCCGAAGGTGTCGACGTTGGACTTGAACTCGAAGGGGCGGGGTTCGCCGAATTGGAGGCCGTCGGGAAGAAGCTTCTCGACCTCGCTTCGGAAAGCGTCAACGCCCATATCGTCGATGGTGTACTTCATGCGGGCGTGCTTGCGGTTCTTGCGGTCACCGTTGTCACGCTGCACGAGCATGATCTTCTCGCAGGCAATGTGAACCATGTCCTTGGGGATGTACCCAAACATGCGACCAGTCTGGGGGTAGGTCTTGGTGTTATTGTGAGTGGAACCCATACCACCACCAGCCAGAACGTTGAAGCCTTCGAGGTTGCCATCGGCACCCTTGATAGCAATCAAACCAATGTCGTGGGCGTAGACATCAGTGTCGTTGTGAGGAGGAATGGCAATGGTGATCTTGAACTTGCGGGGGAGGTAGGTAGGACCGTAGAGGGGTTCGTGGTCAACGACAGCATCTCCAGCAACCTGAACTTTCTTGTCGTTGTCATCCTTCAGCCAAATTTCGTGGTAGGCAGATGTTGAGGGAAGTAGGTGTTCACTGATCTTGGAAGAGATGGCCCAGGTCTCACGGTGGAAAGAAGACAACTCGGGCAGAGAACTGCACATAACGTTACGGTTCACATCACCGCAGGCAGCGAGTGTGTCCATCATAGAGTTGTTGATGGCACGCATGGCGCCACGAAGGTTGCGCTTGATCACACCGTGGAACTGGAAGGTCTGTCTGGTAGTGAGCTTCATGGTCTCGTTACCGTGTGAGCTACTGATGGCATCCATCTGCAGCCACTGCTTGGGGGTAGCAACACCACCGGCGAGACGGCACCGAATCATGAAGCTGTAGGCAGGCTCAAGACCTTGGGCCTTGCGCTCATCACGGAGATCACGGTCATCTTGCATGTATGTACCGTGGAACTTGGTCAGCTGCTGATCACTGGCAGGGATAGCGCCAGTGCTCTCGTCAAGAAGAGCCTCGGCGATGGTGCCGCGAAGGAAGTTAGAGTTGATCTTAATATCCTCGTTTGTGATCGGAGCAGGCTCCTCGGGGAGACCTTCCACCTTATCGACACCCAGAGACTTCCACAGGCGGGGCTCCCATTCGGAGTACCCGGTCTGGTAGGCATCCGGGTCTTGATCATCACCGAGGCCAATGTCAGTGAGCTTGCGACCACCCAGGAAAGCGACACGATCATCAAGATCCTTGGCAGGCTTGTTGTAGTAGATCTTGTCCTCCTTACGGGGCCAGTAGTGGCTGTCACCAAGACCGAAAACAGAATAGTTGATGGTGGACAGGTCAAGATCACCAGTGTTCTTCACATGCTCCCAGAGGCTACGACCGTTGACGGGGAATTCACCTTGGCCTGCAGTGCTGGTGATGAAAACCACGTTCTCCTCTGTGGGCAAGTCCTCAAGAGGGAACTCATCCATAGCAATGACCATAGTCTTCAAGCCTCTGGCGCGACCACGGTTGCCAAGACGCTTAGCGAGGTTCTGGGCATTACCACCATCGGATGCGAAGAGAATGGTGAGCGGAGCACCGAACAAACCGTCCAAGAGCTTCTCGTAGGAGTCCTTAGCGTTTCTCTTCTGCAAAGCACGAACCTCAGTGCCGTAAGACTCAGAGAGCACAGGCGCGTACTTGGGTTGGCGGTTCATGAGCTGGGTAAGCTGGTTGTCCCGGCGGAGGAACTCTTCAAGATCACGCTTGATTCGCTCGGAGTCAAGGTGGAACTTTGGCTCACCCTTCTCCTCGTTATCGGGGTTCCAGCGGTACAGGGGCCAGTAGCCGAGATCGATGGCCTTCTTGGTCTCCTGCAGCACTGTGAGTGCCGAGTCGTTCTCCTGGTTGTAAGGCAGGTAGGCGACAACAACCGAGGGACCCTCGAACTGCTGGGCCTCAGACATGGCCTGAAGAACCTGGGTGTACGAGCTGTAAACAGCGACCGAGGCGACGTATGCGTTACCTCTATTCATGGCATAGAGACCGATATCCTTCTTGCGGCGGGTGGAGTCAGATGCAGCGCGCTCAGAGTAGGGCTGGGAGTCGATGATGAGCATGTTCACGTTCGCACCAGATGCGAGAACGTGATGAACACCGGAGTTGCCCAAATCGTAAGCCCAGGCATCGGAGCCGACCAGCCAGTCAGACTCCTCGTAGAAGAGCTTCTTGGACTGGAGAAGTTGGCGGGAAATCGCGGAGCCATCGTTGGAGAGGCGACTAATCACATCAGGAGCCAGTTTGTTAGCCTTAGCGGCGTCCTTCACATTCAGAGCCCAGCGAGACAACCAAGTCTTGGGAACGTCAGTAGCAAAGGCAGTGGACTTTGTGGCTTCCTCGACCTCCCGGATGAAGCGTTGGCGGTGCTCCTGGCGAGCTAGCAGCGAACCAAACCCAAACTCGGGGCTTGCGGCAATAGTGCTTGAGACACCCGCATTATTGGATCCAAGCTGGTTGGCAATGTGGAGGCGCTCACCAAAGAGCTGATTCAAAATCTTCAAGTAAGCGTTCTCAATGCGAGGCTGCTCGAGAGCGTGTTGAACAGTAGGAACCTGAGAGCTTCCAATGTCAAGGTTCTGGATGGGAGAGTCAGAGTTCAGGTTCTGCAAGACACCGCGAAGGGCCTGCACAGCAGTGGAGGGCTCAATATATCCGAGGCGGTATCCGACGATTTGAGGAGCCTGAGCGTGAGCGCCAGAGGGCGTCAGGCTGGACAACAAGTCCATGAAAGAAGGACCCCATCGGGTGGTCTTGCGAACCTGCTCGAGAACAGCGATCTTCTCAACGGAGCTAGGGATAGAGTTGGAAATCTGTCCGCCGACCCAGGGGCGGTACAGGCGAGCGGTGATCAGGCCAATGTTCTCCAACTCCGGGTTGGCACCGGCATTGGCGAGAGCATCCACGAAGACTCCAGTAGAGCCAAAGACGAAGATAGCAGACTTAGCATCAGCAGCACCAGTGTACTCAATGGCATTGTATCTGCGGCCCACCTCTTCGAACAAAGCGCTCCAAATCTGAGCTGTCCATTCGAAGATATCGCCCGCGTTAACAGGCCGGATGGTGGCGCCGTCCACAGTCGTCGCGGTTGAGCTTGGGGTTTCACTACCAGCACTGCTGTCTCTCCGCGAGGAGCCAACTGATGAGTTGTCAACGCTAGCATTGAAAGGAGTTTGAGGTTGAGAGGGCACAGCCAAGTTCGCTGACTCGGATTGGCCAGACGGTGAGGTACCCACGGTCTCTGCATTGACAGTGGCCACACGGCCGGAGTCGGCATAGAGAGTCTGGGTTCCAGCAGAGGTGGCAGAATTTCCACCAACGTTGAGAACCTTCTTCACAACCTCAACGTCTTCCTCGGGAACGGAGGGATCCTTGGCCGAGTTAGAGGGGTCGAAGAAGTGGATGACACCCTTCCCAGACTTGCGAGCAAGCGCGTGGGCTGTGATAGCGATGTCCTGGGCTTCTTGCACGGTCTCCGAGTGGAGGAATGTGAAACCGGACTGGCGGATGGAGCTGATCACGGAGTAATCGGGGAACGGAGAGGGCTCCAGAGCAACGTGGATGACCACGGGGCTGTTGGCGAGACGGTAAAGGTGAGGGACGGCGGTAATCAGGACTGAGGAGCTGGTTACAACGGAGATAGTCTCGCCGTTCTGTAGGGGAGTGAAGGCAGACAGGAGGGGATCTTCATTATAGCGCACAGCTTGGACCTTGGATATAGTATTAGTTGGGTTCTGGTCTCGCAACCCCAACGATTCCAACTCACCTCGGTAACTTTTGACGAGAGGTTGTTCGCCTTGTTAGACTTGAGGACCTTGAGCGACTTGGAGAACAATGAGTCATTCTGCAGCGAGGGCTGCACGGAGAGAACGGTATCACTGGTGAGGTAGGCGATTCTCGCCACTGTACAATCGCATGGTGATCAGCCATTGCCCTCCATTTTCAAGGATTGGACATAATTGAGAATGACTTACCCGCTTCAGCAGCGCTTGAAATGGATACCATTTCTGCGATTTTTGCTGTTGATCACAACAGGAAGTGGGATGATAAAATCGCGATATACCTTATCAGTATGTATGCAGCGATCTCCCACTCGCAGCACAGAACCGAAGAGATATGGTAACAAGTGAGAGGAGACAATTAATATGATGTCTCTCAGCTCTCTTGGAATTATCTTTCTAGACAAGAAAAAAAAACCAGTGGTTTTTGTTTCCTTCGCTCGCTCAATTCTCCGTCGTCGGGGTTAGATCAGCAATCTGCTGATTGGTCTTCGATCACGACATCAGTGCAAACACCCGGTGATGGAGATGCAAACCTTCCGTTTTGGGCTCAGTGCGGGGGATCCCGTGATACCGTCGAGCACGTCAGCGTCGGGGTTTGCCAGCTCGTGCGGTACCTGTCATTTTGGAGAACTACATCGATATCTATATATGTACATATGTATACATATGAAATACACTTAAATCTCGGGATTGTCAAGGGATTTGCTTCACGGGATGATGAAGTCCAATAATCCCGAGTTATTGGTGATTAACTCACAGAGCATTCTGAGGTCAGTTTAATTAAGTATTCTTCTTCATGCTTTTAGCGTACCAATAGCACCACGGCAATTACCCATGCCCAACAAAGGCATTTTATCCGGAATATTCCCGTCTTTTCAATCTATTCTACTATTCTAGGGCTCGAATTCCTAAGGACCTCAAGGAAATCCCTACTAGAACAAGACTACCGGTCAAACGCCAAAGATTAAAGGTCACCGATCTCGCTCGAGTATACCATGATTCTAGCCAATCAGCCTTATGTAATAATTCGGCCGAGTCTCGAATCCTAAAAACCTTAATCTACTTACAGTATCTCATTTGATATTGGAATGGTTCGTATATATGCACATATGTAGCCTTTGGAGTTCGAAAGACTTGAAAATCTCAGTATCACTGACCGTACTATGTTAAATCATCACCAAGAAGAAATTATACTGATATTATATGTGAGGTGTGTCAAAAGCAAATTGTGTACAAAACAAGACATTGAGACCCTCGCGGGGAAATATGCAGAACCCCATTTTCAGATAAGCAATATACATATCCATGTCCCGACGCCAAAATCCTGGATGTCAGATGGATGACCGACCATAAGCCTGGCCATCAAGCAAGACTCATTTTGAGTTAAAGCGCCCCAATTCCCATGGTGGAATTTTAAACGCCTTCCTAGACCCAGACGGGGGGACCCAGATATCGATCAACGACACAGAATGGCTTGATCATCGCCATATCCCGGGACCCGTTCCAAGTTCATATATGCAGTGTATCGTAAGTATCGAGCAAAAGGGGCTCGGTCTTCGTGATGGTGGAATGTCGAATGAAGTCAAATGATCGGTTATCCGATTGAGTGACCTCATAAAACGATGGGACAGACACAAGAGCCAAGATGGATTGTGTCCCCTGGCTGAGCACAGTCGAATTCATTGTATTTGATGCACACAGCCAGGAGGAAGATAGGGGGTTGAAGACATTGAGCCGAGTCGAAGCGAGGGCTGTACATTATTGCGACTGATATTGTTCAATAGCCGCCAAGAGATCATTTACCGAGGTGCGCTCCAATCTTGCATCTTCACATTCATGCCACCAGGTGCATGCTCAGGAATTGGCTGCTGGAGGACAGTAGATCGAACAATAGATGGCGACGGTGCTGGGGGACCCGTTCCGGAACGTCGTCTCCTCTCTCTTTCCAGCGCACCGGGCAGCTCTGTATTGTTTGAACGGTTGCGGAACTTGTGGTTGATACCACTGAGCCAGTTACCGTCCTCCTCTTCGCCCAACCAATAGCTATGGCCGATGCTGATCATCACGCGACCCAGCTTGCCTTGCCAGCCCTGGCCGTCGGGGCTATAAGGGGAGAAAGGCTCCCGATCGATATCGGCAACGCTGGCGACTGAAACGTTGCGGCTGTGGGTCGGGAGTTGGGTGTGCCGGGGAATCGCAACCCAGAGACGGAGGGTCTGGCGTGCGAAGGCGAGCATCACCAGAACAAAGTAGACGCGGACCGCCCACAGAAGGCAGATGAAGATGATGCTCGGGAGACTCTCGGGCTGGAGGACGACATTGCTGATATCTTCGGCGGCACGCGGGGGATGAGCGACGAAGTTGTTTCCTTCTTTTGTGTTCTGGATTTCGACGTAGGCTGCATCGTACTTGGGGCTGGTGAAGCCAGCGGTTTGGGCGATCGTGTCGCCCCCTGGACCCGCGGCTTCGCCACTGTCGTAATGTTGCGATACCACCAAGAACCAAGTCACACCGAAAGCGGCAGTGTACGCGGCGTTAATCAGGCTGTCGAATACGTAGAGGTAGGTGAGGGCGAGACATTGTAGAGGCGACTGTTTGCGAATGTGTGGGAACAGGAGTGCGGCGAGTCCAAGGGCAACCAGGGACCAAAGGTACATTGAAAGTTGTACGGGGGACAGGTGGTAGCCGGTCAAAAGGGCTAGTAGGCCATAGAGGCCACTGATTTTATTCAAGAGAAGCGAAAGGGTGATTAATGAAGCACCAGTCTCTAAGCTCATCACATAGAGAAAGGACTTTTGAGGTGACGAAATGAGTTAGCTCCGGGGGGCAATGGATAAGATTTGATCTCGACTCACCTCTGGCCGCGGAATGCGGAGAAAACGGGAAGTGAACCCCATGAGTGTGTATTAGTCTGGCCAAGAATGTGCGTTATCAAGATGAAAATAGCGATGGAAATGTGGTTGGGTATATATACGGGCAAAGCAAGGGAAGAGGAAAAAGGCTGGGTGTATGGCGGTGCAGATGGCCCAGGGGCGCCATTTCCCGGGCGATCCGCCCGCAGATCAATTTCCCGATTCCTTCTCGGATGCGTTACATTTTCACTTAGTCCTTAACCGTCCATACGGAGTACATATTCACTTCTTCTTTTAGTCAACTCGTCTTGGACTTCGTTATATTAGGTTTTCTTATTGAATTTGTGCATGGATTCTATCTGGTCTGCAACAAGCATCCATGTGGTCTCGAAGGTAATGCATAACAGAAGACTACATTTTCATGCCCAGGTGGCTTGCCCCCTTACTTTACTGATCATTTTATGCATTTATGCATTTGTGAAAATATTGATGCCTGAGCCTGTGTGGTTGATGCCTCATGGCCAAGGCATGAATATTCCTAATTAGGTCTAAGTCGGCTATATGCTGCCTACTATGTCAGTCCTGCTATTTGAACGGTCTATACAAATATGATCGGATGCTTCTTATTGAGAAGCTACAGCCTAACTTGATGAATATTTACGCAATATACCAAGGCCCTTTCGTTATATACTCTCAAATCGGCTTCATGGGCCATTTGTATACCTCGGGAAATAGCTCATTCCTGTAAAGAGGGGAAGTGGCCTTGGAAGTAAATGACCGACGTGACCTACCATCTTTGCCCCGCCTATATTTGGAGGTCTAACATGGAGCTGGCATCAAGTCATTTCATTCATTCTGTCATATAATCTGTCTCTTGAGAATCTCCGCAATGACCCTCTCATCGAGCCAAGAATCAAGAACTGATCGATTGGTCAAATGGGCCGCCGCCCTAAATTACAACGACATTCCTGATAATGTGGTCCAACGCACCAAAGATTTCTTCCTAGATACGCTGGGCTGTGCCATTGCCGGTCGTAGCCATCCTGCTGTTTCGGCAATGGTGCGCTTTGCGGCTCAAATGGGCCCGTCTAGTGGAAACAGCGAACTAATTGATGGTTCCGAAACCCTCACTACTAGCCCGGCATTTGCTAGTCTGATCAATGCTGCTGCATCCCATGTGGTCGAGCAGGATGATCTGCACAATCGAAGCATCATGCATCCTGTGAGTCTTGCTTGTTCTGATTGCTTGTTGCGCCCCGAGGCCCACTATCAATGCGTCATCGTCGGCTAAAAGCATGCTTATTTTGCCATAGGCGACTGTAATTTTCCCAGCTGCTCTTGCAGTGTCCCAAGATATTGGGGCAAGTGGAGAAGATTTCATCACTGCTTGCGTGGTTGGCTACGAAGTCGGTTGCCGTGTTGGAGAGTATCTGGGGAAGAGCCACTATGAGGTAGGATTCATTGGTTTTTCATGAATGTTACATCGCCATGCCAACAAGCCTAGGCACAGAAAGCCAGCAAATTTGCAATCATTAACGCATACCATAGAAATTCCATACCACTGCGACAGGCGGAGTGATTGGAGTTGCAGCAGCTGTAGCCCGCCTGCTGAAGCTTGATGCAAGCCAGACATCATCAGCAGTCGGAACAGCTGGAACTCAAGCCGCAGGATTATGGCAATTCTTGATGGATGCAACGCATTCAAAACAAGTGCACACAGCAAAGGCCTGTTTCGACGGTATATTCGCTGCCTATTCTGCTCGTGATGGCCTTCTTGGCCCGCGAGATATACTGGAAGGACCGCGTGCAATGGGAGCTGCTCTAGTTCCCGGAGAAACAAACCCAGAGGCAATTGACCAGGACTTGGGCACAGATTTTGCCATTATTCGCTCGAGCTTCAAATGGCACGCATCTTGTCGACACACGCATCCTAGCGTGGACGCACTGTTGAACTTGATGGCCAAGAACAAGGTTGCTTTCGGCGATATCGACTCTGTCCTTGTTCCCACATACCAGGCCGCTATTAACGTACTTAGCCTAAGTGGGAACGGCGACACAGTTCACCAGAGCAAGTTCTCAATGGGCTTTGTCCTAGCCATTGCGGCGAAGAAAGGCCAAGCTATGATAACCGACTTCACTGAAGCTGATCTGGAGGATGCCTCTCTGCGTGAATTCCAGAGTCGAGTGAAGATGGAATACAATGCGGAGATCGATTCTCAGTTCCCAGAGAGGTGGCAAGGGACCGTTATTGTTAAATGCAAGTCTGGGAAGACCTTCACGGAATCAGTCACATTTTCAAAGGGAGACCCGGAGCTTCCTTTGACAAGGTATACCTTTCATATTCCTAAGAGGTGATACAATCATGTTCTGACAACATTGCTAGGTCTGAAATCGAGGCAAAAGCTCACGCCCTTGCCAAATATGGCGGAATCACAGACACGAACAAGGTCCACTCCTTAATCCAGAGAGCGTGGAATTTGGAGCATGAGACGGATGTTAAAGGGTTCGTCTTTTAAGACTTCCCTCTCCAGCCATTCAATGTACAAAAAATGCCGTGGACATTGGGAACGCACCGAGACGTAGTATGCTTGACGGATGAAGCAGATTATGGCTACCTTAAGAATACCAGAACAGTTTTGTCTACATTTCGAGTATTTTAGTTAATGGTATGATAGTGTTGAGTTCATGTTTCATTGGCGCTGGCTATGCAGTGCGTTACCTAGAAGGGAAATGCCATATTATACAGCTTCATGAATTAAAGCATAATCAGGCGTATCAGACATGTGAGCCCATGCTGCTAGAGCGGTAATCAGAAGAAACCCCAAAGGAAGTCAAGCGAAGTAACTTCAACCGCCACAAAAGAAAAAGTATGATGCTGGTTAAACGGAAATCAAAACACTTTGTCTCCTCCCAAGAGCTCATAAAATAACTGGATACAACCGCACTCGGTATTGAAAGATCTAGACACGCGCTATCGACCCGAGGAGCGAGCAAAAAAAAAAAAAAAAATACGCACCATGTA